>RSEF01000031.1:53137606-53186155 GCA_003993805.1 Himantopus leucocephalus
TCCCTCATAACTCCTTGCCTGATAAATGATAGGGAAAGTTTGACAGATCAGAACGATACGAAGCAGCCTAAAACATTTGGCACAACGTGTGTCTGGCATACAGAGACTGCCTGTCAAATGCCTATGACTCCATACAGCAGCTAGGGACCCTATGGAGCAGCAGATGGACCATTAAGGTAGTATTAATGTAGATGCCATCAGTTTTCAGTTCTGACTGGGACATACTCTTTAGAACTATGAGCAGCTGCTGCCATTTATTGTGACAGCTTCCTGCTAACTTTTGCCAACTGGCACAATCTGACTCTTTGTACCTGAGCTATTAAATGTGTGACTTCCACCGTTTTATTCCTCCAGAGAACTCTTTTAATAATCCTCTGAAGAAGGAGCGAGGCATTTATCACCAAAGTGAATACACATACCATACAGTTCTATTGTCCTTCCGCACTGCTGTAGATTTTACATCGGGAGTAAACATAAGCAAGCTTCCCATGCCTTACACAGTCCCCGAAACAGGCAAAACTGGTGAGTTCTTAGACTATTTAAATGTACTGCATTTCAACTACTGTGTTAGATTGCTGGCTTACCTTGAAATCTTTGCTCTTTAATGAACAGTTCAGGGGGAACAAAAAAGAAAGAAAAAAAAAAGGCATATTTCATTAATACACAAAAAGGAAAGCACTTTCTTTTTAACTGCAATTCTTTGCATCAATGAGCATAGGTCAATATTACAATTATAAAGGGATTTTTGAACACCCGCTGGTCTACTTAATATCTAAACATTCCTTTTGTGGCAAGCAAATCTGTCCATTCTTGTAATGTCTTTACTGCATAGCAGGAACAATGCATTATAAATGATAAGTGATCATGTATTTGTTATCACCTGCACTATAATTTTAGCAAAATATGCAACAATACTACTGGCAGAAAAAAAAAAAAAACCCACCCTGTTGTACATGTCTTTGATCCAGCTAGACTTCTAGGGATACATTACATCATTTGATTGTGCCAAACAAGAAAGCTAACAGTACAGCGCAGCATAAGGTTTGACATACAATAAGAACTGCAGCTAGTCATTATAAAAAATGGCTGGCAGACATTCATTATGCTGAGCTAACATCTTTTCTGCTTCAAATCTTCCTGCAATCTGACTAATAATGTATGCATGGACTTCTACTGCAGATCTCCATTGCTTGATGCTACACTAGCCATGTATACATGTATAATCTCCCTAAAAAAAAATGGAAATAAGCCAAAAAAAAACTTTTAAAAATAAGCTGTGCTGATATGCGCAATAAGAAGCACGCACACTATTGAAGCTATAGAGGCTGAAAGTGTTGAGCCCGCACATAATGGGAAAATTATAAATTAAGCATAACTAACCATTAATAGAAATCACTTACCCTTTGTATGAGCAGAAAACATTTGAAATAATATTAGTAGTTCCAGTAGAAACTTCCAGA
This sequence comes from Himantopus leucocephalus, assembly GCA_003993805.1. Taxonomy (NCBI): domain Eukaryota; kingdom Metazoa; phylum Chordata; class Aves; order Charadriiformes; family Recurvirostridae; genus Himantopus; species Himantopus leucocephalus. The sequence goes on from RSEF01000031.1 coordinate 53,139,067, forward strand.
GAAAATAAATCCTGCATTTGGAATGATTTTACTTCAAATGTAAATTAACTTTTATGTAAGCATGCAGTATGAACCACATATTTCCAGTTTTTCTATATTAGATTTTTTTTCGGCTATATTTTATGATTTCATTACACATCCTTTCAGTGAAGGTTAGCCTAAAATTGTCACTCTTTTGATCTGTGTCAAAATTTAAGCAATTGTCCAGAGTATGCAGAATAATACCTATCCTAGGAAGTCAGGAGTATGTAGAGTAATGCAGGTAGAATAATACCAATCCCAGAAAGTCAGGAGGAATTAAGAAAATCTCAGCATTTCGTGGGATTATGCATTTACACCCCAATTTTAACAATATACTCAAAAGTAAATAGCATATGCTTAAATCTCAGAAGATATAATGGCCCTAAGAATGCTGAATTAGAAAAGCATCTGAGTTCATGGAAGACCTTTATCATATATTCGGCTTCAAAAGCTTGCTCAAGTCCCACTGAAATGAGTATGCTTATTAAAAAAAAACCCAAACAAACCAACAACAAACCAAAAAACAAGGCAACAGAAAAACCCCAAGTAAAGCATACGCTTGAATGTTGTTCTGGATGAAAACCTGGGGTGGGAGGTAGTGGGGAGGGGAGGAGAAGTGGAAACAGAGGAGGGAGGGAGTTAAAGTCTATGGAAACCTACATGCACTGAGTACATAGACAACATAGGTACTTATTTTACCCAGTTAAGAACAAGCTAAATGAAATGGTACATAACATTCCACTTAATTTTAGTAAGTGTCCATTCAATCTTCATGCACTTAATGCAGCAGATAACTCACATGTATAGCAAACTGCCCATCCAGTATCAGAGCAATACTTCCTGATTTTACTGACTGTACTTAGAACAGACCTTCTTAGACAATATTATTCATAATCCACTCATTCTCACATGTGCCAAGGAAAAATCCAGTTTTTTTTTTTCTTTCTGTAAACTGCATAAATAGATAATATCTATATTTATATAAACTAATCCGTAAACAGAGAATGTTGTTCAAGACCCCGGACTGGAGAACTACCTGTTTCAGACTATGAATGTATCCCTGTGGAGACAGAGGAAGACTCACTCAGCCAACGTGGCTTCCAAAGCCATCATTGGCATTGAGAAATTGCACACATGGAATTGATTCTTCCAGCAATATTCTAACATAAGCTACATAGAATCATAGAATCATTTAGGCTGGAAAAGGTCTATATGATCATTGAGTCCTGAGCTCATCCATTTTAAATGCTTTGCGTGTACCCTTCAGAGCAAGGTAATGTGACACTAATTGTTTATAAACCTTCTACAGGCTACATAGATGTTATTTTTCTACTTGATTACTGCAGTTTTTATATACTATACAGTTCTGTATTCTAAACTAAGCACAAGGATAAAAGTGACACCATGTAAGAACTCAGTTCAGGTTTTGAACCCAAGTACTAGATTACTTCCAGGTTATAAACTTGGCCTAAACTATGGAACACTTTGCTGCCAGGAGAAGTATATGCAGTCTGATTTCAGACCTAAGAAATAGGAAATACTAGGAAATAGAAATACTAGAAATAGAAATACTAGGAACTGCCTAGTAGAGTTTTACATTGTTGGAATTTATAGACAACATTTCTTCCACAAAGATAAAAGATGAAAGTGTGTGAGTCAAGTTTTGACTTCAGTTATTTCTTCCTGAGCAGTCACACCAAACGAATGCTGCAATAGTTACTCAGGTTTTAAGATGAAGAATAACATTTTTAGTCTATCAATTTAGACAACGGTTTACCACGTGGCTCGCAAATTGAAGGAAGGGAGAAGTGGAGGAATTACTGTTAATTTAGGAAACAGTAGTTCTCAAAACTTTAGCTAATTTTAGATTGATCTAAAAAAATAGCTGGAAACAACATCTTCCACCCAAAATAAAAATGGCCAACAATTATTGATATATTAAAATACTTAACACTTGTTTCCTTAGTGATCATGTGCATAATTATTCCATGGAGCACGCTGCTGTAAAAGACAATGCATACCAGCAGAACCTTTGGAAACATTTTGAAAGAAAGGGGATATTTACACATGTCAAAGCATTTTCCTCATTTTACTGCCTTTCCTTACTATTTTTGGTTTTTGTCAGTCTGCATAAAAATGTTATATTTGACTGTTTTTTCTAAGATTGCCTATCTTGTAGTCTTTAAAATATGCTGAGATTATAGTCTCAACTTAATTCCGAAAGGAAGAAGTTCACAGTATAAAATTACCATCACAAGTGGCCCGAACCAACACCCGTATCAGCAATTCCCAGCACAGAAGGCAAGCACTGAGCTGTCAGTGGGACAAAACGACCTTCTGGCCTTTCTAGCTCAAAGGTTGAAATATATTGGCAAAGCAGTATGAAAAAACTCCACATTTGCTAAGTACATAAGAATGGGTCAGACTGAAGAGGTCCATCCAGACCTCTCACAGTGGCCAAAAGGAGGTGCCTGAGGAATGAGGGAAAACACGCAACGATATTTCCTTCTGCAAACTCTCATGGAAGTTTCAGGGAATATCTGAGAAAGAATTGTCATTCTGCTTAACATACCTCAATGAAAATTTCTTTCGTGAATTTCTGTAATTGCTTTTTAACAAATTTTCATTTCCACAATGCACTTTGGGGAAAAAAAATGCCTCCCTCTATGGTGTACAGAAAATGTATTCCATCTTTGGTTTTGTCTTTTTAAGTGTTAGCTGCTAATTTCATTCACATATTCCTGGCCTGTATATTTATAGAAAATACGATAGATAAGTTTTTATTTACCATGACATTCATGCTTCTGTCATTCCTTGACCATCTCTTTTCCTCTTTTAACCTGTTTGCAGTGGGTCTCCATCCTCTGCACTGCAAAACCTTGTCCAATTTACAAATTCCCACCCTACCAATAGGGAACTGATCTGCATGAAAATGAACCCAGAAAACAAGTGAAGAAAAATAAATGTGAAATTATTATTTTGCAGATGCATGGTTCCTGGTCCAGCTGACTGCACGGCTGGATAAATGTCAGCACCAAGACAAATGCACCAAAGGGACCTCATGGTTCGGTGGCAAAGGGGCAGGACACCCTTTAAACAACAACCCACCTGTACAGAAAGTCACGTTGATCAGCACATGGTAAAGCACAGCTGTTGCGTACTGCCAGCGTGCTGCAAGATTTTCTTTAGAGTACGTTTCCCGTTGACTTGGAGCCTTGTTGGTTGGAGGAGCAAGACACAGCTTCGGTTCTCAGACAGGCAAAGCAATTCTCTTTCCAACGGAGGATGAAGTTCTCCACCAGCACACAGGATCCTCTCTGCGCTGCCAGACGTAAATGATTGGAATATAAACTTCGTAATGCAAACAACAAGTGATGCGCTTCGCTCTCGTTCCACCGTCTAGAAACAAAGGAATGTCGCGTTTTTTATTTCCACCCTCCCCAACCTCCAAATAGAGTTCAAAGACTTACAGGTGCTTTAAAAAAAAACCAACCTGCTTTTCATCAATGTGCATATTTTACCAGTTTCAAAAGCATATTAATATCCTTTGTGACTTCAGTTCAAGTAAACAGAAATAATTGGAAAGGTGACAGATAAATTATTAGAAGACAGTATTTAAGATTTGCAATACAAACTAAGCACAAAAGAAGGTAGAAATTCTTCACAGATAAATAATTTAAAAGAAAGTAACACTTTTGCCTCAGCAGGGATGGTATGTTTAGGATAAGATTTTATATATATATACATATATATATATATATATATACGCTTTTTAAGAATACTGTGTCTTCATTTTGTCCTAAGCCATACATACAAATATTTATTATGGTCTAAGTTTTAATGGAAAAAATTACAGAGGTCAATATGTAGAACCTTGAAATAGCTAGCTCTAACCATTATTAACGCGATGTTTTTCTGTAAACCATACATTATACCAGGCTGATACTTATCTCCGTATTAATGACTGTACATTAGATCAGATAAATGCAATTACTGTAAGGCAACTGTTTCAAACAATACCCAAATAAGAACTACAAAATTAATTGAAATCTTAAGAGTCTTTTGTGCACTTAAAGTGTATTTTTCTCCTTAGAAATCCTTTGCCATTTCCAAAGGCAAAGGATTCTCCTTTTTTTTTGGCGGACCAAACCACCTTTCTGAATTTTTTCTTCTAAAATTAAGTGGATGCAACTAAAGGAAATCTATGGAAAGAGGTAGCAAATGCATGCAATAGAGCTTTAATAAATACTAACAATTAAGACTGAGTATATTGATACCTATAAAGGAACATGTATTCAACTGGAAAATGTTTGATTAAGGCAATTTACATAAATAAGCTTCCTGGTTATTTTTTTACCTGAAGTTATGTCCCTTCCCGCAAGCAGGAACCATATTTTGCAAAGGACGTATCTCTTGACATGTATGATAACGACAGATGGCACAGAAACACCTGGAACAAATAAATAAAATGCATTCCTCTGCTCGAGGTAAAGCATCCTATCTCATAATATGAAAGCCTGCGACACGAATTTGGACACCCTAATGTCACATATTACATACATTATCTCTGTGCTGGCTCTGCTCATCAATTGTGTTTGTTGTCAGAGGCTGTGGTCCAAAAACAAAGGCAGTGGGAACGCGCGGAACTGCGCGACGCCTCGGTGGAGGAACAGTCACGTCACATACCTGCAGCTTCAGCTGCGGAAAGCCACCAAGCTGTGCCATGTCACTGCTACCTTCTGCAACACCTCAGTTCAAAGAAAGGTGTGTGACATGCCTGCCTCTCACTTCAAAGACACGTATGCCGCGTGGCAAAAACTGCTGCAAGCCCTTCTCGTGTTTTGGATCAGCATTTTATATTTGGGTTTTTTATTCCTTCTCCCACATGGTGCTAATAAATGGAAGAAAATCGTTTCCATTTTACACACCCTGAAAGCATCAGATTTCAAAAGATAGTGTCAGACCTGTCACCTTGCATGTATATGCGTTTTTGACTATTCACACTGAGCCTGGCTTTTGCATTTCATAGTGTTGAGCTGGCACTTTTGAGAACACACTTTCTTTAAGTATTATCGAACATAGGCACGCGGGATTGTGCATCATGGTCTGATATATGGATTTTTATTTTATATATACGGATTTTATATATACGGATTTTATTTTTTATTTTTAAACGCATTGTGAGATTATCCAAAATCTGCAAGGCAATGGAGCAAGCCTCCGACCAGTAAAGTTAGTGATGCTGCACTAAAGGCAATAAAGCAAAATTGATTTACATGACTTGAGTATCTCATATGTTCCTTTGCATTATGCATTTACTGCAAACCTGCCATCAATCTGCATTTACAGGACGGTCTGGACTTTCATGTCTAAAGTACCTTATTTCTGAAAGAAAAACCTCCTCATGGTCATTTTTGCATCTGAGATGAAAATATAAGATCTCCATTTGGACAATATTTTCATCATGGAAGATACTCAAGCACCTTAAGTTAATATTTTAGGAAACAGCTTAAGTGCCACTTGTCTGAGATACACACAAATGAACTAGAAAATGGGACTGTAGTCTAAAGGACATTGTATACATTTGTAAATGTTAATGTTTCTTCTTATTATTGCTTTTATCAGTCAAATTTCTGAACCAGTGAATAAAGTCTAAAATGATCTTAGTTCACCGTCAACATTGGAATTCTCTCTGAATATGAGAAATTATACATTTCCCAACAGGATGCTTTTTTGAGACACTTTCTACCCACTGCATAAAGACAATCACACAGCACTTCAGATGGTGGCTCTTGACAACTTTCCTGGCCAATGTGTAGTTCATGGAGTGGTTTTCACAAGGAGAACTTCCTGGGAGACAAAGCTTTCCAGGTTTCAGAAATACATTCCCTTGAAAAAGAGAGGCAGGTTTGTGCAGAGGAACTAGATGATGCAAATGGTCAAAAAACCCAAGTTGCTGTGGGGTAACTTCAGGCTGGAATTACACCAAGATAAATGCCTGCATGCAAGTTTTTTACCCCATCATAAATACCATTTCTTTTACCATGTAAGTTTATGAGCAGGTATTGTGGTTCATCTGGTGCACTACAGTACCACACCATTCCATGTTCTTACACACTTGTTCATATAGCTAAACTGTATTATCTTAATAAGACAGCTTCTACATTTCCATTTGGTCTTTCCCCTTTAAGATTTTTTTTTAATTTCCCGATTCTTTTAATAGAATTTCTAAACATTTCTAACAATGTGTTTAATTTCAAAAGGTTGTTTTCCACAGTGTCTCTTTTGCTATGCTGTCTTAATTAGGCATTACCTGAAACACAACTTATGTCATACATCAGTCCTCATCTAAGAGTGAAAGAATTGAGCAACTTCTACATGGTATTAGTACCGTTCTCTCACCTGAGTGAAAAATCTGTCAAGGGTGAAGAGATCTCGTCAATACTCAGACAGAGGTTGTACTACTTTATCCGTTTACCATGAACTAGATTCTTGATTTCTTATGCAGAGGATACCGATCTACTAGAAACCCAGAGCACTTCAGAATTACAGGTAATATAATTTCTGTGTGCCATTATATACCTGTCTTCTACAACAGAGAACTGTAAATACAGATATCCATATTTATTTTTAATAGGGAAAACAGAAACAAAGCTTAGACTTCCCGGGAGCTGCAGATACCTAGATCTTTTGCACGGGCCAAATCCAACCTTCACAGACATCAATAAATAGAGATTCTCACGGAACTCAGCAGGATTCATTATGCTGTCGATATTTACGTTAATTCAGTTTGTACAAGCTGGCAAATTTCTATGGCTTTAGGCTAGTTATTTTTACATATACATCTTTAATAACCTCAAGTAACTGAACAACTGCATTCTTATTGCTCCAGACTTCCCATTATCTCATATTCTTTCTACTCTTGCTAATTCAGCAATAGTTCTCACAAGATTCCTGCAATACCTGAAGTTCTGTTGTTGCCTTCATAATAGTTTGTCCATTTCTTTCTGCCTAACAGCACCCCTTCTTGAAGGGACTTGTTTCTTTGCTGTTTTCCATTGAAACTGAGCTGAACTCTCCTGCAATGGAAGATGCAGTCTTGTATCTTACATAATATCCTTTGGCTCACAAAAAATAAAAAGAATTCTTAATTCTGAGTTTGTAGTTTTAGTCTTACACAATAAAAATATTCTCTCAGCAATAGTATTACATCAAGTTTATTACCACCATCATAAGAGTCAAAACAAATCAATTTTCCAAAATGTACACGCTTAAGCCATACTAATTCTAAAATAGTTTAAACCTGAGAAGACCAAAAGTTGGTCAACTCCCCTTTTTCACTAACACATATAACATATGCATCAAAAACATTGGTAAACTGGGTTGAAGAGTTGTCAACATATACTTATAGAATATATAGATGTAGAAATTATTTATACAAATACAGTAAGATAAAGGCCAGTGAGCAAGCCAGCAACTCTCCAGACAGCAAGAAAGCACAGCTAGGGAAATCTGAGCATAGAGAACCCAAACATAATTTCATCCTGCCATTCACAGAAAGACTAAAATGTAGGCATGGAATCAGACAAGACTTCTTTGAAATTTTTCCTAAAGAGCTTGTTAGCTGCAATCAGCTTATCATTCCTGGGAGGCAGAAATCTGACCCCTGTTCTCAAGGGAGAAAGAAAATGTCAGAGAAGCTCCCTGTAACTTCACATATTTTCTCCCTAGGCCTTCTGGAGCACAAACAAGAATCAGCAACACGAAAAAATCTGATCTTCCCACATCTCAAACTACTTCTGGCGACTATCTGAATTTTAGATACCTCTTAGATTTCCATAAAAAAGGCTGAAAATCTCAAATTCCATATGTATCTGCCAAACATTTAGAAATAAAGTTAATATACTTTATTTTAAAAAATGCTGCATAAAATAATTGTGGATTTACTAAGCCAAGGTGGTTTTGAGATGACAAGGATGCATTAATAAGCTTACACAATTAAACACGATCATTTCAAGTGAACAGCTTTTGCTTGTATAAATGTCTTTTCTTCATAACCACAAAATATATCTGAAGAGATTGTCAAAGACGACCTTTATGTACCTTAATGCACTACAGCTGACCTCATATCAACAAAGCTATTTTTTCAGGATTTCTGCAGCACCAAGTGCTTAGGGTCAGAATCTCAAACTCATTAATTTAATAAAAAGACAATCTTCGTTAAAAACTTTGCAGCTTTGGCAAGCCTACTTTCTCCAAAAGCCACACACCCATATATCTAGTTTCTTAATTATATTCTGTAAGTCAACATGGGCAGCCGTGTGAAATCTTAAATGTATTGAAATTTTTCTCTATTTTCCTCGTATAATCCAGAAAGCTGATACTTTCATTCTTTGCCCCCACAAGCGTTGAGGAAGCTGGACAATGTCATTGTCAAGCCACTCTTAATCACCTCTGAAGAGCCAAAGCGACTGGGGGAGGTTTCTTCCTTCCTAAGAAAGGAAATAAAAGTTAACCTTATCTTCAAATAGGGTAGGAAAGAGGATCAAGGGAAATAAAAGCTGGTCAGCCTCACCTTTATTCCTGCAAAAGTGAGGGACCCAACCCTCTTGTAGGTCATTTCCAAACATGTTAAGGATGTGAAGGTTATTGGGAATAGTCGACACTGATTTATCAAGGGGAAATCATGCTTGACTTACCTAATAGACCTCTACAAGGAAATGACTGGGTTGGTAGATGCATGGAGAGTAGAGGATGCTGCCTATCTTGGCTTTAGCAAGACTCTCAACTTGTCTGTTGTAACATCTTCATAGGCAAACTAATGAAGTAAATATAGACTAGATAGATAGACAGTGAGGTGGACTGAGAGCTGGTTGAACTGATGAGCTTAAAGTGTTGTGATCAGCAGCACAAAGTTCAGCTTGTGAATTTTAACAACGGAAAATGTAAAGTCCTGCATGTGAGGACAAATAACACGAAGCACCAGTCCAGGCTGGGTGCTGACCGGTTGAAAAGCAGCTTGGCAGAGAGGGAGCTGAGGGTTGATATTGACAACAAATTGACCATGAGCCAGCAGTAAGCCCTTACAGCAAGGGTCAACAGCCTCCTGTGCTGTGTTAGGCAAAGAGTTACCACCACGTTGAGGAAGGTGATCCTTCCCCTCTGCTCAGCACTGATGTGACACACCTAGAGCGTTCAGTCCAGTGCTGGACTTTCCAGTATCAGAAAGACATGGGACATACTGGAGAAAATTCAGAAAAGGGCCACAAAGATGATTAAGTCACTGAAGTATCTTTAATTCAGGGACAGACTGAGAGAGATGGAACTGTTCAGTCTAGAGAAAAGAAGGCTCAAAGGGATATTATTGGTGTTCACAAATACCTGCTGGAGTGCAGAAGACGGAGAAGAGTCTTCTCACTAATGTCCAGTGACAGGACAAAAGGCAATAGGCATAAGCTGAAGCACAGTGAATCCCACCTGAACATAAGAAAAATCTTTTTCTACTGGAAGAGAGGTCAGACGCTGGGCCAAGTTGCCCAGAGGCCTTGTGGAATCTCCAGCCTTGGAGATAATCAAAACCTGACTGGACATGGTCCTGGGCAACCCGTTGTAGTTGACCCTCCTTAAAGCAGGAGGGTTGGACTCCAGGGTCTCCAGGGGTCCTTACCAGCCTCAACCATTCTGTGATTCATATCTGTTAGGTACGAGATACTTTTGCTAAATTAGCAGATGTGCAATAAGAATCAAGAAATAAGATGAAGGTATGCATCCAGGCAAAACACTTCAGAATAGAAATTGTATATCAGTAAATGTGCTTTTTGAGCATATACTACAAAAGCATGAAAATGTCAAGTTTAAGTGGGAAGGTGTTGCCTTTTGCACTCAAAGTCTGACATGAAATACAAAATATATTGTTACCTGTCCAAGTTATGTACACAGGTGGATTAGGCTTTTTTTGTACAAGATCAATTATTTTGTATAAGTTTGTTTGTTTTTTTAAAGTAACTACCATCCCATAGGAATCTGATTGGAGCTTTGTGTTTTATAGCAGCAGGAATAAACAGACACTGCACTCTGTAAAGACCTGTCTCTTCAGAAGAGCATGGATAACCTTGGCTTTTGTTCCTGCTTGGTTTGGGCTCAGGTTTTTGAGACACGTTACCCACTGGGAATCCTTTCGTTCTCCACAACTGGCAGGTATTCATACATTCAGAATTTAATAGAAAACAACAGAGACAAAGCGAGAGCATACAAGTGACATTACATTCATGTCCTGAACAACATGTTTATAAATTTTATAGTCAACAGGACAGAAAACAGTGGAGAGTGTTTTTCTTTGCGTGGAGCCTATGCATTTTGTCTTCATAAGCTGCTATACCGAATATGAGAGAAATTATTAAGCACTGCAGCTAATTAGTCCAACATTTTCTTCCAAGCCTAGTTTTACTAATACAGCTGAAGCATTTAAATCCACCAAAAGAAATGGGCAATGTTTTTTTCATACCATATTTCCCACAACACTTAGTTTCCCGCTGCAAATCATTAAACAGCCAACAGATGCATTTTGTTTTCTGCTTCCACATGTGCAAGCAATTCTTCTTGAAGGGCAAAAGTAACATTAGTTTGTGCTTCTATTATAGTTCATCATAATGTCATCACTGGAACTCCTGCCTCAAACTAAATGTTGAATTTTAAAATTAATTTATTTGGTTTTTTATTCTCACTGAGCATCTTTAAATACACTTGCCAGTGCCACAGTAAGTGGCATTCATCAAAAGATTTTTGGGAAGGTGGTTTAAAGTTCACAGTGCGAACAAGACAGTGACAGATTGTTCATAGAAAGTAACAACATAAGCCCTACAGACGATAAGGTGAAGACCTTGCGATTATTATCTTCCAGGAAACCACACATGCCAGTCTTTGCTCTGGATCTGAGGCAAACACCAAGAAAGTTTTCTTTTCCCCTCCTCCCTCTCTTTTGTTTCAGCGGTGAAACGCAAAGCAAATATACTTCAGTGTCATGATTTTTTGTTGGCACCTTTCCATAGCCAATTCCATTCATGCAGAAAAGGGATGAAATTCCATCATTCGAGCATGACATCTCAAAATTCAAACTTAATGAGAGCTTTGGCAGCTTCTGTCGAAGGCAGACAGTGATTAACAAAACACTTCAGAGTACAAGGCACAGCAGTGCTCAAAGAAAACAGTGATGATCTCCACTTAATTGTAGAAAAGCCCAAAGCATCTGCCAGCAGAGGAGAGCTCGAGCCATAAGGAGCTATTGCTCAGATAGGCTGTCATCTCCAGAGATCAACAACCATATGCTCAGCTCAAGCGCAAACTCCAAAGAAGTTAATTTTCTGACAAAATACAGGGATAAATATGACATTCAAACAAGTGTGCTCACTCATCCTGAACACACGTTCATCTGCACGTATCAGATTTATGCATCATTTAAACAGAAGCAAATATAATTTGTTTGGAACACAAACATTACTGTATGAGCACAGGTATAATTAATCTTTGTCCGCTCCACAGGTTCTTGTGTTCCACCGGTTAATGCTTACAGTAAACTTTTGATGAATGAATACGATTACCTGTTGCACACTGTCTCACTACGTAAAATATCCACCATGGTCTTTTCTGCTACCTACGACACGCACGGTTATCTCCTCTTCAGCTGCAGCAATAGATTTTTATCTTAGTTTTATGACAGCGTAAGATTCATTTCTAAATGCCAAGGACAGGGACTTTGAATAAACTCAAACAGTTAAGCAAGCTTATTTTAAGAAAATTATCATCTAAGCAAGCAGAGCTAGGAAAAGCTTAATTAGTCTACAAACATATTAACTCTTTTGTACTTATTTAGTGCCTCATAGTCAAGGAATGGGAATACATTATTAAAATGTATACGCCTGGCAGCAAGAAATTAACAGAAGGGAAAAGGTCAATCTAAAAAGGGAATGTACTAGAAAAACACGTGGTTGAATATGAAGTTAAAATTACGTTCAGTTTGTCAAGAAACTTTTTAACCCCCCCTTTTTTTAAATAGTTACCTCAAATGCCCTTGCGTTATGTCAAGTATAGAATATTCTGATTTTGTTCGAAAATAACTTCCCCAAACACCTAGCAAGCGCTCTGTGTGCTGACTGAGATAGGATCTTCAGACAGGTCTAGCTAAAGCAATTCAGACTCTTAAATGTCAGCACGTCACATGAATCACATCTGCACGGGTCCAAATTATCCTAATTCTGTCCTGTGCTTATCTGGATACTGCATTCAAACTCCCAGACCTCAGTCCCCGTGCCTGGCTGTGGGCCACGCGTTAGACCTCCTGAAGCAGCAACACTCATCATAAGGAGAAATGTGAGGAAAAGGGAGATCAGGCAGTCATTTGATACGCTATTTTCACAAGTTTCATCACTTAGTTTAAGTACATTTCTGATAAAGATGTGCAGAAAGTAGGAGATGGTAATTCACTAAGTAGCTGAATTCAGCCTCATTGCCAAGCAGATGTTTGTTTCCTTAATTGTGAGACAGCCTGAAGAAACCAGGACATTGTGGATACGTAAAACTATTAAAGAAAATAACGCCTGTCGCCGGCAGCATCACTACACAATGCTTCATTGAAAGATTTGTGTCAGATGTAGAATAGCAATGCTGTAAATAACAACAATGCAAAAGAAAATTATAATCAACGTGTGTCCTTAAATAAGTGGAAGTAGGATTGGCTGCAACTGTTAACTTTCTCATTTCATCTTCTTCTTTTTTTTTTTAATTTTTTTTTTTTTGGTATTGATTCTTAGGCATACTTCTTGGTAAAGTGCTAAAATACAGCAGTATCATAAAGCATGTGGAAACATCTGAAGGCTGAAAAGGATCCCTGGTGCCACAGAAGGATGATTTGGAGCAGGGATTTCCACGGCACAAAAGAAGATGGGCACATGAACTCTACATACTTCTTAGCAGCACAGAAAATATGGATGGTTCGGGAAAGTCCTGGTTGGCCGGCGGTGGACAGGTTTAACAATGGGCTTTTGTAACCTATGATTCAAGAACACAATTCGTCCCTTTTCTTCCAGCGGCGACTGCAAAGCCATGAAGATTCCAAAGGATTTCCCTGGGAAGTGCTACTTTCCACTGATAGGAAAATAAAATTATCTCTCCGTTATTTAGAAAACTCTGGGCCATATCTTTTATTTTGACTGAAAATAGTGTGTAATGTGAGCTCTGTTACATCTTCAGCTGCAACACACCCAGGGCTGAATAGCATCAATATCTCCCTCATTTTTGGGGCAGACTACCTCGTGGAGTAACACCAGCGGAGGAAAGGGTACTTCGCAGAGTCACTATGTCTAAACAGCTCAGCTGAGAGCCTAACAAAGGGCTCTGTTGTGCCATCTCACAGCACAGCCAATAACGTACAAAATGAAAAAACCTCTGCCAAGTGCACGGAAAATGCAGACGATGTCGTGCCATTGCTCTCACTAGACTGTTCGTTATGGGCAGAGCAGCCCACGAGAAGCAGAGCCAAAAAAAATCAGCCACACCCCTGAGCACAATAGCGAACAAACTCTTTTCAATAAAACTCCTTTGGAAAAAAAAAAATAATAAAAAGCAGCCATTTTTAGAATGCAGATATTGCTGCATTGCCATCACCTAGAGATTCCTCCAGTAGGCTGTAGGAGAAGAGAAATTTAATTTATCTGCTTTTTAAATTATAATGTACAATAGTTTTATAAACAAAATAATCTCTAAAATGTGTTACATTATATTCCAAACAAGATAAGTTTTTGAATTATAGAATAGCTAGCAGAGTGTCAAAGAACCAGTACTGAACAATAAGAATTGATGTGACTTGCGAAATAAATGGAGAAACAGTTACATAGGACCCAATATAACAGGCAACTTAAACATGCACTTTATTTTTAGTGTGTAGATATTCTAATTAAAGTGAATAGGATTTAACACATGCTTAAAATGAAACATATGCAAATTTTTTCCTGAATCAGAACCTTCTTTCAGATTCTGTCACTCATATTTCCAGCAAAGTTAACAAAATAAGCAATTAGCACCTCACGCTGCAAATAGTTCTCGTCTTTCAACTTGCACAAGGTGTCAGAGTCTGGCCCCTTAGGTAGCAAATATAAAGAGCACATATGTGCATGCAATACCAACAAAACGCTGGCGTATAAGTATTAGAAGCAATTGTACAAGTAACTTCAAGTCTGCGTGTGCAGTTACCCAGTCTGTCTTTGTAAACAATTCATGAGAAGTCAAGCACCGTTCACGTTGCAGATAATAGGATTGCAATGGAATTCGGCTGCACACCCAGACGCATTTTATTTTGGAGTACAAGAATGCTCATCTTTTTCTAGCGGCTCCATACACCATTTGGAAGAGACACATATGCTTACGAGGCGTTTGTTCATTGGGCATTCCCTAAGTTCCACATATAGGGTCTTTTTTAGCATATAATCTTTGAAAGCTTCTAAAGAAAAGAGAATTGCTACTACAAGGTAGCAATGTAGGTAAATAGAAATTGCACATGAATAATTTGTGTTACTCCCATCTTGCTGCCTGATTTGAATAGTTTAGAAAAAACAGTCGTTTGCTTGTTTTATCTCTATATAACGGATTTCACTTATTTATTCACCTAAAAATGTTGCTGAACCTAAGCAGATTCTACCAATTTGTATCATTTTGAGCATTTTATTGCTTGTAGGAAATGTATTCTTAAATGACATATGCAGTGAATTAAAAACTTGCTTACTTTACAAAAAAGCATAATCCACTAAATACCACTGTAACAGCAGCACAGGTCTAAGGTGTGTTTCCTACCGGACATCAGAAAACGTGTCATAAATGTTGTAAGGTAACTTCATCCTTATTGATAATGATGATCTTTTTTGTGCATCTCTGTTGATTAAAGAATGTTCCTTAATCACTTCATTTCACACAGCAAAGCACCTTTGTTCAACAGAACAAAGTCTCCTCTAATGAAAGACTAAATCAATACACAAAAAGCAAGAGAGATTTCTGTGAGAGCTTATGAATATCAGAGTTAATGTTGCAGTAATGTTTTTTTTTTACGATGCTGAATGCATTTTCACACATTTTTCTGAAGCGCTAGAGAGAGATACATGATGGAACAACAAGCATTAAGAAGAAGTCCTTTCATGGAAACAACCATTGCTGGTCTGCTTCGTTGCGTATGTTAACTGAACCTTTGTATTTTCTGCTATATTTTATGCAAAGACATCATGTAGTACCTTCCCTTTGGATTTTTCATGCCTCTTTCTCAAAAAGATAATGACATTTGATGAGTTTGGGCTTTTTTTTTATACACAATGAATAGCAGGTTTGACTTTCTACAGCCACAGAGCTATCAGCTTCACAATAGCAAGCAACTAACACACCCTACGTGGACAATCAGGTGAAAGGGACAAGGCAAGAACAACCTGCATAGGAGAACAACCATACCACCTATGGGATGCTGTTGTATTGATATATGGTGCAACATGGAATAAACCTGTGCAGGGGAGCTGGTGTATGATGGACTGGGGAGAAGAAAAGGAAAGAAAGAAGAAAAAAGAGGACAAATATGACTAAAAAGGACTTGTTATAGCTATCACACATCTGCTTTGAGCAGACACGAGTCCCATTGAAGCATCGTGTTTGGTTTAACCAGCGCTGCAAGAAAACATAACCTGCTTTGAGTTACCAATTACAGTACTTTATCACAGAAACTGTCCTTGACACTTACTGGCAGGAACTGTCAGCATTGTTCAGCTATCTATAATAGATTATTTGCTTGAAAATACTTAGAACGTAAGTAAAAAATACATACAAGGCTTCTTATTTTGTTTTTTTTTTTATTTTTTAGAAAAGAGTCAAATTAAGACAGTTAAATCCAATCAGTAGCTTAAGGGAATGTCCATGTCACTCTCCAGACCATAACTATTTCTTTCCGCTAAACTGAACTCTCTGCTATTACCACCTTCAGGTTTGAACCACTGAGAAATTTTAAACCTGTACTTCAAGTAAAGTTCTTTGCAGGCAAGCAAGAAAATACCATCCACCTTTGAAATTTCTTAGCAGTTTAGACATACAACTTTCTTAACAACTATTGCCACAAAAATACCACAGGGTGAGCCACTTTTTAAAAGCATCCCATTAGGACCACAACATGGCTAGGTAAAAAGTTTCCAGTGTGGGCAAACAGTTGCTTCAGTGAGCATTGAACTCACTTGCACATGACCATAATTTGGGGATCTGCCTTGGATGGCAGTGAAAAAGCACAAAGATGTAAACCAGCTACTAGCGTGACCGGGGGTTTAACACTACACTGCTACCTGAATCATAGAACCATCAAATGGGTAGAGTTGGAAAGGACCTTAAAGATCATCTCATTCCAATCCCCCTGCCCTGGGCAGGGACACCTCCCACTAGACCAAGTTGCTCTAAGCCCCGACCAACCTGGCCTTGAACACTTCCAGGCATAGGGCATCCACAACTTCCCTGGGCAATCTGGGCCAGTGTCTCACCACCCTCACAGGAAATAATTTCTTCCTAATATCTCATCTAAATCACCACTCTTCCAGTTTAAAACTGTTCCCCATTATCTTATTGTTCCACTCCCTGATAAAGTGTCCCTCCCCATCATTCCTGGAGCCCCTTTAGGTACTGGAAAGCTGCCCCAAGGTCTCCCTGGAGCCTTCTCTTCTCCAGGCTGAACACCCCCAACTCTCTCAGCCTGTCCTCATGGCAGAGGTGGTCCAGCACTTGGAGCATCTTCATGGCCCTCCTCTGGACCTACTCGAACAGGTCCAGGTTATTCTTGTGCCATGGACTCCAAATCTGGACACAGTATTCCACGTGGGGTCTCACCAGAGGGGAGTACAGGGGAAGAATGACCTCCCTCACCCTGCTGACCACACTTCTTTTGATGCAGCCCAGGATATGGTTGGCTTTCTGGGCTGTGAGTGCACATTGCCAGCTCATGTTGAGCTTCTTATCAACCAACAGCCTCAAGTCCTTCTCCTCAGGGCTGCTCTCAATCCACTCTCCATCCAGCCTGGATTTGTGCATGGGAATGCCCCAGCCCACGTGCAGGACCTTGCACTTGGCCTTCTTGAACTTCATGAGGTTTACCCGGGCCCACCTCTCCAGCCTGTCCAGGTCCCTCTGAATGGCATCCCTCCTCTCCAGTGTGTCAACAGCTGTATGGGCAAAACTGGATGGTTGTTAAAGCGATGGCATATGGGTCGGAATAAAATAGCAAGTTAAATTAATTTCAAGGATCCAGAAGTTGTCCCTTCCAAGTAGAGGTAAGCCCCATCCAGGAGTAGAGTCCTGGCATGGAGGATCTTGAAATCCTGTAGATATTCTGCTACATATCTATCTCTCGGGCACTGGAGACAACTCCTCCCCACAAAGGACAGGAAGACTACTCTGCCCTACATCAGCTCTGTCGGTTCCTTAATGATCGAGTACCTGGTGCACAGAAGACCTATACCCAAACCCTTGTGTAACGGCACTTTCTCTCCCAGCATCCTCTCAGAGGACTCCTTGACTTGCCAGCTCAGAATGGCTCTGCAAACAGGAATACTTTCTTTCCAAACTGTTCTTTTTTGTGCTGTGACTCAAGTTCCCTCATGCAGGAGCATCTTGGAGTTAGTGGGTAAAAATGAAGATAGTGAGGTTACCTTCTCGTCCACTTTTGTATAATAACTCATCTAGAAGTCATATTCATTGAACGCTTCTCAAATTAATACCCTGAAAATGATGTATTTCATCCCTATAAGTGTAAAAAAGGTGCTTAGTGCCTGTCTAGTCCTCTATACGGGTGCACAAGAGTGTCTGCTTAGGCCCTCTGGGAATGTACTGGGAGAAAACTCCATTCCTTTCATGGTAAAGTGATTGCTGTGAAAGGTAAAGACATAAGTTGGGGACAAAAGTGTCTAAAGCCACATTTAGAGCCCAGTTCACTCCTTACCCCTTCCTGTGGATTAAGCCCATCATTTTCTAAGGGATGCCAAAAGAAATCTAAAATGAAAGTGGCGTATTTCATTCAAACCATAAAAGGAAATTAATTACTAATTAATAAATAATATCAAAATGGCAGTTGGAAAAATTTCTGTACAAACGTCCTTCAAAGGCTTTTTTATATGCCCTGAGACTTTCTTTAAAAAGGTGATCTTATTTCAGCTGGTTGATGGAAAAGTATCATGCCAATCAAATTTACTTAGTGTAGAAAGGTGGTGTATTTATGATACGGAAGAATATGTGTGTCAGTTCAAAGATACTGCTAAAAAACCAAACCCACAGAACTCCTCAAAATAAAAACAAAGAAATAACAAAAAAAACGCCAAAACATTTAGTATTTCTCACTAAGCAGCCTTCAATGTAATATAAGAATAAAGAAAAAGTAGTTTTCTAGTTGTGTGTAAAATAGTAACAGACGTCAACAATGTGCTGGTACATAAAATCAACCACATATTCAATTCATATGTTAAATACTAAAAAAATAAGTTTCCAATTTTTTATCCATCTTTGGAGATATTTTCAGGGATATGATCCTGTCAGTGCCAAATATGAATACTGATATTTATAATTTTGAACAATTTGGATTGCTGTTCATCATTTTTACTCTAGTCTTGAATATTTATGTTATAATCAGCACAAATTTTAAGAGCTTATTTGAACAAGGAAAAAATTTGAAAAAATATTTCTGTGCTTTGGAACTGTCAAAATATTTCTTTTCATCAATGTTGAATATTTACAAATAAAGAAAATTTCAAAAAATAGTACTGGAGTTGCAATGAAGGAGACTGGAAAACAACAAATCTCTACCAATTCTAATGAAAGTCAAGACTATGAGGACAAATTTTCAAAAACCTTGAACACAAATTTTGAACAAATGCAAATGTCATTTGCAATTGCACATCTTTGAAAATGAAATTCTGCTGAATCAGGAGCTAATCGATAAAAATTGAGGTGCAGTTTACATGCTTTACTTTCCTGCAGAGAATAAAAGTAATTTTTCCACTTCATCCCCAATGCTTAGTATTAGATATTGTTTATAAAATTCTTTACAATTTCTCTATTAATACATTTGTATTAATACAAAATATTAAACTAAAATTTGGCAAGATGTTTTCCTTCCTTCCTTCCTTGCTTCCTTTCTTTCTCACTCCCCACTTCTCTCCTCTCCTTCTCTCTCTCTCTATAAGTGTACATATGCGCTTGTGTGTGTGTATATAGCAACATTTTCTTAATTCTTACTTGATCTCTATGGAAATTATTGTAAGATAAGATTTTAAAAATTCAGATAGGCAGGTCAGATAGGCTTGAATATTTTTACTATACAAAACTACACCTTTAGAAAAGAAAATGCATGCTCTCATCTCAAAAGTCCTCCTTCTTATGCAGGACAGGTGTCAAAAGATTTTGAAAAATGAGGAGTGGCATGAATTAAAAATGTAGATGTGCTTCATAAAAAGAGGGATCATTTTGGGGACATAGATAAAACTTTTGCCAAATACTATCACTTGTATCTGTAAGGAAGATAGAATAGTTCCAAAAAATAAATAATTCAAATTTATATTTTATATTTCATATATTTTCTTACCTTGATTTTAGAGACAACACTATGACCAGTTTTGCAAAATGGAAAATATGTGGCAACAAATATAATTTTTGAGAACAAAGGTTTGAAATATGTTGTCATTTTTACTTTTTGGGGTAATAGATTTAGGTCTCTTTTGGAAGACAACTTTGTGGACAATTTACACAATAGGCGAGGTGCTGGTGCAAGACAAAAATTACTAAATGAGGTGCAGCATTACAGGACAGTTCACTATTGTGTTGTAGGCTCACACCATGACTCAAAAAGAGAATATACATTTACATGGGTAAAAAGCCTATCCACAGACACCATGGCTAGTGCTAATCAGAATTATAAAGGGTCATTAATATCACAATTCTGAGTATAAAGTATTGTAAGTATTATAAATTATTATCTAATGGGCTAAAATTTTTCTTGTATCTTTGTAATTTGGGATTCCTGGATATACATCTAGAGATGAATTCACTGCAGTAATGTAACCCCAAATTTGATTCACAAAGGAACACACTTTTTTTTTTTTTGCAGTTGTTTTATTTATTTTTTTTATTATTATTTTTGCAGCTTTTGCAGCACCACAAATTTGGAGCACATAGAGCACAGTTCGATATCCACAAACATATCCTTACCAGCACCCTTATACACACCCAAAGGAGTAAGAGGGAGGGGAGGAGAGGGCTCTATTTCAGCACAGAGGATTCCTCCGAAACAAACATGAGATGTAATTACTCTTCAGTCCTTTTCTTCTATCACCTGTTTCTTGGCACATCATAGATATAGAGCTCTATAACACCTCGGCACTCCAGTTTCTCGGACAGTCCCATGCTGATTTGATACACCCCAACAAAAATCCTTATATAAAGCACAACCACATGACTTCCTCTGGGTATCAGCCCTCAAGCACTCTCTGTTACATGGAAGTTTCATCTACATGAAATGCTCTGCTTGCATTGACTCTAATACTATATTGATAATGAAATCTTCAAAGTCATATTTGTATTGTAACACAGCAGAAGTTCTACAGCTGACAGACAGACATAAAATTTACAGTACTGTTTCTACTATGGATTTTTTTCCCTTTGTTTAAGAGGGAGAAGTAATTTATCCATTTCTAAATACTCTAGCAACCACCTACAAAAAAACCCAAATAATTTCATCTTAAGTTTGTGGTAATGTCAGAGAAGGTTCAATCAGAATTATTAGAAAACATCATATAAAGCTCCTAATGGGGCCTAATATTAAAAAAAAATAATAATCCAAAAACCTAAAAGGACATTATTTTCTGAAAAATAGCTGGTTTACCAACTATCTTACCTCCAACTACATGTAAAATATGTGGACTAAGCTATAAAAGCTGTACATTCACATACACCATTAGCTGTTGCAAGAGACTATTCTTCTTGCATAGCAGCCATATAATACAAATTACTGGATTTCTATTTCACAGCTATATGATCACTCGCCTTACCCTAAAAATCCCCATCTCAACACCTGATCAGCCATCAGAGCAAATTTCATAACTGATAAGACTTAATTTTCAAGAAGGGATAATATACTTATCCAAAATACTATCAAATAAAAATAACCAGTTGCTGAGATTGAAAGCAAATCCCTGTGACAAAGCCGTAGTACTTTAGTCCATACAAAAAATGGCTTGGTGGAGCTGAAAAGATTTGGTACTCAGACTGAGTCTGTTCTCACCGTTCCTTTAGACATTCCTTGTTTCATCGGTTGGAGCATTTGTGATAATCTTTGCATTTTTGTCTGCCTGGGATTCTTGAAAAAGAGCCGTATCTTGCCTATTTATCTTGTTACAAAATAAAAAAATAAAAGCAGAACTATTTTGGACAAACTTTGGATAATCACAACAGAGCACCGGACAGTGCCCTATCTGTTGGACAAATAAAATGAAACCTTTCAGAAGTTCTTCTACTTTTTTTTTTTTTTCTTTCTTGTTGGAAACCTCTGATGTGTGAAAAGTTACCCTAAGGTATAAGAGGCAAGGATCCAAAGACTCTTCAGGTCAGTACAGCACTTTGTCACAAGAAAATATCATTACTGACATTTTAAAAAGATCAGGTATAATAGTCTCACAATAGTAGGTAGGTATTACCTTTGTTTCAGCTTCAGTTTAAATACTACCTCCTTTAACCCAGTATGAAATATATTTCTTACATGGAACGTCTTGATTCACGTGTACCAATACAGAATTTCATGACCTCCCTTGCTCTGTCTGTAGGACTCTGTTCCTATGCACTTGCCATGTGCACCTTTCCACAACATCAGGGCTGCTGTACATAAGCTCCTTGTCCTGTTTGCGTCATGAGTGATGAAAAGAGAGATAGAAGAGAAAAAAAATAATCAGGGACCTTTTTCTTAGTTGTGTTGCATGTTATTGTACCACTCTTATTGCATCCCTAGCAGGGAGAGGGCGGGGGGGGATAAAAGTGTTAGCCTGCCATTGAAATAAAAGAAGGTTTTCCACAAAAACAAGATATGGTTCTCCAACCACTTCAAATGTACAATTCTGACAGAAATTAAGAAAATATAAAAAAAACCCTCAAAACCAAAAACCACAAGGAAATGCCATGCCAAAAGCACCTGAGGGATTGCACATGAATATTCTTATTTCTTAAACATTATCCACAGGCTCTCAAAACAGCTGGTTGGTCCTTCTCCACAGATGCTGTCATTAAAGTCGGGGTTTCCCCAATTACAAGAACGTTCCAGTGTCAGAGAGAGGGCAGCTGCGGAAACCTGGCCAACACCTGCAGTGCAAGGTGCGCGTTAGATTCCTTTGGGGTATCCGAATAGATGTAGCGGACACTACTTTGCCTCAAGGCCCACGGATGCACATGAGGTTCACTGACATTATAGCCTGAGTTCAGCAGAGACTTGTGGATATATATCTTTGGAGCTCCCACTTTGGAAATTTCCCCTTAATTGACAAATAGGATAGGATTTAACATTAGCGTTGCTTCTTAATATCATCAAACCAACACTAAAGTAGGATTTCTAAACAACCTAATTTGTATTCAGAATATTTTCAGAACTCACTTTAAATATTTCTTTCCTTCAAGCACATGGTTAAGCACTTTAATATGATTCAGTGTAATATGACTAACAGAATTCATTAACATGGTATTTAATTATTTGGCTGTGAAATCTTAGTTTCCCCATCTAATTGTAAACACCCAAAATACAGATTGCAGTGACTGCCTGCCACCCTTCTCGTAGGAGAGGCTGGAAAATGATAGACAGGCAACAAAAGGAGAGAGGTTTTCTTTTCCGAAGAAGAAAGTTGCAGGAAGAGGTCATGGAGACCTTACACAGCTTGACCAGCTTCAGCGGAGCGGCCCAGCAGAGAGACTGGCAGGAGACAGCACTGAGTTGCATCTCCCTTCCGCCATGCCGCAAGCTGGGAAAAAACAGAGATATATAGGGCAGCGGTGCAAGGCTAATATTAATATCATCCTCAGGAAGCCACTTACACAGGGAGCATAAAAGATGATGACTTGAAGTGCTACACAGAAGAAAGGGCGTAGCAGCTGTAAGGGACTGCCAGCTAAGTCCAGGTCATACTGGATGGCTAACCTGCCATCTACTACGCTGGTCCTTATAAACGTCACCTAGTTCATGGGACTGGCACCCTGGAGCCGCAGATTGATTTTTTTTCTCGAGTGGTGTACTTTATCGTTATAGACCTGGGATTTCTTGTGGCTCTGTTTTCCTTTTAACCGTTTACTCCTGTTCCAACACCATCAACAGTGGTTGTTTTTGACAGTCTTAGCAAGTCTGCTGCAGCTAGTCACACTCACGGTGAATAGCTTTGCATGAGTAGGATGGATTTGCATATGCTAATGTGACATCTGGCCATTGTGCAATTTCTTATTTCTGTAACCCTTGAGTAGGAGATCTTCCTAGAAGATAAGTTAGTAATAATCACCATTCAAGCTTTCAAGTCTTTTTTGCTATAGGTGTCAATCTTAATCAAAAGATCTATTGCATGTAAGTCTGAAGGCAGACCAAAGCAAGCCACTTAAAATACCAGTAGGATGTTCCATGTTCATTCAGAAACAGCTGATTTGGTTTTATATAGTCAGAACTTTGAAATGAAGAATCAGAATCTAACCAAACTTGGATACTGAAGGTTTTATCTTTCCCAAGGTGAGACTTAATTCAGATGTAGGCCAATATATAACACAATTATCCAACCACAAAAGCTGCACTGTGGTTAGCAGTGGTATTATAAAGACAAATGTAATTTATATGACAGCTTAACAAAGGTCAAAATGGAACCAATAGGGAAATAAAATATGACTTTTTAGCTAGAATCAATACTGATTGCGTGTTTTACAAATATCTTCTTTTGCCAACTACATTTAGGCCTTTCGATCCTAATTTCAGTAGGAATTTTAGACTTGGGCAAAAGAGGGAATGCTTTAAGTAAAGGAACATCATTAGTTCAAACCTTTGAAGTTCAGAAAGTATAATCTCAAGGGCAATTAAGCACTGAACAGATCTTCCTTATCCAAGCAGATTATTTCAGTTTGATTCCAGAAATTTCCATGAGAGATGCAAGATTATTTTACAGGATACTAGCTGATCATATTTGGCTCCCAAATATTATTTTAATAAGAAAGAGCTTTAATAATCCTAAAATCACCAACACATTCATGATGTGTTTTCTTTGAGAGAGTAATTCTTCTCTGAACAAATAAGCGTTCTCTTGTATTCCAAAACAGGTGTGCCAACAGCAGTAACTATTATAATGGTAAGTAGGCAAAAAGAAGAACTGTGGTTAAAATAAAGCTCATTTTTTGTTGTCTTCTGGAAGAGAAAGGCACTTAACAATAAGTTTTGGTGAGATTCAGATCACCTATATGGAAAATCCCAATTTACCAGGAGTTAGGAACATAATCCCTCAAATCAAAACCAGACCAGGAGTTGTCTGCAAACAGTTTGTACATCCATTCTGGACCTAAAAAAGGTCACACAGTCTGTGCTTAAAATCCCACATGTAGAGAGAAGCAACCTGATTGGACATGCAGGCACCTGAGCCTGTAAGCAACAGCAGAGTTTACCCTTTCCAACAATAAGCACCTGGATGCTCGTTAGCATCCAGCTCTAGGTGTGGAACTGATAATGGGTGTAGGAACAGAAGTGCTACGCTTCCAGACAGGATTTACAAGCGCTTTCCAGCAAGCAGGGCATTGAACCTGGGTATGAGGACACCTCCTCAGAAGCAGGAGAGCTACATCCTACAGTGTTTGTGGTTTAAAGTGCTTTGAAATCACATCCTGTGTCATGGAATATTTCTAGCAATCTTATTTTGAGATATTTTGAGTAAAATCTTTGTAGGTACCTCCTATTTAACGTGTGCTATTGTGCATGCACAGAGCAGCACCCATGAGCCCAAAGAACTGCCCATAACTCTTGCACAGCGATTAAGACATTCAGCTGTATAGGGCAGACTTGGTATACTTGATCTCATGCCTTCGTCTCTTACGTATTTGAAATTATACAATTACTGCTTCATAGAACATAGAATCATAGAACAGTCCAAGGTGGAATGGACCTTGAAAGTTCATCTGGTCCAACCTTTCATGGGAAAGGGATCCCAGAAAAGATTATCCAGCACCCTGTCCAATCACACCTTGAAAACCTTCAGTGATGGGGATTCTACCATGTCCCTGGGGAGGTTGTTCCAGTGACTGATTGTTCTCAATGTAAAAAAAATTCTTTGTTATATTGAGATGAAACCTCCCAAGTGCAACCTGTCCTCATCTCCCTTGTCTTCTCCATGTGGGTCTTCGTGAAACGAGAACCTCTGTCCTCTTTGTAGCCACCCTTTATGTACTGGAATTCCGTGTCTTCTCTTCTCCAGGGTGAAAAGACCTGTCTCCTAGAGCAGGATGACCATGTTTCTATCTCTGCTAGCAACAGTCCTGCAGATGCAGCCCAGGATTCCATCAGCTTCTGCTGCTGCAGCAGCACACTGCTGACTCATGTTCATCTTGTCGTCCACCAGGATGCCCAGGTCCATCTCAGCAAGGCCGTTCCCCAGACACGCAGATCCCAACCTGTACTGGGCTCTTTGGGTATGTTGTCCCAGGTGCAGGAATACAAGTAATTATAATAGAAAAAAATTGAAAAGGTCTTTTTTTTATATGGGGATTAATAAATAAATAAATAATTGTGATTCCCACCAAAGACGTTTTGGTTATTAATAACAAGAAGATTGAAATAAATTTCAAATTTAAAAAGTCAGTTGTGTTTGTTTAAAAGATGGGCTGCACTTGTGAGAACAAAAAATCTTTTTCTTAAAAAAATAAAACTTCATGTCAATATACTGAGTGAACAATTTCAAGAATTTTAGAAGGCAGTGTAATTTTTGGATTAGCCAGTTCGGACACACATGTTCCTACATCCTTTGATTTTTATGCTGACTCAAGGAGCCACCATGGGAAGTGGTAAAGGGACAGCACTAGGGAAGAGGGAGCTGGAATAGCTGAAACCCATAGTAATTTCTGAACACACAGAAATACTTTTCCAGTAGGTTGCATCCAATTATTGTAGTCCAGTTACAGAGCCATAATTAGACTGATTCCATAGAGCAGCTTCTAAACCTTTTCAAATGTAATGCTTTGTTGATTAAATATAACATATCTTTGCATTATACATATTTCTTTTGATAGATATAATATTGTTAGCCAAAAGTATACTAAAAATTTAATCTCTGGTGTGTAAAAGACAAATAAAACATTTAAATATATTTCCAAACTAAAGTATATCTACAGTACAAATGATGCACTTATCAATTGTAATACATTATGTTTTCTGTCTCATTTCAGAAGGTATTATGGTAATAATTTTGGATTTTAGCCAAGTTCTCAGCAGAGGATTTTAAACATCCTCTGAATAGACACATTTAATAGCTTTTAACCGTACAGAGCACTGCTCTTATCAGTGAGTAGCAGGAAAATGATTAATACACTTTGGGTAAACTTACACTTGGTCTTCTTTAGGTGGAGAGGGAGGCATCACTAAGGGCTGCAATCTCTAATTATATAAGAGGATATAAAAGACAGCAACTCACAGACATCAGATGCATATTCTGTAGGTCTACACAACAGATGGTGGTGTCTGGCAGTGTCTTTTCTTTTAAACAGAAAAATATTGTTATAAAAATATTCAGAATACATTTTTAGTTACTTAACCAAATGTGTGGATGAATTAGTGGAAAATGAAAGTCATGATGTGGTGCATGCAGGAACAAAAATTTTCTATGAAATCTCGTTATTTAGAATTCTTCCACTCCTATGCTGCATTCAGCTTTAAGACGTACTGGTATGTTCATGTCCTTGGTACGATCTATTTAAATACATCCTGAACTCATACATTTGTGATACATTTAATTTGTACTGTAGTGTATTGGGATATCCTGAATACCATGTTTTTACCCCTTCCCAATCCATTACTGCTAAAAAGAATCACTATTATCAGCCACAAAGGGAATTTTCTCTTGCAACCAAAGTTCTCTGAAGGGAGAATCCTCTGCAGACCTACACTTTGAGTGACAAGTTCTTATGCGTGTCTCATTATGAGTGGGCTAAATTAACATATATTCTGCCAAGCTGAAGAAAATAGCTGTGGCTAATAACCGAACATGCAGGAAATAGTCTGTAAATCTGACTATGATGAATTTCATCAAGGTGATCCAATACTTCTGGGGGTCAGGTGAAAATATTCCAATTGTGTTCAAATCTAAGTAAATCCAATGCATCTGGACTGCTTTTTTTTTTGCTGGAACAGGTATTTCAACTCTTCACCAAAGAGATCAGCTCTTTCCCCTGCACTGCCAGAGCACAGCATTAGAATGAGTTAGAGTGAAAACGGTCACACTGGCTCCTGAGCCACAAATACAGAGCTCTATACCTAGTCAGATACCCAAAACCTGCAGGCAGACTTTCTGCTGAAATGCTTTTCGTGGTATGCAAAGTCTTTCTTCTCCCTTCCTAAACAATAGCTATAGGAAGATGGCACTTATACCTTGAGAATGACATTATAAGAGGAGGGGTGAAAATAAAGGATTTTCTGTAGTCTTTTTAACATTTTGCACATATGCTCCCATACTACATAACACCAGTATTTAAAGCTGACCATTAAGGAGCAGTATCTTGCATTGTAAGCAATTGGGAGACCTTCTGGAAAAAAGATGCTGGGCAGAATGGCGTTAGCCTACTTGGTTATTATTTTTACTGAAACGTCTTGCTGTGGAAAATTAAAATTCAGTTAAAATGGCAGTTGAGAGAGAATCACCCATTCCCAACAAGAAACAACGTAATCAGAGAAATAACTCATAAAGCATTTCGAGAACATTGGCTCTCTGTGATATCTCCAGTCAGACAGTCACATCTTGCAAAGAACCTTCTATCTATCAACATGAGTGGAGATGTCAATATGTTAGAGTCTTTACTTCAAAGACAAAAAAGTGCAAACCACAATGAAAACAGAAGACAATAATGATTCTGAAATTATGCCATCAAATTTTGTAAAACATTTGGTACAGATGTTCAAAATCACCCACTAGAAAAAAAATATCTATTGATTTCAGCAGTATATAGTGATATCTATTAAAGACTTGCTGTTATTTGTAAAATCTATAAATATGTTCTATAGCAGCATCTTTTACATGAATTACAAAAACGAATGGTCAAATTACCAAAACAAATGAGGTAAAACTAGTAGCAAACCCAGCCAGCAAACCTCAGTGAAAAAAGAGATCCAGCGAACCACCATAATCAAACCTCCTCTTTGTTTCCTTCACCGACACCCTGTGCCACGCACCCTAAAAGACAGCCATGCACTATGTTGCTTCAGATCAAACACAGACGACGGTTTCCAAACGCAGCCCCACATCGGGAATGCCCCGCCACCCAGCTCTTCCTCTGAAAACCAGGATGTCTGGTGTAAGCATGGCTCTGGACCACAGCCGTGATAACACTATAGACTTAGAGATGCTCTCTTAGGCAGAAAGCTATTTGGGCATTCATAAATTGATACCAAGAGGCATCTCAGGTAGAGAAAAAAACTTATATAGAGCTTTCACACTGAGGAAATTACAGTTAATAAGTACCTTCTGCTGAAAAATCTAAAATATAAAGCTTAGTGCTAAGGCTTTTTGCATATTTTTTAAAGTTTTTCCTTTTTTTGTGAATAAGTTTTACAGGATTTTTTTATTAGCTTTTTAAATCAGTGTTTGCAAAAAAAAAAAATAAATTACAACATAAAAATAAAATTTGCAACCTTAATAAAAAAAAATGCATTGCCTGTACCAAAGTGTGACAAGGGGTCTCTGGTTTCCAGGTATTCTTTATATTTTTCACCAACACAGAAGAACCAAAGGAACTGAGAGTTCTATAAAAACAGTTTACCCAGTTTGTAATTCACAAGCCTTAGATCACAGTTAGTTCAAGCTAAACATATTAACGTTCCTAAAAATGGATCTTTTCTCCTAATGCACTTGATCAATGCGCAGAGCTTTGATCAGAGAACAACTTAAAGGTACCTTCATATTTTATACCTGTTACTTTTATATCCAAGGAATGGGTNAATAAAAAAAAAAAAAAAAAAAAAAGAGGAGTTCAAAAGAGAAAAAAACAATACTTTTGCATCTCATACTCAACAACAAAGGTGGTATATAATAGTTCAATATCTCTTTCAGGTCAGAGGTGTATTAAGAAAAACATCAAGGATGATTCTGTCTAGATTTATAAGTAAGCTAAATGACACATACTGCACTTTAATCTTCTTTTGATGCATACGGTTGACAGGAGCTACAAAGGTACAATATAAAGCTTTTGAGTATTTCCCCATATATTTTGTACAAGATGGAGGAACACATCTTTTTCCATAAAATATAAATACTTATATTTGTGCATTATGTATGTGAGGTTATACAAATGAATAAGTTCCTTAAAATGTACCAGAGCTGAAACGCAAAGAAGATGTACAGCTTGTAGGAAGAAAATCTATTAACCTTGTACACTAACAACACCAAAATAAAACCTTTTATCAGTGAGGCTGATTCTAACTTAACTCTAATTTGTCCTGATGTAACTCTATAAATTTAATTAAATGCTCTGAAATTATGTTGTTCAAACAAATACCATGTTCTGATATATTCTATTTTATAGTAATACTTTTTTTTTTTATATTGCCTGGTTTATTTACTTTGCTGTATTCTGGTATTTCAGCCAGTTGATGAAGAGCTGCTTAGAAAGCTACACAGACTCAAGTAAACAAGAAAGCAATTTGTAAATTACATACAATTACCCAGAGCTGGATTTACCACAATGTCTTTATATAGCAACAAATAAAATGACCTAATATTCTTCGCAGAAATCATTTGTCATGATTTCACAGAAATCATGTTATAGATGTCCCACTGCTGGTTTTTTTTTGACTGGTAGCAGGTCAAAACGCTCTTCTTCAAAGTAANTTTTTTTTTTTTTTTTTTTCTCTCCTTTTCCCCCTTGTCAATGGTATTCTTTATCCAAGAAACTACAGGGCTGCCTTGACTTGTGGGAGCTTAGTTATGAGCACACAGAATTGCAGTGAAGTCACTATAAACCAATTCATATCATCTTATTGAAAGGAGTTAATTCTAGGACAAGGTTGATATGTCTGTAATGCCTCATGCTGTACAAGTACATAAAAATGAACTTCAGTGAGATCAACCCTATCTATCTTTTGATTAGATCAATTCCATAAAAAACTACTCTGAAACCTTCCACAGGAAAAGATGCACATATTCAGCTTCAGGATCAGGGTCCATACATCTCAGAATAGAAATAATATTCAAACGGTGAATTTATTTTGTGTTTTGAGAAGCAAAGGCTCAGAGAAAAAGTGGGAATTTTTGAGTTCAGGAGAAAGTCACCACTGATCCTTCATAAGGCTGTCACAGCATAAGACTTCTGTGGATGTAGTAAGGAAGCTAAAAAGTGCTGGAGGATCTCTTGGAAAAACAGTGATAAATAATGTCCAAGGAAAATTTGGCAGCAAAACTTTACAGATAGATAACTGTAAGGAAATCATGATTTACATAAAAATCGTATCATGATTTCTTTTCTCCATGTTGGGGGTGTTTTTTCAAGAACAAGAAAACATTTAATCTGTGTGAAGAACTGGTTTGACCATAATTAGAGCTACGTTGGTGGAATGGATGTGCAAGGCTATGTTACTTCAATAGAAGTTTCTGCTATATTTATTGAAAATAGTTATCTTCTCCAGAAGGAATGGTAAATTTTCCAAATGGAAAGTTGGTCTTTTTGTTTGCTTGTTTGATTGATTTTTTAAATGCTCATGTTTTGTTTTTTATTTGAAACAAAAAGGTTACCTTGTCATGTGTTTTTACAGCTGACAAGATAAAAATCATTCTGACATTAAGTGAACTCTAGAACAAGAATGAAAAATGAACAAAAATCTGAGATGCATTTAAATGACCTGTTGCTATTGTTATTTTTTGCTGAAGAAGGAGCTACCTATTTTCACAACTGTTTTTTAAATATCCACACACAAAACTTCTGTAGTACAGGACATATAAAAATTAAACTCTTCAGATCTTCACAGCTTCCTTAAAAATTAAGGAAGGTTAACTTAAAAATTGGGCCAGAAGGAACCTCAAGAAGTCATTTAGTCACACCTCTGTACTTCAGGGTTTGAAACACACATTTTGCACAGTTATTTAAATAAAAGTAATTGCCTAATGAGCCAATATATTTTACCAAATGTGGCAGAATGTCAAACATTCATCCAAGATTATTTTATATTTCAGCCAAAAATAATCCAGCATCAGCAACTATGGCACCTTCTAAAGCCTCAGGTCCACTACAATTTGTATGAAGAGTGGTCTCTTAAAAACATTACAAAACTGAATTTCAGGAGGACTGCTACACTAATACTCAAAACATATTTCTCAGCTTTTCACGGTTTCATGCTCTAACTATTGTTCCTCTTTTCTGGTACTCCTTCAGGAATTCTTGCTTTATGAAATGCTATCGTGAAGGGTTGAAGGATTTTTTTTCCTCCCACTTGTATACTGTCAAGGGATGCTTTTTGAAGACCTCACTTTCACCATCAAGAGCTAGGGAGGCAGACCTGATGGCCTTGTGGGATTTAATTAGAGTTCACCAAGTTAGACTCTCCAAGCTCTCAAAGCCCTAATTTAAATATAAGTTCGCTCACTCTTCAACTGTTCCTTAGGTCCTTATTAAAATTTCAAGTTATTAAAGAGAATATTCGAAGTTGTTTTTTTTTTTTTTCAACAGATATAAACTAAACTAGAAATGTGCCTCAGTCAAACAGCCCTCCTGTGTTAAAACCCTTGCCAATTGCTTGTGACAAAACTAGCTAAAAAAGAACAGAATCAGTGGAAACACATTTACTCTATTCAGTGTCCAACCAGAGGGAGATGAAGAGACACCCGCGTGGCCAGGGTGAAGCTGGTGCTGGATCACACACGCATTTCAAAGGCACCGGCTCTTTGGGTACCTGACCTAATGTAGTCTTGCGGTAATAACAAGTACTATTACTCTTGCTTGGTGTGACTGGTGTAATATGTCCTCTGTTAAGATGTCATTCAAAAGGCTCGTTCTACACTGATGACACATCAGATCTGTTTAAAATAAACTTTCTTGTCAATCAAAGCTTTACAACATGTGGCTATGTGGAAAGAACCATGTATAACAAGGTTTATGCGTGACAATGTAGCTACACAGCAATTTTAAAAAAATACAAAACACACTGCATTTTTTTTTGTTTTTAAATGGAATGCCGGCAGCAGCACTCATACCCCAAGACCCAGTGACTCCGCAAAGTCAGGTTAAAATATGGTAGGGACCAAAGTGAGAAAGAGCTGCAGCCACAGAGTTGCTGGGGAAATCAAGCAGAAATGAGAAGGCATTGTACAAGGAAATATAAAAATTGAGTGGCTGCAGAAATCATTCTTGGGGAGACTGCGGGGACATCATTTCTTAGCATTATCTCTTTTTTATCCTGCCTGTAATTTGAAATAGTTGTCAGTGGTTCCTAAAAGAATAACTAGGATCACACAGCTTCCTACTCTGTTTTGTGGTTTCCATGTAGTTATGAAATCACTTGAGTTCAGGTTTGTACGGCTCACAGTGATGTCAGCAACATGCAATAGATGGAGTAGCTTCCTCTTAATTGTCACCACCTCTCTTTTCCCTGATTTACTTTCTCAATATGACAATAGACTGTCTCACAGTTTATATATATCAACTTTTAAGTAGCTGGATTTGGGATTAAATGGCATCTGAATATTACCTGGAAGAGGATTAAGTAATCTAAAGTGGTTCGTAGGTACTCCTAGTACACTTGCCATAAATTCTGCATTTAAAAAAAAAATACTACCCCAAATCTAAATTTTACATGCTGGTTGGATTAGCCATGTATTCCCAGAAGTATACGTGAATGTTAAATTGCAAATCTGAAGGGGAAAATTATCCTTCCTGGATTTGCACTGATTTCAGTATAGATATAATTGAGGGTACTCTAAAATGTCCACATATCATTTAATTTTGCTTTTGTTAGAAATGAATCCAAGCAGTGCAGTTTAGATTCAGTTAAACTTTTGAACTTCCCTACTTCGAAGAACTTTTGAGAATCTGTCAGAATAGGAGGGAGCAGTCAGGATTAAGGTTTGGCTTGGCTTCCAAACTACACGCAAAAATCAGATAACATATATTGAATGTAATCATATATTAACTCTCAGTGGCTAGGTAGTCATTTATACAAGCTTCACATGAAGATGTGCCTTCCTCTAAATCTAATCATAAGAGAATTTTCAAACTCTTTGCCCACAAATCCAGGTTAAATGAGTATATAGATATAAAAATAAAATTATATGTATAAAACTCTAGTGGTACACATGTTAAACTAAAAATTGCTAATAATGTCCTCACCCAATATAGTGTGTTCTATGTATTGAATAAGATAATTATGTTTCAAACCAGCTCAGTACTGGCCATGACAGCACATGAAATATGTGCAGTTTTCTCCAGTGTTAGAAGTGCTTGAGATATCTAAACTGAAAGACACAGGTAAAATTTTTAACCGGAAACAGTTCGCATTTATCTGGAGGGACTCAAGTGGAAAGTCTCAGATTTGAGCAGCAATCACAAAGCAAGTTAAAATTTATCTAAATTTCTTATATCAATTAAAGGCTCCTATCACTATGTTCCTAAAAGCTTTTCAAGCAAATACAGATTGAAAGACGTTAAAAAATTGAGAAGTCCTTCTTGACAAAAGCAAATTCAATTATGAGGTTATATAAACAAACAAACAAAAAAACCTTGAATATAGACTAATTTCAGATTTCTGCATGGAGACTTAGTTTATTGATTGATATTAACAATGGATATTGCAAGTCTAAATTTGGACATAGTTTTCTGGAAAAAAAAAAAGAAAAAGTCTTGCTAACAGAAGATAAGTAACCTACATTAACAATGCACAAAAAGTCAGTAGTGGGCTGAGACAGTAAGTATTTAGCAGGAGACCCTGTTGCCTACAGTTATGAGGAAAAAAAAAGATGAGTTTGTGTTTCTGACAACCATACAAATAATCATTAAGAGAATTAACAATGCAGGTAACATCATGGTCTTTTTTCCCATCTTTTTACCTTTGTAACAGTTCTCACTTTTTCCTATCATCACCAATATTTTATTAATTCACTAGCTAAGAAATAAATATTTCTTCAGAACTGAGGAGATGTCTTGTGCTGGAAGCACCTCAAAAAAACCTCCCACAATGCCTTCCATGGGAGGATGCAGTGATTGTGAGTTACTTAGTTTTGGTTTTAGAACAGTACCTCTAAAAATTGGTAATTAGAGTTTGCTCTTGGCCATGTTAGCAAAAGATAGGACATACTAGAAGTATCACATTTATTTGAAAAAAATGTATGTGCACATATGCTTGATGTATATGGGCAAACACATATTCTGCTTCTCCATATAGTCTTAAAATAATAATAATTATTCCTGATTTTGAATAGAAACTGATTTGGAAAATGTGAGATCATTAATAAAGTCTTTAATTTTTTTTTTTATTATTAAAACCTTTCAGTGTAGAGAAAATATTTTTTCCTCAGTTTCACATAGTTCCTCTTTAGAGGAGGAAGACATGAATTAAAACTGCGAGAATACTGGATTCAATACACTCAATTATTCCTACTTACATACAGAAGAAATGGTTCTCACATGCCATAAGGAGAGATTCAAATTAAGTGCCTAAAAGATTAAATTGGGACATAAGGTGGAATTCAGATGCTAAAGTCCAAAAAAAAAATCCTGCCCACCACCAAATCACCTTGAGCCGCCTCATCTGAACACTGACTGCATTTTATGAAATTCCTGAATATTTCTTGTAGATAAATTACGGTGTTTAAATACAGGCAGCTGCTTTAAGATATCCTGGACATAGGCACGGCCTGGCAGATAAAAGTCAGGATCTACGGGAAACCCCCACAGTTCTGGAATAGGTGGAGATTCCCTGGATGACGTGTCCTGCTCCAAGTGCTAGGAGGCTGCAGTGGACATGGGGAAAGCAATGAATTAATTTTGGTGAAGACAAGATGTAGGTGCTGGTGTCCACTTAAAATAGGTTTTTATTCTTAGAGGTCAAGACCAAGAGATTTCAGATACGATCAACATTCACTTTAAATTTGATGTAAATAATTGGTTTTGTTACGTCCTATTTGTAGCTCAGCTCACCTCAAAGAGTTACAAAGGATACAGAAATTTCCAGTGTTGCACATGTTGTGGATGTTTTTTTCTGCATGCGGTGTAATCCCGGGCTGCATCCCCAGCAGCGTGGCCAGCAGGGCGAGGGGGGGGATTGTGCCCCTCTGCTGCGCTCTGGGGAGACCCCCCTGCAGTGCTGCCTCCAGCTCGGGGGGTCCCAACAGCAGAGACATGGAGCTGTTGGAGCGGGGCCAGAGGAGGCCCCGGAGATGCTGCGAGGGCTGGAGCCCCTCTGCTGGGAGGACAGGCTGGGAGAGTTGGGGGGGTTCAACCTGGAGAAGAGAAGGCTCTGGAGAGATCTTAGAGCCCCTTCCAGTGCCTAAAGGGGCTCCAGGAAAGATGGGGAGGGACTCCTGATCAGGGAGGGGAGCGATAAGACAATGGGGAACCGTTTTAAACTGAAAGAGGGGAGATATTAGGAAGAAATTCTTTCCTTTGAGGGCGGGGAACCCCTGGCGCAGGTTGCCCAGAGAAGCTGTGGCTGCCCCATCCCTGGAGGTGTTCAAGGCCAGGTTGGATGGGGCTTGGAGCAACCTAGGCTGGTGGGAGGTGTCCCTGCCCAGGGCAGGGGGGTTGGAACTAGGCAATCTTTAATATTCCTTCTAACCCAAACCATTCTATGATTCTATGCTTCAACAAATTAAAGGAAAGAACATACAATTTCCCTGTAATACTGGTTAAATGTTAAACCTATATTCTTTATGACTTTTGGAAATTCTAAGCAGTTTGTGATGATCCAGGGAAATCCAACCTGATACTCACAAACCTCAATGAGAAAAGATTTTTTTTTTTCTTTTCTTGGTATTACAGAAGCAGGAAAAAGCTATTAGATCTGAAGTTAAAATATAAGAATGAATGAAGATGGAACAGCCTATGTACAAAAGAGAAAACAAAAGGTTCTTCTTTCTACAAGATTTTTTTTTGATTGTTAAAAAAAAGGACGCCGCAAATTTCTTTGTATTCATAACTTCATCCCAAGACAGCTATTACATCATTCCACAGGATCTTCACTTCTACAATTCTTTCACACCTTTGCTAAATCTATTCTGTCTATATAGGGTCACCAATTAGGAAAGATATGGGGTAAAGTCAAAGAGCTGAAAGCAGTAGAATGAAAAAAATAGAATGAAATAAGAATATTCTAAATTTACTTAATAATCTGAATCTTGACGAAGAGGAGACTTAATACAGGTGTTGTATAGAAATACTCTGAAGAGAAAGAAAAACAATAATATGCTAAGAATTATCTTGTGTTGAGGTCTTGTTTATAATTTGTAGATTTTATCATTAGGTCTATACCAAATTATACATAAAATCTACTTTCTTCTGCACAGACTTATTTTTTGTGACAATGTTGAGGATCCAGAGAATTCTTGGTACTTTTGTTACTTATTTCTTTGTCTTTATTTTCCTTTCCCAAGCAGGAGAGTACGTTAAGCCCACGATGCACACATTTCTGGGCTGGGTGTGCCTTGATCAGCATCTGGAATGTGAGCAACGTGTTGTGAAATGTGGGTCTGTCCCCTGTAGCACCCAAAACTGCAAAAGAAATGGGGCTCCCTGTGACTGTTGTACAATGAGTGAACCAATGGAAATTCAGTCAAGAAGACAGTGAGTAATCTGAGGTCGCTTTATCATAGGCATTGTTCATTGTTTTACAATGCATAATTCCTTTGCAACTGTATGCAAATTACTTAAATGTAATGTCCATTTTCATTAAATGAGTTTATATCATTCATATCATTTGTATCAACATGAAGTAGGGAATGGTTTTCCACTCCTGAGAAAATGTGTGACATTCCAGTATTGTGCCCCCGCAGAATGAAAACTTTTTTTTTTTCCTTGGAACTGACATCCAAGTCTTACTCACAGTTCAGGAGTTCCTTTATAACAAGCATGACAAGGAACCTGATAGTGAGTGGAAGATATAAAAAAAAAAAAAACAACCTAGAAGTTTATTCCAAAAGAACTTCGAGAAGTTCATTGATATCCAAAAATTTTCCTATTAAATGTTTTATTTTAATAGATCCTGATGGGAACATGCTTTGCTGGAATTTCTCCAAGCAGCTGTCACTGAGGAAGGATACTGCAGACAATGCCTGTAGGGGAGCGATAGCTGTAAAATGTGTGGAAAGAAGAGTCCCACCAGGATGTACAAGAAGTTGAGGGCTTGTGGGAGTGAGTGCTGGCAGCTTACTGTATAGTGGTCCTGTTTTATTCCCCATGTCAAAATTACTGCTGTATTTTATGAGTAACAGAGCTCCAATCTTCCATAAGAACAGCCATGCTAGATCAGATGAAAGATTGACCCAACGCATTATTTTGTGTCTGACATTTCCCAAATTACATCCCTAAACGGTAGTCTAAAAATAGAGCAAATATCCTCAAAGACTGCCCCGGTCTTCAACAGTTTGTGGATCAGGAACATCACAAGTCAGTGCTGGTGCTTTTTCTTTTTTTTTTTTTTTCCTTTTATATAAATTTTAAAAGTATAAGAAGAAATTTGTCTGACATAGCTTCGCAAATACTGTTACTGTGTCACTGTGTCTATCACACCTTCTACCATCGCACTGCTGCTCCATCTGCAGTCGTTTCCAATGCTTTCATATGCAAAAAGTGAAAAAGATGAGATATCCACTGAGCATCATTTATCCTTCCCAATAGTTCAGGGGGTGTTTTGTAGAGTCCTCCTGAAGCAGCTGCTGCGGCACTGCAATACCATAGCACTGGATGGTCATCAATGGGTTGATGCCACAAGTTTTGTTGCTGTACATAATCCATGCTGCTCAGCGTCACACTCCTGTGACAGTATATTATTTCCAGAAGAGTTTCCCAAAATATGTTTTTGAATGTAATAGCCAGCAAGATATTTTTTTGTAGTTAAGTACCCATCATAGGTAGATGTAAGTGGCAGATATTCCTTTTTTTTGAAGGGAATTCAACCATTTTTCTGCTTGCCAAGGGAGAAAACAGCAGGAGGAAGTTTTTCAATGATTTGTCATGTAACATTTGCAATGCTTTTAGTAGTATTTTTTCTTTAACATCTATGAGATATCTCTTTTTCTGACAGGCAAATGGTCAGCATCAGTGAAAGGGGTATTACTAAGGTATACAGCAAGAGCATGTAAAAACTGAAACATTATTCTGGTCCTGGCAGCTGTCACTGTCCAGAGCTGTTCTCCTGATAATGTACGCTAAACCTTTCTCAGTTTCATTATATTTCTCCTACTCAATCCCTTCTGTATGGTCAATTAAATGTTCTCTATTCTTAGGGATCATTCCCTTCAAATACTCACAGATAGTTATTATGAACCCTCCAGTTTTCTTTAGCCAAACTATAAATATATATTTGGTGCTCTCTATTTTTTCATATATTAAGTCTTCCAATCTCTTAATCACATTTAGGGCTTTTCTCTGAACTACTGATTTTCCATTATCTTTGGTGATGAAGTGTTTAGAAACTCCTGGTAATACCTGTGTGAGCTATTATCACGGTTATATTCATGGAAAATATAATTACTTTGCCCTATGATGTTACCCTCCTCCAAATACACCACCAAGGGCCACATTGGTTTCCCAGCCATGTTGCACATAAGCACCTACCAAATCTGCTGCTTATGGACTGTAGAAGTTGACATTACTGGTCTTTTTCTGTAATAATCTACTTATTATTCTTTGTATGATTTATTTTCCAAATTAATCCCTGCCTATGGTGTAACGAAGTGTGTTCCAAGAGGATGAGCCTGAAACATAACCACTCATTTCTGCTTGCAGGCGTTACTGTTGTGCCATGTGAGCATCAAACAGAGCCATGAACTTCTGCGTATTTCAAGATATTTTCATATTTGTTTGCAATAAATATTAACTATTGTTCAAAACACAGACCCTCAATGCCTGATTATTTGTTTAGATTTCTCATTACAGCTCTTCAGACTATAACTGTTAATATTATTTGGATAGTAACTAAGTAATAATACATTAAAAATTGAAACCCACATTCCAAATTCATTTGGCTGGAAGGAAAGTGGCATTCTGATTAAAATTTCCCTGAAACATCATTTGAAAACATCTGTTGCTCTCTAATTTTGTTTTCTTTTTTTTTTTCAAAGTAACATGATTTCAGTTTGTGGTGGTTCAATCGTGACTCACGCGCAGTCCATGCATCTTTCCCTGTTGACAAAGAAAACACAAACCAGCTAGTTAATCGAATAAAACTGTTTATAGAGAAAAGTTATTTCCCAGCTCTAACTCAAACTATGCAAAGAAAAATTAAGAGAAATTATTTCATGGGAGGATATGAACTTGAAACAGAAACATAAAATACTTAAAATCACGGCGCATGCCTGCACTGCAGTAACACATGTGATTATATTGGTATAGATAACAACCTGAAATCTCTTTAGACTGGCTTAGTCAGGGACCAGAACCAGCATACTTGTCCTATCTTAGTGCATGCAAACATCAGCCCGCTGAAGAGGGTGCATTGTTTGCGACTGCAGCATGGGTGTAACTCTAACGGGGGTAAAATCCTTTGAAAACGATTTGTTCTTGCATCATTTTGGACCATCAGTGTAGAATGAGGAAATTTTTAATATGTGGTATTTGAGTCAATGTGGAACAATAGTTGGAGTTGGTACTGTTGGGTGTTTCAGGGTTTTTTTCCAAATGCTGTCTGCGATGATTAAAATACAGTTGTCAGGTCTGAGCCCATCACCATCTCAGGACACGGAACGATTCCAAAGTTACAAATCACTCAGTGCAGCCAAGCCAAGGAGATTTCAGGTCAGGGGACTCCATAATTTTTCTTCTCTTTTTTTTTTTTTTTCTTTTTCTTTTCTTCCTGTGCAAGTCTAGAAAACTAAATTTAATCACTAAAAAACCTGGCATCTTTTGCCAGTAGGGATATTTTCATACACTCTAATGGATTATTTTTGCTCTGCTTGGCAGGGGACCTTTCCCTCCATATGCAACAACACTGTACATCGAAAGTTATATTAGATGAGTTGAGACTAGATACCCACTTTACATTTCTGCATTTCTTTGAAATCCACAGTCTTTGTTCTTTACATAATATTCCCATGCTGCTGACCTTCCAAATGTTTCTTTAATTTCTGTTCCCTGCTGCACTGCAGGAGTTTTATGAGGGTGAACATAGAATTAGTAGTCCATTTCCATTAGTAGTAAATCTGCTTTTGCCCTTGCAGGGGAACCTTTGCTTCAGTGTCTGTACTTTTGCAAAAATTATGAATTCATGCAGGAGGCTACCCGGATAACAGCAAACCAGGGTTTAAAGTCTAACCTGGTACATCACCACCTCAGGGCTAAATTCTGAGCCCATTTAAGCAGGAGAAATGGGCCACAAACATGAAAACACTCCCCAGCATCCCCCATGGCTTCTGCAGTCACCAAATCTCATGCAGAAGCTTGTGATTCTTTCATTTAACTGTGCTGTGAGTATTCCGTTTTCAGGAGAACAAAAAGGACCTTTAATCAGGTTTTCTCTCTCTTTTCTTGATTAGTTTCGTCCATTTAAGTGAATCGTGCTTGTACTGCACAAGTTTTGGAAAGTTAGTGCATTCACAATCATCTTCAGAAAAAGAGTACATTGTTTTATTCATTTGTTTATAATTTTTATACATGTTATATTGCTAATTCTTTTATATATTTATAAATTTTATATATAATATGTATTTGTAACTCAATTTGCTATCGTTTTCTACCATAATTTCAACAGCACTTGAGTAAATTCTATATCTAGTGTAAAGTTCATATTCAGATTAGTGTCAACATTTAAAGGAATTTCTCCTGCTGTTTTTAAAAGAAGACGAAACAAAATATTTAGCTTGAGGTTCCAAGACAGCACGAACAAACTATCATTACATTTTGCTACACGTTCTTTGCAGGACAGAGGACAGGTAAGATGAGGCTTAAATATATAATTACCACACCCAGAAGTATTGTAAGACTAGTTAAACAACAAAAAACCTCAGCATCTACATTTATGATGATAACTTTTTGAAATTTGGGTACATTTCTAATTGATGTGATGAGCTACAAAAATGGCCATTCAATAAAAAACAAAATCAGAAAAATGTTCTTGTGTAAGAATGGTGTCTAAATGATGTCGAAGGAAATTTTTATATATATCCCACAACTGAAGTGCAACATTTTTTATTATATATTTAAATACTTATTCAAAATATTCCAAAAAACTAACTAGTTACACACTTATTCATAAGAAAGCAGCTTTCTATATATGTGTTGTTCTAAGCCTGAATACCAGGCTGCCAAATAAATGCAGAAAAGGAAGGATGACTGATAAATTGCTCCACTGAGCAGCTCACAAGAGCGATGTAATAGCATCAGAACAACTTTCCAAGCAAAAGTTTATCTTATTAGTCACTTCCCATTTTCAGTACAACAGTAAACTCTGTGACCTGTTTCAAAGAGCAACCGCGTCAAACAGATTAGCTTTTCATCTGAATTTGGCTGTTTAAAAGTTAATATGAAGAAGCTTTCAATACTGATCTGCTTATGAGTGAAACAATGAGGATTACCGGGTGTTAGGGAGGTTGGATGTACCCTAAGGGTGTAATCTCTGGTGAGGTCAAGGCTGGATGGCTTGGGGGAAAAAAAGACATGTTAGCACTGTAAAGATCCATTTTCCCAGCTCAATAAAACAGGCCAGAACATGGTTTGATGGCTCACTCTTTACCAGGTGAAGTGAGTGAAAAAAAGGTTACACATTCTCCTCTTGCATTTAAATTGAAAAATAAGGAGAAAAATAACTCCCATTCTTTTTGCACTTAATCAGGTCCATAACCTGTTAAGCATGGACAAATATGAGGGACAGATAATGGTGTTTTTGTAAATATACCTCTATATGTGTTCATGTCTACTGCTCCAAGCCTCTAACATTTGGACTGACCAGAGAAGAAGTTGTGGAAACACAAGGAAAAGAGGAAATCTTTGAACAAGTAACTGTAATAAAAATGAATATATTTCTTTTTTTTTGGCCCGTAAAACAAATGGCCCACAGATTCTGATTTACCAAATAAGGCTCCCAGACTTTTCCCCAGACCTTTGTTCTGTTCTGTCATAAACCAAGATTAGCCTTAACCTAGACATAGTTTGTTTTCTGGAGGAATAAGAGAGCATCACAGAACCATCATTTCAGCAGCATCCGACTGTCAGAAAAGACCCCCCTTGCAGGACGGTTGCAGCTGCTTGGAGTAGTAACCTCTGTGCCCATTGAAATCTGAATTTCTTACTTTCAAAAGCAGAGGCATATATTGTGGTTTAGAAAAATTGCATAGTCAGGAATACTAAAGTTTCACAA
The DNA here is from genome assembly GCA_003993805.1 of Himantopus leucocephalus. Lineage (NCBI taxonomy): Eukaryota > Metazoa > Chordata > Aves > Charadriiformes > Recurvirostridae > Himantopus > Himantopus leucocephalus. Next base: position 53,181,881 of record RSEF01000031.1, read on the forward strand.
CACAGAAGTGTCTAAAAATCAGAATACTTTTTTTTTTAAAAAAAAAATCTGCTTTCTGGATAACAGGGAGCAACTGGGGTCTGGAGAACGGCATTTTGCAGCAAAAGCAGGCAAAGAACAACTTTTCAACTTAAGAAAATGTCCCGTTTTCCACATCTTATGTCAGAGTTGTACTCGCTTAGATATGAATGCTCTAAGTAATGAAAGGATAATAAAATGTCATAAAACCTGAACTATATTTGATTTGAAATGTTTTGAACATTTGAAACTCTTGAAATATGAAAACATTTCCACTTTAATACTGGGTTTCTGCTAAGAGAAAAACCCTTCTTCTAAGAACTAATTGAATAATTGCCCTGGTCATATTATTCTCCGAATATCTGGAACTGGCAGCTCCCAGATGAGGTGAATGTGCGGTGCAAGCTTGTGTAGTAATTCTTTTCTTTGCAAATGTTTTTTATCATACAATCCAAGTGATTCTTGCAAATTGAGAACCATTTTAAGTGGGAAGTTGAAGCCACTTGCTGTTCATACTAATGACTTGCAATATCTGTGTGGTAAGATATATTTTGAACATCTAAATGTGTATCGGTGTAGAGCTTCTCTGTGGGATAAATTGAAAACCTCACACTCCACACTTTTAAGAAAGCCTATAAATATTACATAAATCCTTTAGAAATAGCCCAACTATAATTAATTGGGCTGATAATGAGATCAAGTTTTCTAGACCTTTTCCCTGCACAGGACTGTAATAGAAACTACAAGCACTGCTGCACTTCCTAAGATGAAAGTTATAATCTCCGTGTGTTATAAATTAGTGTCCTTTTTTTTTTCTTTTTTGGAAAGAAAATGCCAAAATAGCATGCAGCTGGACTTTTCCACCTCACTGCACCTTTCTGACGGTGATCGGCAAGACCAGTTGGATAATAATCCATTCTGCTGCTCATGTGCTTAAATTGTGTATTTAGATCTATTGCTGAGAGAGGCTTATGCCACTATACAATGCAAATAAGGGTGGTTGAAGCTCAACCTTGGGGCCTCCGTCAAAGTTAATAAGAGTCTTGCCATTGATTTCCATAGGCTTTCAGTGAGGATCTGAGATTTTAGCAAGTGGATCCTTAGGACCTGGTGGGGGCAAGCGAAAGTAACACAACCCACAGGGGAGGTTTCTCTTCTCCTCCTGGGACATACCCATGCGGAGGAAATGAGTCAGCTACAGCTTTCAGCAATCAACCCTGTCAAATTCTAGTTGTACATGCTCCGGTGTTCCCTTCTGACATTTCTCCTGCTCAGCCCCAATGGGTTGAAGTGGCAACCACCATATATATAAAGCCAGTTGTGATAGCTAAGCCTACTAATTATGGAGCATCTTCAAATGCATCACAGTACTGTGTACAGTAGTTAGTTAAACAGTAAGATTTTCCTTCTCAGTAGCGCAGCTTTGAATAGGAGAATTGACATTTGCCTTATTTGTAAAAAAATCAGCACGTCCTTGGAGATTTGTATTTTTCTGTCGTCTCTGGAAACAGAGTGCCCTGTCACACTTAAGGGTGGGACTTCACTAAGAGAGCGCATTAGCCTAATGACCATTTCCTGAAATTAAATCATCCCAAGCAAACAAACAAAATTTTCTTAATTTAATCTGTTAAAAGCATTTGAGTAGCCTGAAAATTTTCTGAAGCAAGTCCCCTAACACTGCCACAGATAAGGAGATACAAAATAAAAAATTGTAACCATTCCAAATTTTGTTTCCCTGTAAGCAGTATTATCTCACTCTCAGAAATGGCAGACTCTTATTTTTCCATCCAAAAATAAAAATAAAAATGGTGATCTTGTTTTAAAGGATAATCTAATTTATTGTTAATGGTTTGAATCATTCCAGGGGTCAAAGGCATCTTTTACATCAATTTGCAAAAGCAAATTAATGTTTTGAAGGAAATGTAAAAGTCAAGTTGCTTGGGAGTACATTAAATTATATGCTAGTTAATGGTGTTAGAGAGATGGTTTAAAAATAAATTGCCCATAATACCTTTTAATAAAGGAGCTAAATGCATTTTTGTTCCCTGCTAAAAGCAGATGCCTATTTGGCACTGTTTTGAATCCCATTTGCCATGTATATTTTGATTAATACTATGCCGGGTAATCTGCACTACGTGGTCTAGGTTCAGTAACCTCACTGTAAAATAATGAGCCTTCAAGAATAAAAAATACGTTAGCTATAAAGTTGTATATTCTGAGGGGCTCTGAACATATTCAAATGAAACAAAAAAAAAAAAAAAATGAAGCTTTCAACCAGTAAATTTGCTCAGAAGTGAAACTTGCATATCTCAATCTGTATTTCGCTCTCCATCTGAGATCTGAAAAGTGGACAAGACATCAACTTTTTGCATATGTTTTCTATAAATACCTTTCCTTTGAGTCAGCTGCCACAGGACCTTGCAAAAGCCCCAGTCTTAAGGGAGCTTATGGCAACTGGGGTGCAGCCAATAGCAATGAGTTCACTCCTAAGTAGTGTCTTCAGAAAAAGGTCCAGCACTCATATTTTATGAAATATGTAACATGATTTACCCAAGGTTGTCAAAAAAGATGAATTTCAGCCAAATGCAAGGTAATAAATAGTAATATGTGCTGCATATAGTTGACTTATAACCCTTGGCATTTTGAAACAAAATTCTTTTGAAGAATTCATTTTATACGTCATAAACTTTCCTATTGTTTTTCCTGTTTTGACTGTCTTTGTCATCAGATTTCTTGTGGAAAGTATTTCTGAAAACTGTAAATGAAGCAATATTTTCAAGAATACTTATATAGATCTCTATTTCCTTGGTGTTCTTGGAATAAGAAAGTTAGTAGAGTAGAAAAATGGTCTGTTTCATTAAATCGGAACCTAGGGGGAAAAAAAGGCAATAAGGTAATGTACATGTGAACTTTTTTATTATTATTTATTTAATGATTATAGAAAAACCTTTTCCAAGCTTGAAAGTTATTTGCTCTCCTGACATACTTGTGTGATTTTGAGGAACAGAGTAATTTAGGGGTTGGGTTGTTTTATTATTATTATTATTATTATTATTATTATTATTATTATTATTACTACTACTGCTACTACTACTACTATTACTGTTACTGTTACTGTTACTGTTACTGTTACTGCTGTTATTAATAATAATAAATTTTCTGATAGAGTGTAAAGTGCATTTATTCAATAATTTATACTTTAGAGTAAGTATAATTGAAGACGTATTATATTGTGATGTCCCTACTTTAAATCTGCTGGCTTAAACAGTATATTTGCAGTTGTGAATCCTCAAATATGAGTCAAATGCATGTCCTTTACTGCCACCCACGCATCTCAATTTATGCTTCTAGAGCACTACCTGTTGTCTGTTAAAACAGCAACAAGGCGTTGGCAGGTTGTGCTGCATGCTGGTGAGCCTTAAAATGGATTTGTGGACTTCCAGGCACCATGCTCATATTTTGTCACATACTCCAATTTTTCAAAAATCTGCCAGAAATGTTTCCAGTGTAGGCTGGCTGAAACACCTTACTGACCACAATGGTATCCAACGGTGGAACCTACAAAGAGACTTAAAGCCCCATAAGCATGCAGTGAGGATCCCCAAAACAGTGCCCCAGCCTCTAGCAGACTATGTTTCGAGGGGTCGTTCAACCAGGACTGCTATCTGAGGGTAATGGTATACATATACACATATGCCCTCACGTATATGTACGCAAGACACAGAAAGGTCTTCCCCAAAGGCTCTCCATGTGAAGATCTCACAGGATTGCCTTTCTTGTAATGTAAACCTGAAACATTTGGGAAAGTAATCCACTCCCTTAAATTTTAGTGTCCAGTTAAAACAAGTTAAAAAATCGGTGAATATAGTTGAAAATGCTGAGTATCTGGACAGAGCGGTCTCTCAGTAATGTTTGCAACCATTGTTCAAATAATACACAGGCAGACTGAATCTGATATTGTCATACAAAACTCCAGTTAGCAGCAAGAGACCTGAGGAGAAGCACTTGGGGGTGTTGGTGGATGAGAAGCTCAACGTGAGCCAGCAACGCGTGATCACAGCACAGAAAGTCAACTGTATTCTGTATCAGGAGAAGTGTGGCCAGCAGGTCAAGGGAGGTCGTTTTTCCCCTCTGCTCTGCTCTGGTGAGACCCCACATACAGTACTGCGTCCAGCTCTGGAGACCCCAGAGCGGGGTCAGAGGAGGCCATGAAGATGCTCTGAGGGCTGAAGCCCCTCTGCTGGGAGGACAGGCTGA
>RSEF01000031.1:53186255-53208223 GCA_003993805.1 Himantopus leucocephalus
TTTAGGGTCCCTTCCAACTCTAAACATTCTGTGATTCTATGATTCTATGAATTACAGTCAAGGAAGCAAGTAAGCACTTCTAGGGTGCAAGTCATCTGAACTAATTTCCATATCCAGCCTGGCATTACAATAATTGAACTCTAAAAATGTTTCCATGAAGCATAAAGTAAGGACAGAGGACTGGTTCAGATGCAGAAGTCTGCATTTCTCCCCTGATGCCAACATATTAAGAAAAACATTGATCCACCTGAGACCCTTTAATTTCTTTGTTGTTCCTAGTGCAAACTGTACTCAGCTGTTGGAAACAAGCCAAGCAGTATAAGCACAACCTTAAAAAGCCAGGGATAATACCAGCAGGCAATGAAAGAGTTTGTAAAGGTTTGTAAGAACTCCTGAAGTTAAGCAAGCACGCTTGCCTCAAGCATAGTCCTCAGACTTGCTGGCAATCCTAAACCCGAAGATTCTCAGTGGTTTCCATTTTTGCACTTACATGCACACCATAGTGGAAGAAACAAAAGAACATAGTGGGGAAATATTTTTTTTTCTGCTTTTAGTAAATGTGCATTCTCATAAACATAAGCTGGAAGAAATTGGGCAGGTGCTACGTAACAGATAAAATGGTACAAGATTCAGATGTATGAGAAAAATTTTATTGAAATACTACATGTTTTACACATATAGCAAATGTTCAGCTTACAATATTTGGAAGTAAGGAAGCAGACTTTAAGGTCAGAGGTAGATGTTCTCATTTAACCAGTTACTCTGGCATTAAAGAGGATGTAGAACTTCACCCAGCAGCTACTGGGAAAGAGCTGTAACTTTTGAGTCAGCTTGGGTAAGCTGATGGGAACTTCAGAAAATGTAGGAAACTTCCAGAAAATGGTTGTTACCTCGTTAAATAATTCACGAGAAATTCAGTTCTTCTGAAGTATTTTGCAGGAGACTTCTGAGAAGTAATGAAAATGCCATCACCTCTGCTGGGGAAAGAGTATTGCAAATTTTGATGTAGGTGCTGGAAATTGGGAACTGGTGTTTAAGGTGGAATTCATTCCCAGGTTTAAGGGATTAGAATGAATTTAGCTTTTTTCGTCATTTTGAATATGCGTTTCCAATAAAGAGTATACCTTTCATTTTATTGCAAATAATGAATATGAGGGAATGAGGTTTTTAAGTATCACAAGAAGAATTTGGAGATAGAAGTCCAAAGGGTATCTTGTCTGCTGCACGCTCTAGAAAAGGAGATTTAATTCCTTGATTATTGTTCAGTTTGTAAATTGGGGTGCCTTTGGCCCCTATCCCTCCAATACGAGGGTCCCCGCAGCCTTCTGCCGACCCTCCATGGCACGGCAAGCCCCAAGCACAGTGGGAAAGCGCTTTCGGAAGGATGTGGGAAGGCGCGCAGCCAGCTGCTGCTCAGCCCCTGGCATTGACCTTTCGTGGGCAACCACACCGGACGGGGTCTCTGCAGCTTCTTCTGTGGAACGGGAAAACGTGACCGGGATGCGGTGGCTCCTAAAAGCCATCTGGGCTTGCGAAGTTTAATGTCTACCACAAGTTTTCTAGACAGAGTTATTTCAGAGCTGATCGACACCATAAGTATGATGATATCATTTTGTCCTCAAGTGAAAGTATGTGTCTTTAAAAAAGCTGTTACTGATTTAATAAATTATTGCAACTGTTTTCTATAACAGAGAATTTAAAAAATTTTTACACCTAATTTTATTTCCATACGATTTATCTTTCCTCATCAAGAGGAACTAAATAAGGGCGTTTTCTCCACTGTTCTTTCTAGCAGTTCTGATAACTAAATTATGTTAGCAAACTTAGCAGCATACAAATTACTGTTGAAATGGAAAATTTCATACCAATATTAAGGAATCTCTTAAAAAAATCATCAAAGGTAACACAAAAAGGATTATGAGTTTTTAGAGTATTTCAACCACAGACTCTGCCCTGACCCCTCTGATCTCTAGGAAAATAGGGAAAGACTAACTTCAGAACTCCTGGATTACATCAGGTGTGTAACATCCTTTAGAAGATATATATTTTTTTATAAAAAAAAGTACATATACAGATGTACAATGTACGCATGCAATATAATATGAATTTGAAACTCTATTTTTATATAGATATGATTTATATATACATGTTTTATATATACGTATGTGACATAAACACACACACACACGTATTTGCATACACAAATGTGTGTGCACACCAATACATATCCATATACTTGTAACCTGAAACCTATAGAAAGGGTGGAAACCACTAGCCTGCACTTCAGGAAGTGATATCAGGAAGATATTTTACTCTCTGATTTTTTTTTTTTAATGGTCGGCTGCAAGCACGTAATCTGGTATGCAAAAAGAGAAAGTAAATTATCAGAAAGGACAACTCTACTGGTGGAAAAGAACCTCTGCTCTAAAACCAAATATGTGTGAAAAGTCAGGCTATGTAACTTTTTTTAAAAAAAGAAGCATCCTAGTGCTACTTTTTTTAAACAAAAATCTTACCGGTGACCCCATTTACCTAAATTAAGTACCACTTTCATTTTGTGAAACTCTTAAAACAGGAGATTTACAAGGACAAGATAAGAGGACTGGCAGATGTTCTTTGATTCATTCATTTGAAGGGAAGGGCATTTGGAAATGGCACTGGCACAGAATGACATTTGGAATAATGGCCTGTGATTCTGTTGGCACTTTTAGTGTTAAGCAAGTGATCTGCAAGGTAAAGTGGATTCACAGTTAGAGTCAGCACCAGTGCACAGGTCGCCCGTAAAAATAGAAGATTCCATTATTCTTCAGGCTCCCCAGAGGGAGCAAGGTCTCCAGCATCATTACCAGGACTAAATCTGACTTTTCTACCTCCCCTAATTTCCTCCTAGTAATTATAGGTCAAGCACTCTTTTGTAAATTATAAAACCTTTGTTCTTATCAAAAATGAATAGCTGAGGAAAAAAATTATAAAGAGAGTCCTAGGAAAAAAATTTCAATTAGAAAACCAAGCTAATTTGGTATGACCAAAGACTGTCAGGCATACTGACAGTGCTCTATTATGCAGTCATTTGGGCTCTTTCAAATTAGTTATGTTAATGTCCTGTGAGTGAATGTAACACTTGGATGGGACAAGATTTCTGCAATTAATTTCTGCAGTCAGTGGAGAGACAAGCAAATTTATTTTCCCCCTCTCTGGGAATTGGTAGTGGAGGGTGTGAGGTAGAGAAAGTGCATTTAGGAACAGAGTACAAGCTAAACACAAGCCCTAAATAAAGCAGAAACAATGGGAGCCAATGCCTCCTCATTCATTCAATTGACAATGTTTTGCAGCTTAAACCTGTTTTATTAATTATGTTTGACATTTCCTTAATTAGTTTCATTTACACCAAATCAATCCCTACTGCTGTATGGCATCATTTATCATTTTGAAAAATTTGCATACCGAGTGCTGACTTTTTCTACTTAATTATACATTAAAAGTGTCAAGCGTGCTTGCTGCCTGGCATTATCTGCGCCAGAAAGGTTTGTGGCTGGACTGTGATGGTATTAATCATTAAGAGCCCCCAAGTGCTGCTGGGTAATATCTGGGGAGTAGAGTGGCTCTCATTTTAACGCTAGAGAGCAGAAGTGCTGCTGTAAAATGACCCAAAGCAAAAACAAAATAAATGACCTAAAACATCCGGTCTACTGTAATGCTTCGCTCTTTTGGTGGAAATACGCTCTGGGAAAAAAAAAAAAAAAAAANTTACTGTTAACTATTAGCCTCCTGCATGTTGAAACTGCAGAGACAGCTCTTCAGGATAGCTGGTGTTTTGTCTGAATGGGAAATGTGACATTTCAGTTAAATGTATATTGATGGCTGTGTAACAGGGCAACCAAAGCATGCCTGTATCAGGTTTTTCTGATTTTTACTGTTTGGGCTTTTTTTTTTTTTTTTCCTTGACAAAGGATTTAAGATAAAACACAACCAAGAATTAACATCTCCTTTCATAAAACCCATAACTTACATGAAACCTCTTAGGAAATAATCAACCATTTTTTAAATAAGTGGTTATGCCACATTCTCCAGGTTGTTAGGAAAGAACGTGGCTCCAGCCACAAGTCGTTCCCAAACAGAGAAGTAGAAGGATGGAGCGCATACAGCACCGCATTGCTAATCTATCTGTAAGTACCTATAATCCAGTGCAGGTATTTCAGCGGCAAATTAGCCGTGAGTCTGACAACTCACAGGTGCGCTTCCACATTCAGAGCAGCAGCTGCTTTTGAACAGCTTTAACTACTTATCAGCAGTAGCTTTCAGAAATGCTCCTTCTCTCCCAACAGTTGTGCTCATCATTTAACTCCTTCTGAGACCCCGTGAAGACCCTTAGCCAGGCTGACCATTGATTTCAGGAAAAACTGAATCCATTACATTTATCACATGTTCGCTCTCCTTCCATATGCCTAGTTAGGACCCAGGCCAAAATTAACATTTTTGGCTAGCACAATGTTATCGACAGCCAGTTTAGTTCCTGTCTTTGACAACCGGTTGCAAGAACAGTTTTGATGCCCCACCGAAGCAAATGCAAAAACCTCAGAGCTGGAGTAACTGTTAATAAACACCTCTGAAGCCATGTTAGATATCTCGTTTTAGTGAGTTCTCAGCTATGTTGGAGTTTCTAGCAGTGTCACATAAAATAGCAAGTTTTGCAAAATGACCCAAAGTGCATTTTGGCAGCTGGACCCTCCTGCCCGCCCTTCCCAAATCCCACTCAAGCTGAAACAGCAGTTAGTGAGCTGCTAAACGTATTCATAAAAACACATGTCTGTACACTTTTTGATCTGCCGTGATGCCTCCTCAGAAGGCCATCAACTCTGCCGAGCAGGAAAGCAAAATCGCCACACAAAGATGGAAGGAGTTAGCATGCGCAAACATGCCATTTTCAGTGAGAAAGCTCAGAAATACACAAACACATCTTCTGTCAGCTGGCAAACACGGGTTCAAAAGCGTCCTATCACTGTCTGTCATGGGATTCATTGTTCCCTTCTGCCCTCCTCTCCTTCTCATCGCCCTTGAGCAGAATCAAACTCAAGCAGAGAGTCAAGTTGGAGGTTTGCGTTGGCAGAAGCAAGAAGGCTAACCAATATGGGACATCACCACCAAGTGAGCCTGCTTTGGACATCTAACCATTCTCAGTTTTCCATTGCTGTAGTCAAACAGATTTTTTGCTGAGGCTGTGACACTGATGAGGAGACTGCCATTATCCTGCCCAGCAACAAACCATGTGTCATGCATGTCCGTTATTGGCCCAAATAGGCAGAATTTGACTTCTGTCTTATCTCTGATTTTTTTTTTTCTCTCCAGCAGACACACATGCACATATGTCAGTAGCAGCATTGCAGAGACTCCCAGACACATCTGCTTTCTCCGTGCCTGCTATTCAGGGATGCCAAGGGTATGAAAGACCATGAAAAAAAATCTAATTTTAAACAGAATGCTTCTGTTTCATATGGGAAAAGGTAGAGGTAAGGAAAAGGCTCAATCACACGCTTATATTGCAAGTAAAAACAACAAATTTCTGCAGAGAAGCACAAAAGTTACTTGTGGTCTATGAACCGGTGTCTCATGGCCCGGTGCCTGCTCTGACCATTAAGGAGAAGGACAGAGATATTTTGTTTAGAGGACGAGGGGGACAAGTACATAGGTATCACGGTCTCAGACAGCCACAGGAGGGGATCATCTTAATTCTTGTGTTTGTCTCTGATAATCCACTCTCATGCAACTCAATTCCACGGCATATGGGGCTGTGGAAGGATGATGAAGCATGTGACGTGCTCTACATGAAAGGTTTGGTGATAGTTCACTAGCACTCTACAGGAAAAAATGGGAAACAAAGTGCTGTGTTAAGGTAGTATGGTCCCTGTCACATCTGCGCTCTGCACGTGGTGGGTCCTAAAGGCACAAGTATGGACATACCCAGTGGTGCTCACAGTCATGGAAGCAAACGGTAATTTCATTTACAAGGTGTCCCTGGAGGTCATCTTGTCTAATTCCTGATCAAATCAGGGCCAGCTCCAAAGACACATGGGGTTGGTTGTTCAGACCCCCATCCAGTCTAGTTTGGAGTACTTCCAAGCATAGCTCTCTCCTTGTGCAACATTCAGTGTGACTTCTCAGGGTGACCTCCTCGGCCCTTGAGGAAGACTACAGTCCCATTTATTTCATGTAATTGTAATCACTTCTGGCTGAAGCCGAATAAAATGTCTAAGCATGTGTTTACCCCTATTATACAGTTCAGAAACTGCTTAAAAACTGGCCAAAAGCCGATGACACATCTGACATACTGAAGATGAGAGTACATAATGTGCTTGTTATTCTTTCACATCTCAGTCATGATTACAGCTGTGATAGATGCCTCCACCACCAACCGCGCAAACACCAGTGAACCTTACGCCACTCGTGTGGCCAATTTCCAGAGCGCGGTGCTCACCGTTTCTGCACCCTTCCTGGAGGATGTGCGGGGCCGCTGCGAAGGCAGCAGCAGCTCATCTCGTAGGATTATTAGCAGTAAAGTCTGCTGCAGTTGGGCTTATTTTAGCCAACGGAGCACAACACAACTGACTTAGGAATGCATTGATGTGGAGGAACACAGGATGAGTTGTGGGATTTGATATGGCAGTGACTAGACTGTAATAACAATACAGATGGTTGTCTGATATTTCACTTATAATTATGTGTATTTTGACATAGGCAATATCTTACTCTATAAGAGACCGGAAGGGGTTAAAAAAGAATCCATTTTCTATGCTATACACCAACTATGCCTGCATTCATGTCAGAACCCAAACTTACTGTGTTTAATATTCAAGTTCATTTTCAAATTCTTGCCCATTAACATAATATATGCCATTTTGCAAGCCTGGTCAGAGAAATCTGTAACTAAATAATTTTCAAGTTTCCTTCATATCCAATGCATTATATGCAGTGTGAAATTATTTCCCCACTCTGTCCTTCATAGAAGAGCAGAAGAGCAATACACAATATACATGATATTGTTGTAAAATGTATTACAGACTTCAAAAGTTACTATATGTGTATGCACAATCATAATAGCTAATCCTAAATGACCATTTAATTGTCTATTTTAAGTTATCCTTGATATACCATTACAAGATAAGCATTCAAACCTTGCAAGACAAGAAATATATGAATGCTAAAATTATTTTTATAAAAACCTCTTTCTTATGGTACTGCAGTATAACGCTTCTTAGTCCAGATCCTCTTGTGAGTATACCCACTGTATGTCAAAATTGTGAGAAGCATAAACATAAAAGAAGCTAAGAATTTAGGCCATGCCTAATTCATAAGTATTTTTTGTTTACACAAAAATTTCTAATAAAAATTTAATGAGAAGATCAAAGATGGAGAGTCTGAGAAATTCGTGCAACAAAACTGGGAGTCACCCAATCATGTATGTGGTGGATTAGAAGCTCTAAACTCAGATGGGCTTATCAAAGAGTTCACCAGGTTCAAAGAACCCTGTTCAGCATAACCAGCCACTGCTCCGAGCAGATCTGCCTCTGTTTGGAAACCAAGCAAAAAATCTCCTGTTTTTACAGAATTAGCTTTGAGATCTCAAGAGATTCTAAACTAAAAATTCAAGGCAGATAACTGGTGACGCTATGGTATGCAAGCACATGAAAATAAACCAATCTCGTGCTCTAAATACAAGTCTCTAGACTTTAAATTTGCACCTGTTTATAGCAATACTGCTTTTGAACCTCTGTTGAACTTCTGAGATAGGAAACAGTATTCCACGTACAAAAAATCTAGATTCCACTACCGAAAATATTGTAATAAAGTATTACTTACCAAGGACAGTAGGAATTTACACTCAGACCACCAGAGATTAAGATTTTAAATCAATATTTCATTTTCAAAAATGGTTAAGTGCATTTGTTAATCAGTTCATCAGAATTTTTTTTTTTTTACAATGATATTCAAATGAACTGAAGATACCACAGTAAGTTTATAATAAATATATTGCAGGTATTTTTTGATCACACTGGCATAAGGATAACCACAGCAGACTTACGTTCTGCGTATGTTGTTTCAGATATGCACATTACTGAGCTCAGATACAGTGTACAGCCAAATATCACAAAGTTCTATTCATACTAATATGCACACGCGGTGATTTTCAAACTAAAATGTAGTCCCAGATCCAGATGCCGCTGAATACTTAAGCTCTCAATTAATTTAAACAACTTCAGTAACTCCACTGTACTGTTACATAGGTCTTTAAGTGTAAAACTATATAGTACAATTTACTTCAGTAGAGCTACTCACAACCGTAAGCCTTCACAAGATCAGTCTCTAAAATTCTTTAAATACATTAAACCATTTGTCCCCACTGAGCATTAAATCTCTTGTCAGTTGAGTATTTTTTAATGAATATACTTTTGAGTTTTGTCATCATTTGAATGACTCAATTAACAGAAAGTCACCTCCCCCACCTTTATATACCAGTAAATTCCAAAGATGTCCAGAGAAATAATCTTGCCAGATCTTTCTAAAAAGTCCTCAAGCCTAGAATAAGCACAAGAATTTTGACAGAAATTTATTTTCTTCAGAAATGTATGTAAGTGTACTTCATTATTTCCTACAAAAAAAATTTCAAAAAAGTTAGTCCTGATTGTACTTAAAATAATTTTTGCTTTATAGTTTATTCTTAAAAAGGTTATTTCCAAATTCAAATTAATATGTATGCCAATTAGTTGCACAATATTTTGTATTTTCTTTTAGACAACATTTGTCTCTAAAAATCAATGCTATCTAAAATAAAAATAAATTTATATATATTTTGAAGAGTGTTTTACAAGCATGCCTCCCAGTTCTCCTCTTGCATCAGTCCTATAATATTTCAATAATGGAGTTATTTCCAATTATTCCTAAAAATTTAAATAACAAGAAAGACAAGGTGATACTTTGCAATATCTATGTGAAATGTTCAGTGCCTATGATTTTTTTCTTTTCATAGATTTTTGCCTTAAAACTGTATTCAAAAGTGAATTATTTCATAAATTCCTCCTGTTTTAATTTCTAGCCGTATTCATTCATCTCTGGATGCATAATTTCTCAAGCGTAAGTGCTACAGATATTTCTCACCTAATGCAATCAAGCGATACATGGAACCAGATTCTCAGAGTCCTTATATCACCTCTATAGTTGTACCATAGACACCTTCATTCTGCGTTTTAATAGCAAAACTTCACCTTTCCACTTGACTTATATGGTGTCCATCAACAAAATCACAACCTTATAGGTACCCTGTATAAAAGGCTACTATCGAAAAGCGTTGAGAGGATAGCTGTGACAAAGACAGTAATTCTTCTGAAAAACAAATGCAGGCATCTGTCTTTCTTTGCAATGCTGTAGGTCCTCTATCAGGAAGTGCTCCTCTAAAGTCTTGGGCAAAGTACTTTGGAGAAGCTGAATGTCCTCCATGACTCTAGGCAATGCTTTCGCCGGCAGAACATCATGAGAGAGGGAGATGGTGGTGGTGCGTGGTCAGGGAATTCAAGAGGCATCTTCACAGAAGATCTATCTGCGCTGGCTGGCGGGTGAGTGACACCTTATGAACCACGGGGAGCGCAGATGTAAGCTACATACTGTCAAGGATATGCGTTAAGCACCAGGATGAACTATCATACCTTTTAGATACTAGAAGCTAAAATATATTGTGGTCTCATGATGCAGTTCAAAAATAAGCAAATACAAAGGACAGAGCTGGCATAGAATCATAGAATGGTTTGGGTTGGAAGAGACCCTAAAGACCATCGAGTTCCAACCCCCCTGCCCTGGGCAGGGACACCTCCCACCAGCCCAGGTTGCTCCAAGCCCCGTCCAACCTGGCCTTGAACATCTCCAGGGATGGGGCAGCCACAGCTTCTCAGGGCAACCTGCGCCAGGGGCTCACCACCCACACAGGAAAGAATTTCTTCCTAACATCTGATCTAAATCTCCCCTCTTTCTGTTTAAAATGATTATGCCTCATCCTATTGCCCCATTCCCTGATCAAGAGTCCCTCCCCAGCTTTTCTGTAGACCCTTTAGGGACTGGAAGGGGCTCTAAGGTCTTCCCAGAGCCTCCTCTTCTCCAAGTTGAACAGCCCCAACTCTCTCAGCCTGTCCCCATAGCAGAGGTTCTCCAGCCCTCTGATCATCTTTGTGGCCTCCTCTGGACTTGCTCCAACGGGTCCATGTCCTTCTTACGTTGCGGGATCCAGAGCTTGAGGCAGTACTACAGGTGGTGTCTTACCAGAGCAGAGTAAAGGGGTAGAATCACCTCCCTTGACCTGTCTCTATGCAATAGTTGTTTTCAGAGGGTTAAGAAGAATACTGAAATCCCAGGTCTGCAAAGCAGAGAGAGCAGTGCTTTCTGAAAGTATATCATGAACTCCGTATCCCAAGAGGCAGGACTGACCTGAGGAGGGCTACTATCATTTGCTCTGCTGTAGGAGAATCATCCCTTATCTGACTTCCCTATGACAATCCTGCCAAAAAAAACTAGTAATACAAAATGCAGAAAGACAACCATTTTGCCAAAGTTATTTTAGCCTAACTTGTTGGTTTAAAATAAATAAATATATCTAATACAAAGTTATAAATAGTCTATGGAATAAGATTTTTCTCTATTGCAGATACGGGAGAAATGAAGGGAATTTCAAGTCGTGCTGAAGAATAAGAATTCCCAGAAATAAAAGATCCAAATCCTGTTTGCTTTGCTAAAGTGAGTTCTTTCATTGACAATGGAGCTGCTTATGGATGAATTTTTTTTACTATGCCAGGAAAAGACTCAAAGTCTAAGCACCAAATACGCTCCTCTTTAGTCTTCAAAACGGGGGCTAGTGAACCTCCACACAAGGGCAGAATTCAGTCTGCATGAAAGGGAACTGGAAGATGATGCTGGATTCCCATCCTCGCAAAACCATTCACAATTTATATGGCTCCAGACTGATGGAGGAAGGGGATAAAACTGGAAACATACAAGGAAAAAAAAAAAAGCTCTGAAGGAATTCTCTTCACCTTTAAAGGGGCACTTGAAGTAATTTTGGTTTAAATTCCTACCATTAATCAAATTCTGCTAGACCAGTAATATTGTTCGCAAGTACTTGAAATCTTGATTAAAGGAAAAAAATATCACTTAGAATTTTGAATTTTGAATAAAGCATGATTATGTTTTATTAGATTGTAAGATCACTGGCTCATTTTTAAACTGGGTAGTTAAAAGAAGGCCATTAAATCTGTGTTTGTGCACTTAAGCATGTGGGCCTGTTTTGTAAGGTGCTCTCATTGTTTTGAATTCAGCAGGAAGTTCAATCAGGCCCAGGTAATTACCTGGCCTAATGACTCTGCTTCTGTGCAAAACATTGGGTCTTTTTCTGCCTGCACGACAGGGGTATTCACTCAACAATCTTTTAGATTCTCAAATTGTACCAAGATTTCACCCTTAACAAAGGTCCAGTTGTACCAGCAAAAAAAAAACTAAACCAAAAACAACATTAAAAAAACCCCAACGTCATGAAGTCGTTTTCTAGTATTGCAGTGTTGCCTTCCTGGATGAATTTAAAAAACAAAAACCATAATGTTCAGAAATTAAATTCTGTTAGAGGCTTCACACAGGCAAGAAGAGACACTTTTTCTAGCTTTCATCCATGCTGATCTTTCACGCGAATGCCCACTGGAATCATTATTTAGGAGCATCATATTTTTGTTGAACACCTGTCTTTGTCATGCTGCATTTCAAGACTTTCAAGTCTTTGAAAACGAATGTTAAAGAACAGAATGAGCTCTCCACAGTGAAATTGCCCACTCCACAGCCTCAACCATCCCTTGACAAATTCGAAAATATTGTTTGCTTTTTCCTTGTGATTTCTGCTTGAGGCCACCTGGCTCAGAAGTTTATTCTTCAGGAGTGTCACATCAGATGAGTCTTCAGTCAACCATTCAGGGACATTTTGATACTTTATTAAGGTGCCCCTTTTACTTGATTTTTTTTTTGTTAAATTATTTGTCTTTTCCTTGCTATCATTAAAATCTTTGAATGTAATTAGGCTATATTTAATCTCCTGGGGAGGAGTAGGGTTACAAATATACAGTTCATTACAGGGGTGGCATCTTTTTCAACTGTTTTTATGTGCAATGCATGTTTATTGTTTTTTTGTCAAAACAGAACTTCTGGAGTAACAACCATACTGAGTATGCTCATTTTTTATGATTTTCAAATATGGGAGAAAGTACAAAGAAAGTCCCAAGGACTTAAACCAAAAACATTTCAGTAGTAATAAAGGTGTAAAAATCTTAACTGTCTTCTTTTTTCTCTTACATTTAAGATTTAATTTGTAGAGCTATGCCTTAGCTTTGGGGAATTTTACATTGAGGTTTTCTGCTTGATATTTAGACACAGCTAAGTTAATATATATACGCCAATATATGAATATGATATGTGGAGAACGTATAACTGTACATATTATAATTGAATATTATATAGAAATAAATGGACTTGAATTTTACCAGTGCACCAAAAAAAGGGTCCAAGTATAGCAGGTGCTCTCATACTAGATGTACATACATAGTCAACAGCAGAGAGGATGGGGTAACACGGATTCCAGAACGGATCAGGAATGCAAGAGCACATCTGAGGTCTGCAGTAGGCTCATGCAGCCCATGGCGAAGTATGTGCTGCCACATTTTCCCCTGCTACTAATTAATATATTAAGTATATTAACAGAACATGGTTGGGTCTACTTTCAATGCTGTCTTGCTTTTATTTGACTTTATGGGTACACATAAAGATACTAAAAGCAGTTGATATGATTATTATGGAGGACTACTGGAGTTTAGCATATTTTCGGTGTTCTGTTAAAAAATAACAATAAAGTTAGAATAGGAAGAAATAAATGATGCGATCTTTATAATAAATATTGAACTTTATTTAGTTTATTTGATTTTGGATTTCATGACACCTTGCAAATTATACGCCCATTCTCCAAAGATATGCTAAGCCTTCCTGTCAGCCAAAGCCCAGCTTAGACAAACAGACATGGTTTAATTTCATTCATTTGTGGCATATTTTTATGTAATATCAACATTTAACACGTTTCAGCATTTTCAGCTCCATTCAGACATACTTTACAAGCTCAGATTCCAAAGAGAAATTAGGGTCTGCAAGTGCACTTTAACTGAGGCCGAAAAATGATGTTCTCAGGAACCCCTGTTAACCAAAACTGCTATGTTTCAGAGCGCTCTGGAATTAACACAATTCATGTTCAAGCAGCCTTTCCAAATGTCTTCTCCAGATAATTCAGCTAAACTGTCATATTTTTTAAAAGTATTTCAGAGTTGGTACAGAATGAGATCATTGTTAGAAGCCTCTCTAATATACATGTGCATTCATATGCATTTTTCCCCAAGGTGATTCACACAGCTGGCTGCGGAATACATTTCGTAGACTCTTATACATAGGGCTGTCTTTCTGTCATAATCTTTCTTTTCATAGGACAATTTGTGGGACTCCATGATATGCAGCTAGCAGTGCCTGTACTCAAATGAAGTGATACTGAATTTCTATTATGCATGTGCCTTGGAAACCTAGCAGCTCGCCATAAAGATTTTATTCACACAGCAGATTTGTTGTTACTTAGATAGTTTCAGACAATTTTAGATTTGAATGGACATGGCAGGATCTGACAGCATAAAAAGAAATACCAAGAGAAAGAAGCATGTAGAACCAAATGATATATGATGCAACCTAGAGAGCAACAAAGAAAGCAGGATGTCGAGGTACCCTTGTAAACAACTATCTTTCAAGGAATTCAGGTTTCTTTTTCATAACACTTTTAAAATATTCAGTATGCATTACATAGGGAATAGATAGATGCATAGATAGATACATACACACGCGCTTGTACACAGATGCCGTGCTTGTCAAAATTCTTTCTTGTCTCGTAATCTTTCTGGGATCACTTTTAAAAATTTGTGTCTAAGCTGCAAACATAGAATATGCAAATCTGTATATCAACCAAAAGCACATACACAGTTTACACTTCTCCCAAAGTTTCCTTTTGCAGTTGCACCTGCAACTGGATGCACAGTTTTGTACATCTATTGCAGGAGGAAGTAGTATACTATTTTTAATGCAGACATAGACTCTTTATTTCTCACCACATTTAATTTTTCATTTTCCGGCACCAAGGGAGGAAATGTTTATATATATATGAAGCTGAAATCCTGCTCATTGATGCAAATGATGAGAGAGAGAGAAGAGTATGTCAAAGAAGCCGTCTTCTTCTATGTAAAGAAAAGGGGCAGAACAGCAGTGGCTGAAAATTTGCTGCATATGAGAAGGAAAAAAAATCATTCTTTGTTTAGGGGAAGTTGTACTTACTTATGTCTGTGGATGGAAGCAGCAGTGTTAGGATTTCCCCATACAGTCAATCTTTCATTTTGGTGACAGGAGGAAAAAAGAACAGGATATAACGTATGTGACTTAATCAAACCACAATTTTATTAATTCAAATCACGTGGGAACAATCCATCAGTAACTACTACATAACTTTTTTGGTATTCATCCCCATGTAATGTTCTGCCTCAGGTTCCCCACCTCTTCATCACTTCAAAACTGACGTCATCCCTCCTATGGTGATTAAGCAGTGGGGGAAAGGGGCTTGTCTCCTCACTTGCACCAGGCAGCAGGACCTCCAGCTACTTCCCTTCTCTTACCTCCTCTTACCTGGTGACACTTTTCCTTAACTCATTTTTCAACTCTGATTTAGCAAGAAATCGGAAATTTTATGCATTAAATGTACTAATTATTAGTGGGAATCAGTAATTAGCTTGTTTATACCCTCCACACCTGACCCTTCCCACTAGGACGAAAGGCCAACAAGTCACCTCACAGGAGAAGATGTTGTCCCATTTTTCCGCTCAGGAACACTTCTTGAATTTGTGTGTGGGGAGAGAAAAACAGGAATCTCAGATACTGTAAAAAAGTAAACCATTGTGTGCAACATTATGCAGATATGTTCTAGATCAAACATTAGATATTTATGCAAGAACAAAGAACTATAATAAGGATTCCAATCAGAAAATGAGAATTTAGATCCCATGGAAAATTGGATCTGTGGAGGAAAGACTGAGAGCAAACGAAAGGAAATGAAACACAAAGAAAAGGTAAACAGAAAGCATGGGAAAACACCTCTTTTTCTGATTTACCCCCCCAAAGAACCCCACAGGAAAGTGTATCTGGTCTCCGTGAGTTCATACCTCTGTGTAAGGGAAAACATCACTAGCAACTGGACCATTTGCTACACCTTCTTGTAAATCTGAAGAACACCACCATTCCCTGCAGATCTTCCTCCCAAGTACCTTAGAAGAGCATGAGTCAAATTAGAGTACACAGACGTTAATACACATATGTTGGAGTCTGATTAAAGTGAGTCTTGTGACATGGTTACCTGCAGTATCGGGGCAATGGAAATGGAGAACTAAAATGTCCTTTCTAGTGCTTTGTTCCTTTGCTCAGATAGGATTTGATGCTTTGGATAAAATGAAACACAGTGAATAAACACTTTCATATATCTGTTTGCTTGCTTACATGCAGAAATATGTTATATAATTCATGGACAACCATGAACGTAAGGACAAGGCTGCAGCTTTAAGTTTGTATCTGGGACATTACCTTAAAATAAATGTAATTAGCCTTTATTTGTGTTAGTCATGGACATTACTGTGAGTGCATTTTTGAATGAGTAACCTCAAGTATCTTTTTATAGGTCACGCTGCAGAATGCTTAACTGTATTTATAAAAGCTTTGTGTACTCTTCTTTCTGATTTAAACACAGGATCTTCAAGAGTGCAGAGCAGGCCCTTTGGTAGGGGTTGCTAAGATATCTATACCTATGAAATCGGCATTTTCCCCATTCTGCCTTCTCTCTCCAGGTTTATAATCTATCTCTCAAATGAGCAAAAATATTCTTTGATATTTCATTGTCTGGAAAATGTGTTGACTTGATAGCAGGAGTACTCCTGCACTGAAGAAATCTGGGGAATACTTTGACAGCAGGTAATCAAAATCATCCTCCAATTGTTTCATCCTGATTATTAAAGGGAATCCAACCTCCAAAGTCAGGCCTCCAAGCCCTTGCCCTTCTAGTTGTGCATCTGAGAAGAAATTATGGTAATCTTAAAATCCTATTGATGCTGAAAGGCATTTCATCAACTGCAAAAATTAAGAGTGAGATGCAGAGGATGTTTTTCTATTTAGAGGAACCCCTGCTTATATGAATAGGCTTCATGTGGTGACTCTTTTGAAGCTGAGGACTTCAAAGCAGATCACTGACTTCCAGTGGGATAATCACTTAATGCAAGAGTGGGTAGATGGAATTATTACCATGCAGTCAAGCTAGATTTATCCCTCCTCCCCTCCTTTTAAAAAAAAAAAAAAAAAAAAANCTTCTCTGTCCCCACAGTTCAAAAGTGATGATGGTATGTTAAGGGTACTAATCCCACATCAGACTTCAGCTGAAAATTAGAGTGGGCAAACAAAAAAAAGTAATCAAGGATATAGAAGAAATGTGAATAGCTTCAAGTCATTTATAAGAACATTTGATTTTCACTACAAAAAGCTTTACATTGTAAATACTGCTTGTATTTGTAAATAAGATCAGATCAGTGTGCCAGTATACTTTTCTAATCAACAAAGGAAATGTCTTTTTGAAAGATCATTTACAGATATTTACTCATGTAGATGGAGTCATGGGCAAGAGGGAAATTCACTGGATAGATAACAAGCTTCCCTGGTTCTTAGAAAGTTGGAGTAATTCATTAGGAAGTCTGATTTTTGACATTTTCATGCAGTATCAGGTAGGGTTTCTAGTTTTTTCTGGCCCTGCTGACTTGAGTTTGAACCAGCAGCACCTTTGTCTCTCAGCTCTGAGAAGAAAGGTACACAAGTTAAGTGGGAGGATTTGGGACCCTTACTTTTTTGTAAGTGAGGTTATTTACATTAGAGAGAACAAGGCTGTTGCCACACTCACTAATGTGTAGTACCTCTGTATCTGTTAAGTAACATTTCAGATGATGGAAAAAAGAAAATAACAATTTTGGGCTTTTATTCCTGTTCTTTTTTTTTTTTTTTAAAGGGGAGGAAGCATGAAAGCTCAGCAATCTGATCTCACTTCAGTATGAGGTTTCATTTACTGAATACTACTGAAATTAACTGTACATCTGATCTTATATGTCTGATTGTTAAAACTGTGGTGTTTGCTTGACACGTCTTGGTGGAGACGCATCAAGAATCCTAAAAACCATGTGTGTGTGTGTGTGTGTGTGTGCTAGACTGACAACAGGACTCCAATCCAACCATCACTGACACACACGTATATATAAATATACACTTCCCTACAAGCTAAGCATGTCAACGGCAAGGTTTCCACAAGTAATCATCATGTATAGACTAAATGTGTATATTACAAGTCTACTGAATGCATGGGCAAAATTCTACAATCATCCCCTCAAGGGATGGCTCAAAAAGTTTGTACGTTGTTGCACAGATGGGCAAACTTATTCCTGAAATTGCTGGAAATAAGAGAGGAAAATGAGTCACTTAGCTGTGTTTTCAGATAGTTGTATGCCACTATTCTTCATCTTATGTACACATCTGGTGCTAATAAAGCACTCCAAACTGGGAGTTAACATAGACTCAGTATTTTAGAAAACTGGCCACATTCTAGGTGCTCTGGTATGTATTTAAGGGGCACAACACTTTTGAAAATTTGAGCCTAAGAGCCCAGAACCTACAGAAATTCCTTTCTTAATGTTCTCCATACTGACAAACAGCAACCACATTATATCAATTATTAATTATTAATCAATAAATTATTATTTAACATCTTCTCAACTTTCTCAAACAGCTGTATAACAGAAAGTTTTTAGAACATTATTTCACAAATTATCTCACTTTTCCAACAAACATTCCCAAACTGTAATGGCCACATTATTTTATGCCACATATGGCACAATAAGTTGCAAACAACATTTATTATCCTCTTTTCACGCCGTCTTTTCCCACCACAACACGGTGGCAACGCCTTTTTCTAATGGCTGTGTCCCAGGTACGGGTAATTCCTTTTCACCTCACTATTCCTTATATATTCTTTTCAGGTAAAAGCGTTTGCACTCCTATGACAGAACCTAGGAACTTACACCATTAGCTGTATGCCAAATGGTATAGGCTTGTGATCACAGAATTTCAAATGAAAAACAATTAATACTTTCTTCTACTAACAACCGCAGGGTTTTGTTTTTCTTTTTCTATTTATCAACAAAGCCTCCGTTACATTTAGCATTCTGAATATTAGGAAGGAACAACAAAAGGTGGCTTCCCTAAGAAGCATGGTGAGTAAAAATAATTACATAGCAGAAAATACTGGAGAATACATATAGTAGTATCATTCATTGCTAATGAGTTAAAAGGATATCACAGTGCATTTATAAATCACTGCAGAGAGTTGCACAGTTTATTTAAATTCATTGTGCCTCATTATAATTGAGCTATGCACCTTTAGGTCTGAGTTGATTAGGAGTGCTATAGCTCAGAATAGCTTTTAATTCAGCGAAACATGGTCTGACCTTTACCATAATCCTGTGTGAAACACACTATAGTTTAGACATTAATAATGGTACTACCTCTTTTTTCTACTGGTAAGATGCTACTTAAAAAAATTGTATTATTAGTTAACAGGCTCAGGACAATTTATCAAACACAAATTATCCTTCTGTGTATAACTGCAGTACTTAATTCCAAGTTCCTCATCTCTCATAACTATTACCTACTCTTTAAAAATGCTAAAAACTAAAACATAATAGTGTCATGTCAGAGTAATAAGTCACATACGCATACTTACTGACTCCCTGCAGACTTACGCTGTACCCAGCTTAGGGATCTGAGCAACATGATGTACATTATACAGGATAAGGCATCTCTTTTGTTTGACCTTTGTCTTCATATTTAAGTGTAACATTTCCTTAAAACACTTTCTGGTAACTCTGCAGTCTCCACTAACAGCGCTTTGCTGCTCGTCCATCATTATTGCTCAGTTTCAGACTGAAATTCTGAAGATGACCAAAAAAAGCTGTGTACAGCCTGCAGCTGGCAGTTGGTCCTGTAGGAGGTGAAGGTCCAGGTTAGCCTGAGAGAACTTAAATCTCACCCGGAAAGCCTGCCTCACCATCCACAACCCCAGGGACAAGAGCCACCTCCTGGTCCCCCCGGCCACCCTCTACAACTCAGTGCCTTTGCTGGCCACAGCTGCTCCTTGGGTTGCGTTTGGTGATTTGCAGTTTACAGCCTGACGAAGTCTTGGTTGGGGCTTGCATGAATTGTCTTCTCGAGACGAGTCTTTTGTTTCCAGCATTGTCACCCATCTATTTTTAATGGCTGTCAGGGCTTCAGTAACATTCGTATTACAGCTATGTACGGTTCACAAAGATTAATTCTGGGGGAAAAAGACACAGTTTTGCATCTGTTACACAAGTGTGTTTCCAATCCTGAGGTCAATGAGAATATTCTCTAAGCAAGCATGAAATTCAGAATAAAAGGTGTCCATGAATTGGTTTTAATGTTCCTAAATAAAAGTGATTAGTATTATATGTTATCAGCCTACTTCAACTTACTTCTGAAACAAAAGACATTAAATAATTTTATTTGTTCATACTTTATCTGTATAAGAGGAAATCATGATCAAACTGACGTTAGCTATCATGTTAAGTAATCTAATCCTTTCCCCTAGCTGTAGCTGTAGGTTAATGTCCCAGTTTAGCAGACTGAGATCAACACAACTGGGTCAATTTCAATTCCCTAAGCTGAGCTGTGGGAAACACAGCTTGTGTCAAAACAAAAAAAATATGGTTTTTAAGTTGAGATTCAGTAATTGCTGACCCAGTCTCAACATTCCTGTTTATAAAGTTTCTCTCCTCAAGGGACTAGTCCTTCCTGAATACTTAATAGAAAGCCAAAAAAAAAGTACTTTTTTCTCTCCAAAACTAAAGAAGAAACTTTCCATTGTTTTCATGGCTTGTGCTGAGTGCTGCTTGGTTGTGAGGAAGGGGACAGCACAAGTGGTGGTGTGACCCAGGAAAGCAAAATCAAGTACAGCGTTTACTCCTGAAGGGTGTATCCAAGAATAAACTGCATTTCCAACCTGAGCAACTAATTAGGGGGCCTCTCCCTCCTCCAGCAAGGTCTGCCTCATCACTCAGAGCATCCAAGGAAGGAAAAGTTATCATTGTGCCAGCTCTGACGCACAGACTGAATAAAGAGAAGAAAATTACAAAGAAGTTTGACCTGGTAATTATCCACATAGATTCAAATAACAAATACCTATTAAAACACTTTCTGAAGGCCTGAAGCTTTCAGAAGAAAATATAAAGGCATCTCTCCCTGGAAAACATTGTCTTTCATCTTCGCATTCTTTAGAAAACCAGGTCTTTTCAAGTTTCCTGGCTAAGATGTTACTTTGTGATGTATCATGTGTTATATCTAAATGCATCTGTCATGAAGCTTTGAGTTGACACATGTTCCTATTTATACCTGTTCACTCAAGCAGTATTCACTTCCACACAAGATAGTTAATCGAGTACCATCTTTTAATGCAGATATTCTAAGTATTATAATAGCCATATCCAAGACAAAGCTTCCCAGGTGAATACAGGCCACAAAAATAGGTCAGAATGGGTCAAGCCATGTATTACAGATAATGCATGCTATATATATTAAAATTCTGCAAATATAAATGAAATCATTTTTTTCCAATAGAATGTTCATTTTTAACACTCTACAAAATAAAGTCTGCGGAAATAAATAAGCAAAGATGTCTTTAGTGTCTCTGTTTATTTATAGCTAATAAATATTTGATAAAGAACATTTTTTTCCATAGGACTTATAGTAATATTTAGCATTGCATAAAAAGTCTACAAAAGATCATTTATAGTGTAATAGACATTGATGAAAGAAAATAACATTTATCCTCCTGATTAGTGATGACGTTGATCTGCATTTGCTGGGGAAAATACATAAGAAGGCACAGAGAAGAGTCTACAGAAGGGTGTAGCTCAGGTGCCTCGTGGTATTGTCCAGGAATCTATCTGTGGTTGTTGGGGATTTAGATACATCTGAGCTAATGTATGACTCGGAAGGACTCTGCAGGAACATTGACAGACTGCAAATGAGACCACAGTGGGAGACTCCCCCACCTCTCTGGGCAGCCTGTGCCAGTGCTCTGCCACCCTCAAAGGAAAGAAGTTCCTCTTCGTGTTTAGATGGAACTTCCTACGTTCAAGTTTGTGCCCATTACCTCTTGTTCTGTCACTGGGCACCACTGGAAAAACACTGTTCCCATCCCCCTGGCACCCTCCATTAAGTATTTATAAGTATTGATAAGATCCCTCCTCAGTGTTCTCTTCTCCAGACTAAAAAGACTGAAGTGCCTCAGCTTTTCAGGGATGGCAACCTAGGCCAGTGCCTCACCATCCTCAGAATGAAAACTTTTTTCCTGATATATAATCAAAATCTCTCCTCTTTCAGTTTAAAACCATTCCATCTCGTCCTATCACTAGATGCCTTTGCAAAAAGTTCCTCTCCAGCTTTCTTGTAAGCCCCCCTCAGATACTGGAAGGCCACTATAAGGTCTCCCCGGAGCCTTCTCTTCTCCAGGCTGAACACCTCCAACTCTCTCAGCCTGTCCTCACAGCAGAGGGGCTCCAGCCTTTGGAGGATCTTCATGGCCTCCACTGGACCCACTTCAACAGGTCCATGTCCTTCTTGTGCCACAGACTCCAAATCTGGATGCAGTACTCCAAGTGGGGTCTCACCAGAGTTGAGTAGAGGGGCAGAATTCCCTCCCTCGCCCTGCTGGCCATGCTGCT
>RSEF01000031.1:53208323-53221834 GCA_003993805.1 Himantopus leucocephalus
AGCTGCTCTCCAGCAGGTCAGCCCCTAACCTGTACTGATGTCTAGGGTTATTCCTCCCCAGGTGCAGGACCCTATGCTTGCCCTTGTGGAATTTCATTAAATTTCTCTCCGCCCAACTCTCCAGCCTGTCCAGGTCACACTGTATGGCGGCACAGCCTTCTGGTGTGTCAGCCACCCCTCCCAGTTTTGTGTCATGCGCAAACTCGTTGATGGTACACTCCATCCCTTCATCCAGGTCATATTGAACATATTGAACAGGACTGGACCCAGTACTGACCCCTGGGGAACACCGCTGGCCACCTACAACGCCTGTCAGCTTAGGAGACAGACATCATTTGCTGACTCATTTTACTTTTGGAAGAACTGTTCAGTGATGTGAATACTTTTCCATAAAGAGAAATACAAATCAAACTTGATAAACAACTGCTTTCCATCCCTTAAGAACGTATGTCCAAGGGAGGCACGCAGGGTCTAATATTTTTAGCAAAAGTAAATACATTAAAATAAAATAAAATAAAATAAAATAAAATAAAATAAAATAAAATAAAATAAAATAAAAGCAGGACATGAATGCATACATACAGCCTGATATCATAAACTGTCTGGGAAAGGGAATTTCAACATTTCCTAGAATCTGGTACTACGGGTAGTTCATTCTCTGTCAATGTCTACAGAAATAGTACATAATAAATAAACATTTCAGTATATGCTGATTAGTTTTCAGCTTCACTAAGGCTACTTTTAATCACTTAACTTTGCTACCATCTTTTATCTAACTCTCTTCTTTATGCTTTAAGGAAGATATTTAAAAAACCTTTTTCAAATTTTTCAATTCAGTGAAACATTAGTAGGAAAGAGAAACTTTATAAAACCAGTACCAAAATAGAGCATCTTGTGAGAGGTCATGGGTTATTACAGGACCACTAAGATATGTTCAGCTAGATCCAATTATTATAGTAACGAAAATAGCAAATAGATTGGGAATTAGTTAGTGATTTAATTATTTAACTAAAATATATACTCAGTTGCCACATACTCTTCTTTAACCCTGCTATAAGTTTTATTCAGCCTTGAAACCAATTCAGACGTTGTGCTACTGAAGGACATTTTTTTGTTCTGAAAATAAAAAGTGTTAGAGAAGCATTCATTCATTATCATGCTGATATATTAACTACGTTTGGTCTACTTCATGTTGCACTGATAACATGATAGAGTATTTGTTTTTTCTAAAATGTTTTTCAAAGTTGTGTATCCAATAGAATACCAAACCAGCCACAAATACTAGCCTATTGTTTTTTCCTCAGTTGTCAGATCTCCATTGCAACAATCCTAAATGTTTGCTACAATATAGCATTGAAGATGATAAGGTGAGCTTTATTTCAAACACTGCACAATAAAATACCGTGACTTTATTACCTCAATTTTCAAATATAAGGCACATAGTTGCATTATGGCTAGTATTTTTATATTGGGATTATGAGAATCTAAAATACTCAGGTGAAAAAAATCGGATATTGGGTAGAGAATATTTGGAGAATATATTTTTTGCAATTTCTATGAGATGCATTGTTTATTTGCAATATTACACAATGACTTCAAGAATTTGAGAATCAAGAGAAAAAATTATCCAACATATTTATGAGCAGAGTTCATCTCAACGCTCTTCAACAACTTTCTTCTTAGGATTTGATTTGGACAAAGTTTTCCAAAGCTGAGTACCCATTCATAATCTTTTAAATGGAGATCTAGCAGTTCATCGATTTCAGAGTCTGGTAATACGGTGGCTTTGAATGGGATAGTCAGCATCTTAAAACATCAAGACTGCTGTCTGAAAACTTAGGACCATGACCAAGAAGAGACTTATAAATGTATGTAATGATGAGTATTATTATAATGCATAAATTTCAATACACACCATGATAATATATGCACAAAGGCCAAAATAAAGCTATTGGAAGCCATGAAAAAAAAACCCCACATTGCAATTTACACATACTCATTTTTCATAAACTGATAAAGTACGAGCATTTTGTTAGAATACATAGGTTAGGTAAATACCTCAATATTTTAGAGATTGGAGAATGGTCCTTATTTACACTAAGGTTAATTCCTGATGCTTTAGCAACATGAAAGGACCTTTCAAGCTGAAAACAGATACATCCATACATGTCTACCGTGACCAGGGAACTAATAATTAGAAAGGTGTTAAATTGTATTGATGTATATGAGAATAAAGCCTAAAGTGGTTTTGAGCCCAGATTTACACTACCTGATGCCAAAAGGAATCTTCTCAGTGATGGCACGGGATGTTTCATCAGGATACCTATGAGACCTTAATTAAAGAATGAAAAAATAACTGCCTAAAATATGAACATATGCTGCAAAATGTCCTTGGAACCGCAAAACAAACTAGACGACTGATAATATTTCAAGCGGAAAAGTTTCCTCCTGTTACAGAAAGTAATATATTCTACACCATAACCTCAATGTATCAACGCTGATAATTTGATGGTACATTGGACAGATATCCACAAGACGTGTAAGTCTAACAGCATTATAATTCAACCATGCCAAGGAGGCTCCTGCGTATGGAAGAACAGACTATGTGAAGCACGTTGCCAAATCGGGCTCTGTATCGTTCACACTCGCAGGGTCTGAGAATCTCGTAAGATCTTTTGCCAGCACCTCTTCATGCACATCGAGTTTCCTCGTAAGCTTTTCCTTTCAGCACCTGAGTCACATCTTCCCCTCCTTCAGTCTCGGTTTTGTCATCCCCGTTAGCGATATTGGCCACTGATTTTTCTGTTATAAACTGCATAGCAGCTTTGGGATTATCGTGGTGTAATCCAGCACAAAAAGTGAACAGATTGAAGACAGAATCCCACACATATGTTGCACAGCAGAGTCTTCTGACTCAGCACAGCAGAAGCTATCTGATACCATATAGAAATCACAATTTTCTTACATTGTCTAGATAACTGAGACAGGGTAAAATCAAGCCACAGCTCCGTACTCCTCCAAATTCTCTGTGCAATAAATTCACACTGACATCGTGAAATGCAGCTTCACTTTGAGAGCCATCATTTCACCAACAGTGGTGCTGTTTCCAGCAAGTTCAGGAAAGCAGCCTCCTCCGGACCTCAAAGCCTTTTGCTAGCAGTGAACTTTTCTCAAAGTGTTTTCAAACAGACTAGGCATCTTCATATTCTATAATTCCTCTAAGTAGTTTAAAAAATACCCAGAAATTTTATTCCATTGATTGCTAAGTACACTGACATGGCAGACATTTAAAAAAAAAATCTGACTAAACATAATCATACTATCATCAGCAGATTTCCAAGTCCAAAGAGGAAATGTGTTGTTTCTTCCTCCATTCACCTTTTTCTATGCTGCACAGATTCACCTTTCCCCATCTTTCTCCCTCCTTCTGTCAGACAGGATGGAGTCTGGCCAGCTCCATTAACAGGAAAGTCCATGTTTACAGAGTCAACCTAGACACATTTGCATTGCAATGGTTATTTAATTCGTTTCTCAGGAACATTATCCCTGTAATATAAACAAATTCTATAGGAGAACAAAATAATTTCAGACTTGGTACTATCCACAAAAATAAACTCAGACTAAGCTTAAAAATGAAATAAAATCCATTCATAATTGCGGAGCAGTTTTAGTGCATTGACCATTTGCTACAATATCCTAACTGTGTGATTCACCTTCAAACCAAGATTAAGAAATTTATATTGCTTAACTGTAAAATTAATATAAAATGTAAAATAAACTCTGCTGTGTTGACATTCTTTGTGCAATTCATTTTGCAAATGAAAGGAAAAACAAGAAAGTAAAAAGTGCAGAAAAAGAGATAAAATTTTGCTAGAACATAGATTTAAAATCTCTCCAGACTCCAGGGAATTCTGAATAACCTTCATACAGCAATCCAGCAAGTCTGAAGATGAACTGAAACACAGCTGATGACTGCCACCACCATGCTTCCAGTTGTATAAGTTCTCATAAGACCTTCAAGTGATAAATTTCCAACAGAGGAGCAATCATGAAACATATGTGAGAACAAAGGTATTGACATGCTGTATTTTCTTGGACAAACTCTAACCGTTAACAATGGAATAAGGAAAAGTAAGTCAAGTATAAAAATAAATGTGAAAACCTTTTCCAACAACGGGACATTTTTCAAACTCATTTTTACAAAAATCCAGCTGAAACCTGTGCATTATTCATGACTGAAAGGCAAATCTTTGACTCACTTTGAATGAGCAGCTTTTAGTAATGAAAAACAACTTTACCTTCCTACTGATGTTGCAACTAGGTAAAAGCAGACTTGTTGTTAGCCAATCTGCTGTTCTTTTGTGCACCATCATCAGTGATATTTATTCACTCTCATATTTCTGTTTAAGATAAATTCTGAGTCAAGTGGAGCCTTGAAATGTCTTAGTAAGTATAAGTGCCTTGTATTTAACATTTCAGATTACAACTTAATAGTTGTCAGATCACTGTTGATGATTGGAACGTGGTAATTATTACCTTTATTCTTGACAATATAAAAATGCGTAAGACGGAACTGAACTTAACCTTATAAAAGAGTTTATGAAACTACTGTAGAGACTAAAGCAAATACTTTCTCCAAGAAAAGTTAAGAAATAACAAGTCATATTCATATCTGTGTTTCACGTTACCTCCCTGTGAGGAACCTTTGCTTTCCTTGGTAGTTCAGATTTGCTGTTCTGTATAAGTACCCTGTGATTCTCAGTGGAGATTAAGGATGTGCTTCCAGCAGAAATGGACAGGCATTCACGATGTTATTTCACAGGAATCACTTGAAAAGCTAGTGAGAAGTTGTACTTTATTATTATTGATTCAGGAGGATTTTGAAATCCTATTGGAGAAATGTATGTAGTTTACTGTGAATACTAAAGCATGCAAACTTAATATTTACTGGTTTTTTTTTGCTATATATCCAATGACATGTCTACTTTTGGTGTTTAAATGAACGATTACATTATATGCATTTGCCTAAAAGGTGAAAAAAACCCACAAGTTAGTGTCTGAAAAACCCTCTTTTAAAGCTTCAACAAATATTAATAGAGTTCTTCTCCCTCCTCCCATGCAAGTATTCCTCTCTGCTCATATATGACTTCATGATGTTGGAAATCAACAACGGTATAAACAAAAAGCAAGAAGAATTAAAAAAAAAACAGAAACAAAACAAACTGGGAAAAATAATTAAAGATAATGAAGGCATAAAGTAACCTCTGTCTGTTGAAACTGCATGGACATGAAAAAACACTTAATGATACTGAGCCACAATAGAGAATTTCAGAATTTGTTTGCTTTTGTTGTATCATGAAAAGCATCGAGATATCAGGATCTTGTCTTCTTTTTCATATTTCTATGAAATGCTATACAAATGTGCTAATAATAAATCAGAGTACAGAAGATGTTAGAGGCAGAAATTTTCCATTGGATGACACTGTGCCTTCTACAGCCAATACAAGGTTATGTCCCAGCAAGAAAACTTTTCCCTAGACCGGTTTTCAAAGACTTGAACTATGGGGCTTCCATCACTTCTCTCTAGAGACTATTCCACAATTCTAATAGATCTCACTATTAGATACATTTTCCTGGTAATAAGACTAAATTTTCCTTTGCTCAATTTCATCCCTGCAAAATGCATCCCTTGGTTGCAGTATGAAACACTTGCTGGTTCAAAGCTAACCATGTGTCTTTTTCCTTCCATGTAGCAGCATAACCTGCAGTGCTCTGGTTTTATTCACTTTATTTTTAAAGATTTTATATGCCATAAAAGGCACCACTTTAGTATATAAAACACTTTTTTTCCATTCCTACATTTTCATGAGTGGGAATTCCACTTCCCCCAGTTCCCAGACTCTGAAATTTAGAAAACTGCACCTTTATGCACTGTTAATGGCTTGAGTTCTTTCTGCCTGGGTTTTCACAAACAGTTCATCATTTACAGAAGAGGTTAAAAAACTTTAGTTCTATGTGAGTGAGTAGTTTAACTTCTTGAAACACGGAATTTCATGGCCTACTTTCTTATACCAAATGGACTCAGACATATCAAGTATGTACAGGTGTGTTGAAGAGGATTTTCTTCATTTAAATTTTAAATATTTAAATACTACGTTTACCCTGTGTAAATTCATTTCCTTGATAAAAAACAAGGAACAAATGGAAAAAGGAGAAATAATGCATTTATTAATAAATAACTTATATTTAATTTTTTTTTCTCAAATTTTTACGTTGATTTTACTTCTGTATTATTGCATGCTTATCCCTGGAGTGTCACATGTACCATGACCCTGCTGCTCAGAATATCAGCAGGATTGCACTACGTCAAGCCAATGGCACTCCCGCAGTACAGCGGTGTGCACACAGCCATTGTTTCAATGGGAATTTCTCAAGGTACTTTGCTAGGGTCCATGCCTATATGTTTTAATCATACACATCTCCAAACACCGACATAGATGCTCACTGTCTAGTGGTTTAATATTATTCAAAGTGCAGCATCCTAGGACCCTCAAATATTTAGAAACTTGGGAATATTGGCGAGAAGAGATGGATTTCATAAAAAAATACAGGAAGTGAGTTTGGCTCGGTAGAAAGTGAAATCCAGTGTTCACTGCTGAGAAATGCAGCATGAAGGAGTGCAAAACGAAATGCCACATGGGTGGCATATCCCAGAAGACAAACATATTAGCAAGGCACATAGGTTGCATTTATCAGACCTACATTTGGCTGAGGGAACAGCTAACCTGCTTTGGCTCAAGTTTGGTTTAAAATCAGTGTCAAGAGAACTTGTTTTACTGAAACAAGAACTGACCTGAACCTTCACCACACATGAACTACTTAGTAAATATTTCAGAGCAGCATGAAAAATGTAGAATTCTGCATAAATGCTTAACCATGTAATGCTTGATTCTGCCAGCCTTACTCACATCAAGTAGTCTCTTACTCTTTGAGTAGTCCCACAAAACATACGTATTTACCCAGGGAATAAGATAGTTGCACAATGTAATGGTACTGAAGAGCACTATTTTTGCCTACTCCTTTCTTCAGCGGTTGGTGAGGAAGATGTCTCACATACCAGACCTGACAGTAATGCACAATAACGTGCCTAGAGAGAGGTAGATACCACTATGTTTAAAGCAATTTCTGAACTAGACCCTTTCCTAATCTCTGTTTTAAGTACAGTACTTAGTAACAATCTGAATACATTTTTTCCATGTTAAAATCTTCTTTTGACACCGCATCTGTCACACAGCCAACGTGTCTGACCCAGATGTACCGAGTAAGCCCCACAGATTATTTGTCAAACAAATTCAGGAACCTAATATTTGGGGCTTTTATTTAATTGGTATGCAAATGAAGAAACAAGACAGCATTTGTGCTCGATACAGTTGTCACTTCAAATTCTGGTAACATTCATTATCATGCTTACAGATGTTTTTTTTACACCTAACATCTGCCAATACTACCTAAACCGCAGGAAGTTGACAAACCTGTGCAAACTTCCTCTCAGTCTCCCTCTCGCTTTCTGTTATCTGTTCCATGCACACTAATTTTGTGCATCTGAGGCCTCTGCTCGCCAGAATTATGCCTGCTTCCTAACACCTCTGCCTCCAGAGCTTTGGATTTGAAATTGAACAGACACAGAGCCAATTTATCATAGGATGACATGTGTCATGTTCATGGTATAACCAGAGGGACCTACTGTATGCACTGTATTTATCCTTTTGTTGTCAACACGGACAAAGACAATACTGGCGATAGGTGGCTATTAAATTTTTAAAATACAATGCATAACTATTGCACTGTTAAGAGTTGGGGTTTTTAAATGTAGCACTAGCTCATTTTGTTTAACACCAGATTTCCTTTGTCAGATAATCATCTGTCATTCAGGCATGCAGCATATTAAAATATGTGAGCACCAAATACCAATGCATTAGCAGCAAGTCTTCAAAAAAGCAACATAAAACCCATTTCATACATACCCTTCCTGCAAGTAAGAAATCATAATCAGATTTAATGACAGCTTACACATATTTTTATATACTAATGTTGTTTGTAGCTATATTTATACTTAACTATACATAATGTATTTGCAGAATAGACATACAAATATTTGTATATGTATGTCTATAAATATACGTGTGCGTATGTGTGTGCATGTGTGTGTTTGCATATATATGTGTATGTATAACATATAGTTTGCTACAGATAAAGATGAAGGCAAAATTAGTAGCCTGACTAGTAATGAGTGAATTAAATAAACATCCCGAAATATTGAGAAGAGATTTCTATCAGAAAAGTATGTCCAGAGATTTCTTTCCCAGAGAGCAAGGAAGCAAAAGTTGATGTAATTTGCCTGTCATCCCCTGACTGAGCCACCCCAGGGACAGAGAAATCCCTGGCACCTTTCAGCTGGTTTCCAGGTATGTTCCCTGACACCTCGTTCACCTGCTGTCTTTTGCAGAGGAAAATCGCGGAGCAAGCAGTGGGTCTACTGCTTCATTGCCGTGATGATCTTGCAACGTGGCTTTATTTTAAATAGCATTGCTCCTACAAAATCTTCTTAGTTAAATCTACTGGTTGATCTACACAATAACACTGAGGTGGCTTTGAAGAAGTAGTAACACAGGAGATATAGTCAGTGGACAGGAGTTGAGGGTTTTGTTTCAGGAGCAGGTAAGGGTCACGCAGAGATACGACTCAACAACCTCAATGAAAAGGGGGAAGATCCATTTCTACAAATATATTTCCCATTCAGGAAAACTGAAGATATTATTTGTTCAAATGCATTTCATATTATAAGATGCATATGAGCTAGTTATTTTGAATTCACGGATTACCAGAAGTCACCAAGGTCGTATCCTATTACTTCTTCTCCCATATTAGATGAATGAATCTGTTTAAACAGGGGAGTATCACATAGAATATAGTAATGGCCAGATGTGTCATATTTCATACGACATAATTTTAGTTATAGAATCATTCCAAATTCACAAAAAAGTGGCTTGGACATTTTCATAGAGTGCAAATGGTTGCATAATAGAACAAATTCTGCGTATGTATTTGCATATGTGATGTGATTTACACTATTACACCCTTAATACAAATAGAAGACAAGTGAAAAAGGAGGGAATCTTGCTCCATGCTGCTCTTTTCCAGTTTAGCAAACTGTGGGTTTCCCATTTTTTTTTATTTGCCCATATGAGATGCATCAGTTTTTTCTGCTGAACGTGAGGGGTAGAAAACAGTTAGTTAAAGTCTTCAAAAATTCAAGGTAGATTCAGATTACCTTTTAGATGAACTGAAGGATGAAGGGTTTTGATCTTATTTGATATCATTTGTTCCTCTATTCCTGGTAATGTAAAGCCATAGTAGAAAAAAGCTGGGGAGGGGGGTGGGTGGGGGGGGGTGGGATGCGGGAAGGGAAAGAAAAATAATGGCTAAAACCAGGAAAGCATTAACATGCAATAAACTAAGTAATCACCACTCTTCATAACAGTCTTTCTTCTAGAGGAATAAAAAGAAATAG
Source organism: Himantopus leucocephalus (assembly GCA_003993805.1). Lineage (NCBI taxonomy): Eukaryota > Metazoa > Chordata > Aves > Charadriiformes > Recurvirostridae > Himantopus > Himantopus leucocephalus. The sequence goes on from RSEF01000031.1 coordinate 53,217,895, forward strand.
AAAGTTAGGCAATACATTTTTGCTGTAAGTTAGCATAAAAGATAACCAGAACTAGGCATATTATGCATTTTGTTTTGTTTTATTTTTAAACAATTGGAGGGAGAAAAAGCTTGGATTTAGCAGAGAATTTGCAACTGAAAATTTTCTGACAGCACTGCCTCTGCCCATCTGTGCAAAGATTTTTAGTAACGCAAACATAACAGTGATGAAGAGCATAACATGAAATACCATGTATTTGGCTCGTTTCAAGATACCAGCCAAAGACCATGGCTCAAAAATCATAAAATGACTGTGCAAGTTTTCCAGCATAAATATTCAAGTGGATAGCTGTTAATTGCCAAAATAGTCACAGGTGAATTCTCCAAATCATGTACTTAAATTTTTGAGGCGAATTTTATTTTTATTATAGGGCAGCAACAAGGGCTAACAGTGAATGGGGCGGGAGCTGGGGGCTTTTCCTATTCACCCCATACGATCTTTCTCCTTAATCTCTTCCCAACTCCATGAATGTACTTCTTATGTAAGAAATAACTTGGAATAGCTTCATGGTGTTTATATTTTACGAACAAAAAGCTATTGATTTTATGGGATTAACTACTGGAGCAATGGGAATGAAATATAAAAGGCAAACATCATCAGACAGAAATCAGCCAAAATGTCTACAGAGTAGAATATCTTCATCTGACTTGTAAAAGCATTATAATTTGGTTTTAGTCTACAATGAATACACAAAAACATAAAAACATGATGGGGGTGAATTTTATGTAAAGAGTTTACAGCTCAAATGATTCAAAGCTCCTTGTGCCTGCTGTAGCTGACTCCTATGATGTGTGATCATGGGTATTTCCTGAACAGCATCTTATAAGTGACTAAAGAACAAGTTCAAGTTTTTTGCTCAGTTTCTGTTGTTCTCAACTATGCATTTGAAAAAAATAGTAAATCACATAGTATTTCAGCTTTTATAAACACCTATAGCCAATAGCACAGTTGTTTCACTGCTCTTGCATAACGGAAAGTTTATTTCCCATTATACAAGTTATACAGTATATAATTATACAATTTTTTTTTCCCTATGAGCAGATATAACAGAGGCAGGAGTACAGTTATGTGAGGATCAAATCTGAAAAAATAACATTTGGGTCTTCTAAATGCTGCTGATAGGAGCGCCAAGGAAGGTGACTGGAGTCCTCACAGCCCTCCAGCCTGGGTAGCAGCTGAATCAGTGGGGTCTAAATGTGAAAGACAATAAAGTGGAAGATAAGCACAAAAAAAAAAAAAAANAAAAAAAAAAAAAATGGAGGAAGAAAATATATACAATTTTACATGTAAAATCAACACCTCAGGTAAACTGTACTCCTGAAAATTTTATCAAAAATGAATCTTCTACTGCCCCTATCTCAGAGAATCTATGTGCTCTCTACAGATTTGAAAATTCCATGTTTGTTAAAAAAAAATTAATAAAAAAAGGTGTGAAGAAAAGGAGGCAAAACCACGGTTGAGTCATTAGGGACAAAGGCTCCAGCTTGCCCAAATGTGTAACCCACATTACTGTTGAATTGCAATCACAGTTAGCTGGTAGTTTTTTCCATATGGATAAATAGGAAAGCTATATGCTCAGAAATTCAGACTGGTGCGAAAATACTGCTTACAGGTAGTTTAGGGGTTTTGTTTGTCTTTCTTAATTTTTTTTTTTTTTTTAATAGACAAATCAGGCTGAAAGTATTTTATTAGGATATCCAAACAAATGAGCAGATAAATCAGGCTGTTTTAAGCACCAGGCCTCAATATTAACACTAGAAAGAATACTCAACCACACACTTTGAGCTCTGTACAATAGTAATTTAATTATGTGCAATGTTGAGAATAATTCATAGTAACCTTGCCTGTATTTTTTTTAGGATTCATTTTATTTTTGAAATCCATACACTTCATCATCCAATGAGTGAAGAATTCCATTTAGCATGATATTAATCCATAAGGACGTTGGCTATTCCCCCTTCCACAAAACCTCCAGGTCCCACTGTTTGCAGGAAGTTGACCTATACCCAAATGCTGCAAAGAGTCCAAAATTCAAAGATTACGTACAGACTACCTAGCTCTATGCTATTCAGTCTAACTTTGCCTCCCAAACACCAAGATAAAGTTGAAACAATTCATTGAATATTTCCTCTAAATAAGGAAAGAATGTGGGCAGAAGAGGTTCTTGAAAATCTTGTGTACAGTATAAACAGACCAACTCTTCCTACCCTACCAGCCTGTTCGGTCCACCTGTGAGTTCAAGACGGCAAACTTAATGGAAGAAGAGGACAGTTCCTAGCTCTTGGGGACATGTTGCTGTCCGGTCACATTTCTTGGTATGAAAGAAGAGCATAATACCAAAGTTTTCAATAGCTGTGCTTTTGAGGACTTTTACAACATCTGCTGCAACTTAACATCTGCCCATGCTCTCAAAGTGTCACTGTCTTGAAGGAGAAAGGAAAAAGAAAGACTGACAGTGAGAACAGACTCTAGAGAGTGCTCACTACGTTGCAGAGATTGAATAACAAAGCAAAAACAAACAGTGACAGCTAGAGATATGGAAAAAGGATCACACACACTTTTCAATACTTTCCACCTCAGTTGGCGATGTAAATTAAAGCAGTACTAAATAAAGAAGAACTGTCTGGACGTGAAGTAGTCCTTTTTCTGAATTTTTACATCTCTCTGCCTTCGGGGTCTGCTCATGAGTCTTCTACCTAGCATATATCTCTGACATCAGCCTTCCTCAGTGCAGTGGTTCAACCTCACTGAGGAAAGGAGCTCACAGGCTTCCAAGGGCACAGAAAACCTTCTATGTCTTTTGCAGGTCATCCTTCTTCGGTAGTGGCTTATAAGAGCAATCACCCAATGATCACTAAAGGACATTGAAGAAGGCCAAAGGTCCTCATCACTACCTCTCTGAGGCTGGGGCACGTCAGTCAGCATGCCTGGCTGCAGCAAGAAAATCATCCCCAGCATGACCTAAAAACTTGGACGACTCTTGTCCTCAGGGAGGTTTCAGTCCAGAAATGCAGTCCAAAGTTGAGCTGTGAGTATAGTCTAGTAAGGAATGAAATACCACTCCATGCAACCCCTTCTGTGCCAGTGCCAGACCTGAACACACCATTTGCATCCATTTTCTTCTTACGATTGAATGCTAACCCCCGTAAACATGGAAAGTGTTTGCACTACACCACTGCCCTAGCCGAGTCATGTGATGGATGTTGAGTAGCAGGATATGTTTTGCAGTCTTCTGCACAGGTCCTTGCCAGGTGTGGAGCCCTGTTGCTGTTTCTTTCATAATAATTTATATTTTCAGGGCTAACTCTACAATGAAAGGAAGTTAATAAAAGAGTTAACCTCACTCGGTTTAAAACGGGAAAAAAGAAACAAACAACAAAAAGGTTGAAAGTTGTAGTTCTCTTTCTAGGGGGTTAAAGGTTAGGTTTGTTAACAAGGATCTTGTCTGTGACCCTTCAAGCCCTTTCCTGTTCATCAGTGAGAAAAGCATTTTGACTTCTAAGAGGGCCTGAAAGTGCAAATTTTATCAGATAGTGTGTCCAGGTAGATTTCAGTCTTAGAGGAAAAAGAGATGGAGCGTGTGATGAAGATGGCTAATAAGCAAATATTTATTTGTTAATGTTTGAATGAGGTATTTGCAATTGTATCTGGTAGTACATATCAGCTACATCTATTTTGTATTGCAATCAAGTTTTCATATTATTTCTTCAGCTAAGAAGAAGATCTATGAATTATTTATCCATTTGTGTAGCTGGTCGCTGCTGATAAACTGAGCAAACATGGGATTCCTCTGATATCACATATCATCCAGCTCACAGACAATCTGATGCTTTATGTCAACTACCTAATCGCTGAAAAAGGACAAAAAACAGGCATAATTAAAAAAAAAAAAAAAAGGCTG
>RSEF01000031.1:53221849-53273585 GCA_003993805.1 Himantopus leucocephalus
AAAAAAAAAAAAAAAAGGCTGTTGAAGTATTTCAGAAGAAGTTAAGAAAATCACTAATACTTTGGATTAATCATTATCAATTTCAAGGAAAGTTTGGGATAGCTAGTAAGGAAAAGAAGAAGATGAAGTTAGAAACAATTGTGTTCCTTATCACCCTGCACATATTTTTAATAAGCTACAATTGAAACTGGTAAGTATCTTTCATTTCTGAGAATTAGGCTTAGCCTGATGTTGTTATTCATACATAGACTGGACATATCTTCGGTTTCCCAAGTCACTGTTTCAAGCTATTTTCCTGCTTTCTTTGTTTCACATAAATCATAAAGCAGCTGGGACAGGGTGGAGGGTAACAGGTGCTGACCAGGCTTCTTGGTTTAAGCAGGATTGTTTGTACTCAACAGGGTGCTGAGAAATTGCCCAGAACACTATAGCGTGAGAAAAGTTAACAAAGAAGCATACATGCTACCCACCAGGTAATGAGCAAAACATGACATTTTTTATTTTGATGTATGCCTTTGTCACTTGACAATGTAATTTCTCTGGCCACTGACAAAGTTACTGTGTTTTTCTCTGTAGTGACAGTCTCGTATCATTTCTCTGTCTCTGACTCTACATATATATAAAAGGGAAAAAAAAGGGAAAGAAACTTCATGTTCTCTATTTGGGATAGGATGAATGACAGTATACAAAGTGTGGACTGGATCCCTACTGTGCCAGAGAGATACCGGTCAGCATAGTACAGATGGTCAAGTTACCATTGACTTGTCATGTGTTGACTTTATTTTCTAAGGCAGGTTCATCCCCATTTCAGCTGAAAGCGCACTGAAAAACCACAGGATTGTTCTACCTCCTGTCATAGATCAGGAATGGGAGCTCTTATCCCTGTGCCTGGATCGTAAACCAGCTACTTTTCAGAGCTGTTCAGTGTAGATATTTATATATATATATATATAAAAAAAAAAAAATATATATATATATAAAAAAAGTCCAGTCTCATCCATGGACTAATTTTAAGCAGTTATTGAGACTCAAGAGACAAACACCCAGAGGTTTCTGACTCAGGTCTGAACTAGCTGGTGACTACAGAAAGTTCCTGACTTGGAAGCCTGCATTAAATGTGCAATGGTAGCTGAGATTAACTTTGATCTCTGAACAAAATTAATAAGGAAACAGGTATAAAGGAGACATTCTATCTCTCCTCAGATAAAGTACAGGCAGTGTTTTTACATGCACTAGGTCTAGCCTTTCTGCTACAATTTTGTCCCATTTTTTGTCACCGTTCTTCTCTTCCTACAGGCTTTAGAGTTAAGGCCAGGGCAGTCTTTTGCAGTTCTTCAAGATGGTCTTCAGCTTTGCTTTCCCACCAGGGAACTGTCAGCTTTGTTTCAAAGGCCAGTTACATTTCCCCATTCATTGTCAGTTGGTTTTGCAGCAATACTGCAATAGGATTCTTCCTGCAGCAGCCAGACGTGTCAGAAGACCAGGTCACTTTCCACTCTGTTTGCTTCTGCTGTGCACCTCCTTTTCTCTCCTTGACTCCTACTCCTGACCTTGGATGATCTTTAAACTTTCAAGTAAATGATAACTGTTTCAGCATTATACTTTTCTGTGCTGTTCTGGACATTACTAGGTAGGTAGATTGAAAGGCCTAAGGAGGGCCTTATGAATTGTCTGGCTTAATAACACTCTCAATGATAATTTCATTACTTTATGCTCCAGAACACCCTCTTTATCCTTTCTGCCAACAAATATTATCATATTCATCATAAAAATGTCTAACATGAAGATTATTTCATTTCAGTTGTGCAGAAAAAATAGCTTTTCCTCTGTGATAGTTTGTGTTACAGAAATCACGTTATCAAACTCTTGTGATAGATTTTGATTTATGTAGCTAAAGGAGAAAAAACAAGCAAGCCCTTAGTGATTTGAAAATAACTTCAGTTCTTTACCTAAGTACTAAGTGGGTTGAGCAGAACACAATCCCTGAATCCCTGAATTCAAATAATCTATTACCCTGTATTGTTTCCTATAAATGAGGTGACAACATACCTATGCACAGCCAATGTTGAGCCACTACCACACAGATAGCTTTCCAATTGTAGTTAGAGCAACTATTAAGAGACAGCAACCATTAAGAAAAGGAGGTAAAATGCAGTATACAGCAATCAGGGGTGTAATGACATTGAAATATACTAGGAATAAAATTCCACACTCTTAGACAATACCCAGGTCACCGGTTCCGAGTGAAATCAGTTTCCTTTGATGAATAAAGTATTCATGCTGTGCTATGCATTTAGTTTCCTTTGTGATAATAAGAGACTTCTACCCAGATGTGTTCCACCATGTCTGGATATGAACTGTTTCTTCTGCTAAGTTACTCTGGAAAGAGGGGGGTTCAACTCTTTTCACATTAATGCAAACTAGTCATTAGACATGAAAGCACGGAATGAGTAAGACTGTAGAGCTAATCAAGGGGTAAATAACACTGAAATGCCTCCTTGCAGTATTTTCCTGAAGGAAATCATCGCTCAAATAGTTGAAATTTGGTTCTTCCTGCTCAACTGAGGAAACACAAATTAAATCATCAGTACCTTTATCATCTCTCATTGTCTCCTCTCATTTCTTCAGGGCCTGTTGTACAAACAGGACTATGTTTTATGCATAGGGTGCTGATAGCCAAGCTTTCCTCCCTCCCACAGGTCATCTAGTCATCATCTTGCCCTTGTTAGTCACTTTCCTGGTTGACCCTGAGCTACAATAAACAGGCTGAATTAACTGTTCCAACATGAGCTATTTACTTACGTTTTCACCTTTTCCAAGGGCCTCCTTTTGCTTCATTTGCTAGGTTTTCACCTAATTATATCATGGGATGGAGAATGCAGCGCACTGAAGTGAATAGAAATGGGCTGTGAACTATCAGTGCAATTCCTCTGAGCCTGCAGCCCGATGCCCACTTAGCTTTGAGAGACTTTGTCTGCAGAAGCATCAGACCTATGGCATTTCCAGTGGAGTGTAGGGAAGTTTTTGATCCAGCCACATGTTGGGAGCAATTCCATAGTACGGAATCGCATCAGAGCACCACTGTGTACCACTATCTTAAGCTTTCCTAGACAAAAGAAAAACGGTAGAGCAATTGACCCTGTCCTACAGAACTAAAAAAAGAATACACAAAACCTAAAAATACCTCAAACACTAACATTTTGTAAGTAAAATAACTTATAAAACCTAAAAATACTCCCCACCTACCCACAAACATCCAGGAGTCATGGCTGATGACTGGAAGAAGGTACAAGGAAAAAGAATGACCAATACAGATTTGCCAAAAATTAAACATAACCCCAGTAGTATAATATGAGGTTCAACAAGGCCAAGTGCCGGGTCCTGCGCTTGGGTCACACCAACCCCATGCAGCGCTACAGACTTGGGGCAGAGTGGTTGGAAAGCTGCCCGGCAGAAAAGGACCTGGGTGTGTTGGTGGACAGCCGGCTGAATATGAGCTGGCAGTGTGCCCAGGTGGCCAAGAAGGCCAACGGCATCCTGGCCTGTATCGGGAATAGCGTGGCCAGGAGGACCAGAGAAGTAATTGTCCTGCTGTACTCAGCACTAGTGAGGCCACACCTTGAGCGCTGTGTTCAATTTTGGGCGCCACAGTATAAGGACATTGAGGTACTGGAGAGGGTCCAGAGAAGGGCAACGAAGCTGGTGAAGGGTCTGGAGCACAAGTCTTATGAGGAGCGTCTGAGGGAACTGGGGTTGTCCAGCCTGGAGAAAAGAAGGCTGAGGGGAGACCTTATCGCTCTCTACAACTACCTGAAAGGAGGGTGTAGCGAGGTGGGCATTGGTCTCTTCTTACAAGTTACAAATGATAAGACAAGAGGAAATGGCGTCAAGTTGCACCAGGTTAGACATTAGGAAAAACTTCTACACTGAAAAGGTTATCAAAGAGGTTATCAACTTGCATTTCTGTTGTCATGTTATTTCCCCTTCCCCACACCACTTCTTTTCTTTTTTTGCTTTGTAATTAAAATCTGCTTAAGCTGTTCTTCTGCAACACTTACAGTGATCCTGAAACTTAAAAAGTAGCTAGAAGTCTGGAAATGGTCCAAATGTGCCATATCTCTTGAACACATAATAAAACCCATATACTTCTTTTGTCTTTCTAAAGGAACATGGTTGGAAACAAAAATCAACATGTAAAACCAAAGCTCTATCTTCTGGTTTTGTAGTTCTTTTCATTTTTATATACATGTCATATATTTTTCACAGGGAAATAGTCAGAGATCAATAGAAGTATGAGCAACCCCAGCCCTTCTCAACTACTTTTTACTCATTAAGGAAAGCTATTCCCATCTCTTAATGTCATCCAACAGACTGTCAAATGGGAGCTTTCTCCTCAAAAAGAAACCACTGCAAAAAAATAACAACAAAAAATCCTGTGGTTAGAAAAGAAAGGTGATAAAGAAAGGTGGTAAAGCCTTTTATCTTTAAATATTTTATTAATGCTTTACATTTTCAATGACTGAAATTATTTTTATGTACCTTTAATAAAGCTTCTAAACCACGTTTGTCTTAAGACTTTATCAGCCAAGCTGCACGTATTCAAAATCTTTAACTACGCTTACTACGTCATGATGACAAGATTTGTGACTTTGAGGGCCACTTATTCACAATGAAATAATACCACATAACTTTTCTAGCTTTTTCCAGTAGCACTTCCCTCCCATTCCCATAACCTGTGAATACTCGTTTTTCTTTTCCTTTCAAAACTTTTCCTTTTTCTTTTCAAAACTAACAAACTTTCTTCCTAGTGCTTTCAGACTCTACTTAGTCCTCACCTCATCACTACTACATCTTCTCCCCTTGTCCTGGAGACCTGAAGCCCTGAAGCTATTTCTGGGTGCACAGAAATAGAGAAGCAGAAAGCAAAGTAGAAACAAAATGTAATTGTCAAAGAAAGCAATTTTTTAACAATTCAATCTGATTTACATTGCTTGTATTTTAGTGGATACCTGTGGCAGAGCTGAAAACCCACTTGGGTCCTGTAAGGAAAAGCAAGTGTTTTGGTCAAAAGCAGCCAGTTATAAACTTGGTTTGATGAAAATTCAGGAAGGATTCCAGCCAGCAGTGGTCAGCGTTAATATTCTTGAAAAGATCTCACATTGCAGCGTTTCACCAGTCTGGGTTCAACCAGTGGGTGTTCAACACTCTATACAGCCAGAGTCTGAATGTGTTTGCTTTGCTCACATTCATCCACCAATTTTTGAAGACTAAGATTCCAGTGATAACATTTTATTGGAATTTAGCAAAAAAGGATTTGAGATAAGACCAATAAAGGGGCAAAACCTAAAGGGAAATTTTGACGCAGTTACATATTAAGTGTAAAGAGAAGTTTATGCTGGAAGCTGAGTAACAGCTTTAAATATAGACCTAATTATTGCCAATGTGATAATCAAAACTGAAAAGTCTGGTTTTAATATGTCCTTCAGAAACTTCACTGCCACATCCACTGGGGAAAAGATTAGGCCTGCAGAAACTTCGTTACTGATGTTGACTTGAGTCAAGGGCAAAAGGACAGGAAAGGACCTGAGGAGCTTCAACCACAGGATCCACCACAAGCTCTCTCTCTACCTCTCTGAAGAACACGCAAACCATTCAGTTCCCAGATAAGCACATTTTATGAGGAAGACATTGGTGTTATGGAGTTGCAGGTGTTTTAACAGCCATTTTACAGACTGCAGAATGTTCTTTCCAGGCTTGGAGTTTTAGCTGATATTATTCTATGAAACAATTGGAAAAGAGAAACAAAGAAGAAAGAAAAGTCCACAACAAAACATCGGAATCTTATCTTATTTCTCCTCTCTGCTGTGCCTCATGTTCAAAACAATGTAGCCAACTCAAAAATTCCAGTCCATTTCTCTTGAATCTGTCTGTATTCAAGCTTTCAACTAGCTATCAGTCACAGGCTTTCAAAAGAAAAGAAAAATACCCAAACCCTTGCACTTAGAAATAGGAGTACAATAGGTACCATATACACAAGCAATATATCACAGAGAAAGAAACAATATCAACAACATTCCTCAAGAAAACCCAAACAACCAGCATTAACAATAGCATTTCAGCTGCCAATTAAAGAAACACAGTAACTTCATATTAAGGCCAGAATCTTCACAAAAGCAACAAGCCCATTAAGAATATTTGCATAAGAAGTACATTCAATGAAAATATTCTGATGTTTCACTGCATTGAAATCACCTCTTTTCTGAAACTAGAGAAAAATTTGCAAATCATATTTCTTTCTGTATATAACCTGTTTGAAAAATATTTCCTTTTTTTTTTTTNCCAGGAAATTATCATCAGGGCCAAACTCTGTCTAATCTTATAAGTCCCTTTTTGTTTTGAACAACCATGTAATCTTCCTCAGGCTGTTTATTTTTGGGAGGAGAAAAGTGATTACAATGAGAAAACTTTCAAGTTTCCAGAAATACAAGAAGCGTCATGGAAGTGTATGATCTGTGAGACAAATTTAAGGGATGTGTTTCATGACTAGACAAGTTAACCAAGAAGTTAGAGTAAGTGCAAGAACTGTAGAGTTGAAAAAAATGATCACGGAACCATAAGAGACTCCTTATGCTCATTGACTGTCTATGTGACCTTGGGAAAAAAGTTGAATAACTTCTCTGTAAGCTTTATTTAACTCTGCAAAACAAAAGCAATATAATTCTATAATACATAAAAAGAACATAAACAACTTTGTGATTAATGAATGCCACTGCACAAAAGGAGAGAATAGTATTTTTTGTGTTTATAACTGAGACTCTTAAAAGTACTGACTGATCTGTTTCCTGTATATTTAGCATGAAACTGAAGGATGGCTTGTGAAAGCAAGCTGTATTTTTCCTTCTCTGTGATGATGGCCTCAATATGAAAATTTGGATTTTTTCCATAGTGATTGATATGCGTAAATACTAACATTTGAAGGGCTCTGCAGTTCCAGCTCAACCTGTCGAAAGTTTAAGGATACTTAATCATTAAATCTCTTCCAGCTATTACTCTACACATTGAAACTAGCCGCTTGCTCAAATTCTGCTATTTGAATTAACTTAAACTTACTTATCATTTTAAGAGCCTCACTTATTGACCTACACAAACAAAGTGGGGAGATAGAACTACAAATCTTTTTCTCATCTTCTTAATGCTCCCCTGAATCAGGTAGTCTTTTTGACAGCCCATTTTTATAAAGTGTAAGTGTTCTTTGCAACTTTGAGATTGGTGAGTTACAAACCAGCTAGTTCTTTCGGTTCAAGTGCGCATAAGATATCTTCTTTGACTCCTTTTTTCCTATCAATTTAAGAGGTGGCATAACTAAGTAATGGTTGATATTGTTACATATTACACATATATTCTGCCTTGCAATGTGGAATAACTCCAGAAATTTCAGCAAAGCAAATTTACATCACTGTAAATATGATTAATATCAAGTTTTCAGTTTTACAGTTGGACTAGATGATCGTTGTAGGTCCCTTCCAACTGCGATAGTCTATCCTACTCTAGTCTATCCTATTCTACCCTATTCTATTCTGCCTTCATCAAAATCTTGTGTACTATGTGACAATCTCACCTTCTGAAGTGAAGACTCTTGTGTCCTGGGGTTATTTAGTTCTGGATTCTGCCGTAATTGCAAATGGCGTAATAACAATCAATACAAAATTATGCTTTTCACTAGAATAAATTTGAAATTTCATAATACATTAAGTATTTCAGATATTGTATCTATAAACCCCAGTAACCTACAGTCAGATTCTTAATTTTAAATTTAAGCCCAGTATGGTTTTGGACACCTGAATATTACCCTATTTTTGGTATATCAGAAGTTTTTATAATGGCAATAAGAAACAAGGGTATCAGAGATACATATTGGTGTATGAACACCTAAGTGTCATTTGCAGGTTTTGTCCTTTCACAGGCATGAAACTAATTTAATTTCAAGATCTGAAAGAGAATTCTTCAAAAAATCTCCTTCATGAGGAAATGATGGGGAAAGAATTTGAGGAAAAGAGGAATCATAGTGGTGATTTTTAAATTAACATTAGACTAGAGAAAGGGTTCAACTGAAAGGAGAAGGAAGAAGCATGCAGATGTGCCTCTACATCTCTGAAAAATCTCCACCTTTTTAGTATAAAACCCCCCAGTATCTAGTCGTGCTAGACAATTATAAGTATGCCTTTTTCATTCCAGGAGGAAAAAAATAGACTGAGAGTCAATACATTTTTTATTGTTTTATATACCTAAGTAGTTTTGACTTTGTGAATTAATAGATACAAATGAGTTCATCCAGGGATAATTAAATGAAGTAAAATTAAGGAGTAATAAGGAATGTAAAAAACGAAAATGAAAAATTGCTCATTTTGACTTCACAAGCGATAGTTTAGATAAGTAACAAAACCATGCTTTTCTCTGTTTGAAGGTCAAGTTGCCCTCATTAAGAAGTCAATTCCAATACGGTCCTAATATTTACCACTGTACCAAGTCGTAAATATTTCAGCTGAAATGACCAAACACAAAAACAGTTAAGAATGGTGACATTTGAACTAATACCAACTAAGCTTCAAAATTAGTGATTACTGAAATAAGCTGAGACAGTTTGCAGGCTCTCTAGTTTCATACTGTAACATAAAACTTCGTAAATTCGAGTGTTGATGGCAGCAAAAGCAAAAAGGCCTGGAAGTCAGCATAGGCAGGGGACTAGACTAGATAATTCATGAGGTGCTAGTCTGTATACCTACTTATTCAGCTTCTCAAAAACATTCTGAAGTCTACTCCAAGCTCCACATCTCTGTAACTACACTGCTACCACTATCAATAGAGTATAGCTAAGGCAGATAAAAATACAGTCAATTCAGTGACTGGAGATAATGCAAAACAGACACCTCCTGCCTGTCTCCAGGCCAGAAGAAAAGCTACACTGGTAGCTTGCCTTGGTTCATTTTTTGAAAATTCCTTATTCAATATCTAAGCTTTTGTCATTAAAATAAAGAAAAAAAATATTTTTCACTAAAGAATGGCACAATGGACAAGAGATCTTCAGGCAGGTTCCCTCATTAGAAAACAATGGGTTTCCAGTTATCCTGACAGTAACTTTCATAGATAATTATCTGGAAAGGACAACTGGTGTTAGGAAAATTGAAATAAAAGAACCTAGGATTCAAGGGTACGGGGTCAGGTATGTGCTTGCTTGGATTAAATGGCTGTTCTAGAATGACTATAGTTTCCTGCATGAAAAAGTACGCTTTTGTTTGAAAGATGCCTGGTTATGTGCACACATAAAGCACTTATCTATACTCATGAATATATACCTTGAAGTTGCCTTTAAGGTACAAAGAACCTTTCTTCTCACTGCCATTTTAGGATTTAATTGTACTTTGAACAAAGGAAATCCTGGATTTACACCTGAGTAAATGAACCCAGCAACTGGCTGATAACTTGCAAATAATTTTAATGAAAACTATTTTGGCCCTAAACAACATTTTATATTTTGGGCAATTCATATCTACACCTATTTTAATGTCATAAAACATTTACAGATATTGTATTTTTCACGTGTGGAACTTGACTCAATTTACTGAATGTTAAATTCCGCTCCTCATTGACCCTCATTTCTGTACGTGAAAATAATAGTGGACATTTCAAAAGAGCATCTAATTATCTGTGGGTAGACACTATTTCACAAATGCTGTCATCTACATATCTAATAAGTAGGTATTTTATTAGAATATAGTACCACTCAGCAACCTTAAAATCAAAAATTCAGCTAGTTTTCCTGCTGTTACTGACTTACATTTTTTGCAGTTTTATGCACTCTGCCAGTTTTTATTCTATAGACAGCGAGAAAATGAGGACAAAGAATAGAAACCATATTATTGTTCATTGCTTTTTCTTGCTCACATAGCTCACATACCAAAGTTGATTCTATGAAATGGCAAAGCCACCTCATCTTGACCTCAGTTTATAGGCCAAAGCAATACTAACAAATCTGCTAAAATGTATGGGATAAGATAAGCCAACAAGAAAAAGTAAGTAAGCATCATGATAAAGAATATTTTCCCATCCATTTAATTTAATACGAAAACCCACAAATATTATTATATGGATACTTAACACATTTTCTTTGTTGCAATATCTATAAGCTAATTTAAATCTCAACATACATAAATGGCTTTTGTAACAGTGGGATCTAAATTTCTGCCTTTTCCAGGAATATGTTTAACTGAAATTATCAAGAACCCTTACAATTAGAATTCATCTCCTTTACACTAGAAATCACCAAAATTAGGTATTAAATAATCAGCATTAGTTGATTTTTACAGACAGTAAGTGAACTGTAAGAATGGAATTTCAATAATAATATAAAAAGACAATGAGAGACAACAGATAATATTTACATAAAATCTATTAATTATTTAACTTTTTGAATTACCATTATATATTTATAATCTTAATTATGCACACAAATGCCCTCAATATTAAATGGGGAAATTATATTATCATTATTATTATTATTATTAAATATGGCACAACAAAAGCAATGTCGCACTGCCTATTTATAATGGATCACTAGTGCCCCCTTCTGATACGAAGTAAGAAAAAATATCGAAGTTTTATACAGTATACTTCATGGTTTGTTCTAATATCTAGAGATTTCTTTCAGTTATGTGTTATTTTTAATGTAGGAAACCTGTTAAGAAGCTAGATATAAACTGACCAGCGTTGCATTCACAATCCTAAGCGCCTTCAGTTTAGTAAACCGTATTGTAAAAGGGAGACAAAAGATAAATGTGAAAATTTAAAGCATGTATTACTGAAAATACATGATTAACCTTTTATTTTTGAGTCTATCTTGCAGTATAACTTTTGGAAATAGTCTCAATTTATGTTGTTGTTTTTTTTTTTTAAATTAATAATAACTGTTTATGCCTGTACACGGGGAAAAAATAAACTGGAGCAACAACCCAGAATTAATCACGTTAAATGTCATATTGCCAGGTTTCCTACAGAACTGTTGCTGACGAGAATAAAGACATGCTCATTCATTATAGCCCCTTCCTTTTGACTTAATATAAAGGGCAAAAGGCAGCATGATAGATTTAAAAGATATTGTCTACAGCATTGATTGCTCTGTATCGATACTTTTTTGTTCCTGCATCTTGCTGCTGTTTTGTGTGCAAGCTGTATGCTCATTCCTTGCATTATTTGATATAATCTTACTCCTTCATTTGGTTTGCAATTATTTTCTAGGAATTGCTAAACTAAGGATTTGGTTCACATATTGCGATAGTAAGGAAATTAAATCCTGAAGAAGAAGAATAAAGTTTCTTCCTAATCTGAAAAAATATTTTCTTTTCTCATGAAGACATATGAAAAACTGATACATGGAAATCAAATTTAGGAGTGTTAAACTCATGTTATTCTTTTTAAATTTTCTGTATCTTGATCTGGTGTATTTTATTCTATTTTTTTTTTTCATATTCACTATATTAAAGTTCTGAAAGCTTCTGTAAAAATACCAGAAACAAATCAACAGCAGTTGAAGTTTAAGTGACACAAAAAGGATCCCAGTGGTTGTTTGGGGGCTGTTTGTGCAAAGCTAGTCTACAGTACTTGAGATCAACACCAGGAACAAATTACTGTTGTAATCAGAAGTGCCAGCTAAAAACAGGATGATTAGATGGATCTTAATAAGCTTGAAATCTAGTATTTATTGAAGTTAAGCATATGTTTTGGCTGTGAAGTGGCCTCTCTCAAATATTTTCATAATAATTCTTTAGAGAAATAATGCTCTCATTTTAATCTGATGTTTCCACTTTCTGCATCTGGGTAGTCTGAACATATTCCCTCTCACCATAATCACTTCACACACAAAAATCAAGAGATTCAGTTTTCTGACAGAGCACATTAGCTTCTGCTAACTATTGCACTAAATATATTTGGATCTGTGCTTCGTGTCACAAATCTTAAGAGGCTGATTTCATGAAATATGGCAAAAACAGAAGTTATAGACTTCATTGACAACTGCAGATAATAATCTTTTTTTTTGCCAGAAATCAGAAATGTGTTATATATTTAGCAAAATCTTGCCTTCTTCAAACAGAAATCTTAGCATCCCTATATTACAAACCAAGTAATTTCTCAGTCAAATTGCATTTTTTCAGGCAAATCAACAATAAGAAATACATATGTTACATATACGCTCCTGAAAATTCACCATCTTCATTTATTGGCTGCATCTCCTTACTTGTCATTACGTCACAACTTCAGAAAATGCAAAAAACAAAGAAAAGAAGGCACTTTAAATAACAAATTCCAGTTTGAAAATTTCTCTGCAAAAAACAATTGTGCTCAGAGACTGCCTTGGTGCAACATCTTCGTGAGCATTCCCACTTACATTTCTAAAACAAATCCAACTTTTTTAAGACTACATGACTGGCATACTTTGGAGCTTGGATGTTTTTGTACTTAGCTAAGTACAACACTTCCATTACTCCAGAAAAGAGGATGCTGGTGGGGAGATTCCATTTGAAGACACAAAATGTCATATTAACAAGCAACAGGTGACGAAGCTGTCTAAGCTTGTCACCTGAGCCTGACCTCTGAATTGCCATGAAGTATGAACACTAAAGGGAATAATATATATATATATATTTTTTTTACAGCCAAAAGAGGCAGAGGGAGAGATGCAGGGAGGACTCAACCAACACATGGTGAGTTTTCTGTTCCAGTAGTATACTGTCCTTCACATCTGGCACAAGGCACAAGGCTGTAAATCAGTTATATTGCCTCTTATCTACCAGCCAAACTCTTGTACTGCTAAAAATTGTGTCAAAATATTAAAATAGGTATATTTTTTTAAAAGCAAACAGTTTAGGAAAGATTCAAGAAAACAGCTTAGATGAAATTGTCCTGAAGATCTTCTTCAAAAGCAGGCTTTCAGTAGCCATATACGATTACAGAAAAATATTCCAGATGTTGCATATTTCTTAATTCTGGCATCTATTTTTAGAGTAATAAGAATGATACAAAACATTTCTTTATGTTCTCTCTCTTGGCTGAACTTCCCAGTCTGTAGCACTGCAATTTTTAAGGCTAATTTTAAAACCGACTGAAAAAAAATTGTAAAAATTTGCCAAGAGTAAGTGAAAATACAGTTGCAGTGGAGAAAAATCAGATGATAACACAATATTGCAAGGAAAAGCCATCAATATATACAATATGATAACTAATTGATGCATATATTCTTTTCAATACAACAGTAGCATGCCAAACTTACATAACCTAAGTTTCTGAACCTGAATTCCAAGCACATTCCTCCCTTTCTGACAAACTGTAAATTATAATAACTTAGAAAATCTTTTAATTAAGATTTATTTTACATCTTTCAGAAACACTGCCTATCACCTGATTTTTTAAAAATCATCCTTCTCAGCAACATCCTTTTTCTTGGCGACAACCATCATTTCAGTTTGTTTCCATTATCTGGCAAGAAAACAAAAAAGTCCAAGCAACAATACCTCTGTGCAATTAAAAAAAAATAAAAGGGCAAACAAAACAACCCAACAACAACAACAAAAAAAAAACGCAAATAAATTCAGAAACAGCTCTTCACAAACTCCTCAAAAGGGTTTTGAGGTACAAGACAGCAGATGACTTCTTATGTAGGAATCAGACTGCGGTAGGAAAGGATAAAATAACACGGAGCAGAGTGCCTTAACATATTGGCAGGTGGGTCACAGGCTGGGAGAGCACACCACCCACAAGACATATGATAGAGCTCTGCACTCGCACACAGAGTAAATTTCAGCTTGGTAATGCACAGCTACTTGACTGGCGGAGAGCTTGGGCTCCGCGGGCAAGAGCAGTGTTTGGCACATGTAGGGCTCAGTTCTGGTTTCACCTAGAGATGCCACCATCACTGCTTTGGCTTCCCAAAGTCCATGCTGCGAGGTGAGATTAGGATCAGCCTCACCACTTGCTTAAAATCTGAGTTGCAACTCACATTCAGCCAGAACGTTTCCAGTGATTTCCCTAGGAAATGTAATTGTCATCTTGCCTGACCCATTTTCTATAGAAAATGCCTCAACGCAATGGAAGGTATGTCAGTGAGCCACAAAGGCAGGACACGGGGACAAGGGGAAGAGTCAAATCTCTCATGGAGTGTCACAAAATCAACAAGCAGAGGAGCCTTCCATACCATCTCATCCTGCTCCAGACCCTCCAATCCTACATCCTTATCTGCATAGATAGCGCCTGCAGCAGCCGCAGTTCACCTGGGGCAACAGAGCTTTTATCCACCACTGTTTATCCAGCTGGAAGAAGTTGGGCCCACAATGAAGAGCAAAATCTAAGGCCAAAAATTCCCCAGAATTTGTAGGCACAGGAAGCTTATGCAAATAAATCCCAGAGTTTCTATGATTCAGTCCTTGTTATGCTGTCCCCGGTAAGGCGCACACTGTGGCAATTAGTCCCTGTGCAATGCCTCCAGGTGGGGCTGCAGATCTACTCCTGCTGACATCAGTTGAGCGTTCCCAGGAGTCAGAATTTGGCTGTTTCTGCCTATTAGCCAATGTCTGGCTCCGTGGCTCTATCCTCTCCCACCATTTTTGTTCATTATTGAATCCTTTCTTTTTCACACCACGACCTCAACTTTCTCATACTTTTCTGACCTCGACTTTCTCATACTTTTCCATGCAAAGGGTCCTACAGTTGAAGAGAAACTGGGAAAGAATTAAAAGTTTGGCTTAGCTAGCTGGGAAATCAGTGACATAAGGAGAGAGAAGGAGAAACTAATTTGTTAGGGAAAAAAAAAAAAAAGCCCTTGCTTTGCCTTGGGCAAGATTCAAGCTCAAATTCTTCTCGCTCTCAACCACATATACTGGCTGCAGATATATCTCCTCCACAGAAGATCCCAGATGCTTGGGAGCAGCCAAATACACAACAGTGCTTTGAGACTTTTGTGAATTATAACAGCAATACTTCACATTAGAATGGCCTGGTTTGGGTAGCCGTAATCCAAGCTCTTCAGTTTGCATCACGCTCCCAAAGTCAGGGGTGATAAAGAGCAAGATTCTGCAGCTGGCTTTTGGCATTTTCAGGTGGAGTTCAGGGTTTTGTAGGGAAGTCTATGCCCCAGCTTCCTAGGTAACATTTAAAACATTCATTGTAGACAAACCAGAGTTTGTCTCCTTTCACACGGTCCTCCATCTTCCTCACCTTTACGGCAGACCATAAGGTTACAGCAGAATCAAAAGCTCAGTGGTAGCTGCGGTTAGCACGCTCTGCCTAGAAAATGGGGAAAATGAACATCACTCAAACTACTGCAGAGAAGATAATCACTCTTCGCTATTCCCAACAAACATTTTCGAAAGCACTTTAGCAACCCTGTTCTTAAAACAAAGGAGAGGACTGCCTGAAAAGACATCGGGAACTTAAAGTCTTTTACTTGAAGAGCCGTTGCAGGCTGCGTATTGTTTTGCAGTTGGAAGCGTGCAACTGACTGTAGAAATGCGTATGCGCCTGTGTATGTCTGCTGTGTGTGAAGTCTAGAGGGATTATTCCATGTTAATGAGAGCCAAGGAATTCCTCTAGCAGCATCTTGCATAAGTGAGAATCACATAATTTAAAGCTGGCCAGGGGCAGCTTTAACTTACATGCCATTTTCAAAATTGCTTTTTTTTTTTTTCTTTTTGAGGAAAGAAAAGCTATAACTACACTCGTTTTTGCTAGCTGCCTTCCATTTTGCATGTCCACTAACCCTTCTACAGAATGGATTTGCACCCTTCTAAAAACCTGTAAGTGGAATACGTGTTATTTCCTTAATGGACGAATACTGATTTTGCAGAACGAAAGTGATAATACTACACAATGCTTCCCTCAAGTCCATTAAATGAAACTCCAGGCTATATGGTCTGTAAATCACAGCAGATTATGCTACCAGGGTCCATATTCTTCCTCTCCTCTGACTCCCTTCTTTTTTTCCTATAAAGCCGTGTAGAAGGGGATGCCTGTCTATAACAGAACAGTTGTTCTTTTCATTAATTTGTTTGTATTAGTGTCCCCAGCAATGGGAAAACATGATAACTCTCTCGGTTTATTTTCTAAAATCTATAAAAAAAGATACAGTAAGGTCTTTCTATCTGCAGCAACTCAAACCTCTGATAATTTCTTTCTCTCACTGTGCAGTAAATGAAAGCCTATAGTTCATAATACTTTATAATAATCCAGTATAAAATTTCTCCCATTTAACAAAGCAATAGCTTAACAGAAACTCATCGTTTCTCCAAAACTGAGGCACGTAGCTGTACAAGAGGTAGCTTTGATTTGCTGCAGAGCTCTGGACAAAGCTCTTGTTTTAAGTGAATTTTATCAGCTTTAGCATTGCTTTAGAAATCTCCACCCAGGCTAGACACAGATATAATACAAGGTTACAATCTTCACGCAGTCAAATGTGTCACTACCAACACCTGCATAAGATAACACAAGTTAAAGACAAAAATCAAGATCTCTTTTACTACATTTTTAATTGGATTTAAAATATTTTTCATGACACTGGTACAAGTGAATCCAGCCCGTAGTTTTGTTGTTGGGAGGGGAAATGTGATATTAATAATACCCATTGAATAGTCATGACCTTTCCGTCCCCCTCCCTCTTTCCATCCCAAGATAGCCAAGGCAAACCAGCTGAAGAGAGAAGGTATGGAAAAATGCCTGATTTTTTGTCGCTGGTAGGTAATTAACAGGGATCTGAAGCCGCCACACAATTACAGCACAGCAACCAAATAAAAAATACAATATTATGCATCTAGAGGGACTTCTTTCTTACAATTGACCCTTGCTGAACACAAGTACTAATTCCATAACTTTTTTGACTTCCTAAAGAACAGAGAAAAGGCAAACCATATTTCCTGCAAAGATTATTAGTGAGTGTGAGGCAAGATTCGTTTTAAAATAGTACCATTAAAGGCTGGATGGAACTTACAGTAGCAGAGACCAAAAAAAAACCCATCCAAGACAGTATTTTGTTTAAAATTACAAAATCTCTATAGAATGATTCAGAAATAGTGGGGGTTTTTAACTCCTGTACATTAAATTAAATACGAAGCAACACCTCTACTTTTCATGCTAACTACCATTTCTTTTATTCTCGAAGTAATCTTGGTAGGTGGAGGGAGGGAGAGGCAAACCTTTTAAACATTTCTAGCCTCATGTGGGGGTGGAAAAAGAAGCTTGTAGGCTCCGGTAGCGACTGCCCCTTGAAAATAATAATTAGCTGGAGAAAAGCACAGCAGTTTCAGCTGTCAAAAGGCACGAAATCCCAGTGTCACCAGTTTGATCAGCTCATTGATAGGATATGCAAAGACCTGTTCAGAAACGCAGGAGCAGCAGTGATAGGGATCGGCGTGTTTGTACTGTGTCAGTTTCAGGCAGTGAAAAAAATAGGATGATTGTCAAATTTGAGAAAGTAAAAATAAATCCCAGAACTTAAACAGAGTGAGTTATAGTTCTAAGGATGATGTCTTAGCTAAGCTTTGCCATTCACTTTTCGAAAGAGTAAACAAAATACAGGCTAAAAATAATGCATAAGGAAAAAAAAAGAGACAAAGAAGCAGGACAAAAGTCTTTCTAAACTGACTTGCTTTTTGGACATACAAAATATTAGTAACCATGCAAAACAGATTTTCCTTTGAGTTCCCAATGCATCAAATAAAACAAATATTTAAAGATTCCAACACTTTTTGTTACTGTTTTTATGTAATGGCAGACATACTTGGGGTTTCGCAAATCAAGAAAGTCACAGTTTCTGCCACTGCAAGTTTGTCACCTTTGCTAAACATAGCCTGTAGAGAGAGTGCACATTCACTCAGGTTGAAGGTCAAAACTTCAGGTTTTGTTTGCGTCTTTTGCAGAAAAGTACATTTTTTCCCAGTCGGCCGCTTTCCATTAGAAGCTGTGCATTTGTAAAAAGATTGGCTAAAGACTGGGGGCTCTTTGTGCAGGGCTCATCGTTTGCTGTATGCCTATATCGCGCTCAGCACACTAGAGACACGGCCTCCCGGGTTGTGGCTGACCATGGCTGGTGCAATACGAGAAATATTTGGGAAATAAAAACAGGGTGGGAACAGGGTAAGGAGTCGACAGAAAACAACTCCCCTGCCGTCCTTCTGCAGACTCTGCGCACCCACAAACACACAGACATATGCAAATAAAAGCTGATGCATAAACCAGTGTTTGCCCAGTCTCTGGGAAAACATCGTCATCAATATTCTCACTTTGGGAAATAGACCCCTCGACAGCATCCTGCACGAGCAGCGCCTACCAGCCTGTCCTCTCTGCCTTCCAGGGGGAAGAAAAAAACCTTTATCATCATTTTGGAGGAAGGACAGGGGTTTCCTAGGATTTTTCCGTGGGTATGAACGAACAAGAACAAACGTAATAGCAATTACCCTCCAACTGTAGCTGATTGTCTTACTCTAATCCGCTTCATCTTTTGATTTTGTTACAGCACTCAGAACGAGGTGAAAAATTTAAAAGCCCACGGGCCCAGCCAGGCACAGCTACCCGTGCACGCAGGCTGTTGCTCTGATTATATCCAGCCAGCACTTTATGAACACTTAAAAACTTTAAGCTGTTCCTACCTGGTTAAAACTGGAGGAACTCATTCCTGAGATTCAAACCCATTTGTCATTTCTCTTTCTAGCTAAAAGACAAACTCAGATGCGATTGTGATACGAAAAAGTTGCTCAAGTGGTACTTTTATTATCAAAAAGAAACCTAAGCTAATTCCAGAAGCATGCCACTTAGGAGCTGAAGGCCTTTTGCATCAAGTCAGGGTAAACAGTTAAACTACCAGGGACTTTCCAAACACAAACAAAATTTTAAAATCTTAAGAAAGCACACTGGATAATTTATAGTGATTTTTTATGTCTGGGAAACGCATCACATATAGTATTCTTACCACAATTTAAAAATAAGTTTTAAACTTTTACTTCCAAATATATGGATTACACATAGTGACAGAATTTAAGAGAAAAACATTCATTGAGAGAGATCTAAATACACTTCAGCTTTTATGTGAAAAATAGCCACAATCCTGATCTGTTCTCAGTCAGTTGGACTTTTGCCAATATATAATAAGATTAAAATATAAGATTGAAAGATGTTTCAAGATACTTCTACAATAACTGGCCTAAGGGTGAATTCTCATTTCTGTAGCTAGTACCTAAACACACAATCTATGAACAATTAAATAGGAAAGTAAATTTTTCATTCTTTTTTCCCTTAAAAGAAAAAAAAAAGAATACTACTAATTCTGCTATAGACTATTTCAATTACAGCACTTCATGCCTTCCAACTCCAGTGCATTAAGTGAAACAGAAAGGTTATTCAGTTAAATTACAGAATCTCTGGAAATGTATGAAATCTTTCCAATGGAAATCTTAATTATTAAGAAACTCCAGATTGTAATTATTTTTAACTAATCGGAGAAGAAAATATTTTTAAACCTCCATTTTTGAGAAGGTACAGTTATAATATTCCTACAATGTCTTTTGGTTTTGAAATGTGGCATATTATTCAGCCCGGGTCCTTTGATGTGTGTTTTTCCCTCAATCCATGCTCCAACAATTCTGTCATACAGAGAACTGAAAATTAAGTTATTCTCACCAGCAATACTCCCCCACAAAGAATCTATCAAACCATAGATATAAACCTCAGAACAATCCCTGCCAGGTTTCTCATGCAAATGCCGCAGAAAAACTTACAAGAGCACTTTAAGATATTGAGAACCCTTCAATACAACCCAGTATAATAACTTTTACTTGCTAATTTCTATGGGTCAGTTGCAAAGGAATAGACCTGTCAATCTTTTTCAGATGTAGCAGAATTTGTCTGTCTACAAACAGGGATGCTTTGTTGTTGCCATAGAGACTAATCCTCCACTTTCCTTCTGTTG
This sequence comes from Himantopus leucocephalus, assembly GCA_003993805.1. Lineage (NCBI taxonomy): Eukaryota > Metazoa > Chordata > Aves > Charadriiformes > Recurvirostridae > Himantopus > Himantopus leucocephalus. The sequence continues at coordinate 53,241,849 of RSEF01000031.1, forward strand.
ACACAGCTAGTCACACTCTAAACTACCTGATCACACTTTTAATAGGCAGCTGACTCCAGTACCATAAAATGCTCAAATCAAGTTCGCAACACTTGACGCATCTACTGTTGCTTTTTAAAATAATAATAATAATAATAATAATAACAAAAAATGATAATAAAGTGTTGCATAAGGAGAATTCTACCGCTCTTGTCTCAAAAAGTAGATTGTATAGAAATAGTGACTGTCTAACAATTACTTTGCTCAAGTTCCAACTTAATTATATTATTCTAAGTGAATACATTGTTATAATAGAGGAAATGCTATTTTCAACTTGATTTTTTATGTCTCGGTTATGAGTTTCCTTTAAGCATCAATTGATTAAACATACAAAGTAGTATAACAATTATCCAGAAAATAATTTCTGCCTTCTTTTCACGGAATTTAGTATATTATATCATTTTTTCATTTTCAAATTTTAAAACCTGACAAGAAAGCAAATGTGGAGGCAACTCACACACTGCAATAAAACGATGTTCTGAAAAAGGCAATTTTCATTTGGGTGACTTGAAACTTTGTGATGTTTTAATAAATATTCTATACATAAAGCTGATTCAAAGTCTATTCATATCTTTTTGGTTTGCAAATCAAATAGTCAGAAATGAGCTTTTTCTTTTTTAAACAAAAAAAAAGAAAAGAAAAACAAAAAGGTTCAAATACGTTTTCTTTTGTCCAGGTTAGAATAATTTTTACAAGCATTTTCTTTTATTATTCACTGCTTACATAAAAAGTGAAAGGGACAAAACCAACAAAATGGAAGGACATTAATACGTTAAATGAACTTTATGCTTCAAAAATGACAGAAAGTCTTAATTAAATTTTTTCGTGACAACATTATTTTGATGTTTATTTTGTCTACATTCTTTTGCACATTGGCAGTAAAATGTCTCTACTTCCATTCTTCAAACTGTCTTTAGCTGCCTTCAGTGTTAAATTGCTAATTCTCTTCCCGGTTCCTCCTAATACAAAATGAAAATTCTAAAGGTAATTTTCCAAAGCTATTTTGCCCTCCTTTAACATATATTATAAAAAGTTTGTTGTGACTCCTTCAATTAACAGGAAAAATTGATGTGTATCATTAATTACGTCAGTAGAAATCATAAATCATCACTGAGTGCTGCAATTAATTATTTTAAAGTCATGTGAAGACAAATGACAGGCAGAAGATAAATCCACAGACCCTTCAGATCAGAGTGAAATGGGAGAGAAAAAATGGAGAAGAAGAAAAGATGCAACAAAATCGGCAACAGTCTATGAATTAAAACACATGAATCATTTTCCCTTGTTTTAACAATGTTAATAAAGAGATTATAGTGGAACTAAAACACTGGTAGAAGTCAATGATGTTTCCATTACAAGCCTTAATTTTCACGGGTTGCGTATTTTTATTTTCACTATTTATAAACTGACTGAAAAAGATTCTCTTACCAGCTTACCCTTTATGCTTTCTATTTGTCTTTGTTTTGAAGAAGGGTGGCTAAAATGCCAGAATGATCAAGCACCCTTTTTTAATTTATTTCACCGTCTTTGCTGCAGTAATGCCAGTGAAAATATGATGTTTTAACCAGGTTTTTTTTTCCTGGTGAAAAAAAGACTAGTGAGAATATAAAACAGCAATTTTCTGTGTATATATTAGTCATATTTGAGTGATATGTAATACTAATTTAACTCTCTTCATCTTTTCTTCTAATGTTTGCACTAAGAAAGGTGGCTCAGAACATGCAGGAACATATAGAGGAACAAAGTTAGTACTGTATACCCTAAAACACGGGCTTTTCCTGAAAATCCTGCAAGATAAGTAGGCTTAAAAAGCTCAGGAATTTTGGAAAAAGTTTCTGTTCTTAAGATCCAAGTGTAGGTATTTGCACAGTATTGCTACCTGCACGGATACACAGAGGCGCACAAATATGTGCTAACACAGTCTTGTAAATTCTTGCAGGAAGACAGTCTCTTGGTGAAAAAAGTGAACCTGGAATTTGTCTTATGGGATAAGAAATTTCTGGAAAAACATGAGGATTTAAAATTTTTACCAACTGTCTTCATATGGATATTTGCAAATACAGGTGTATATACCAATTCTGTACGTACCTATACATACCTACATGTCACTAGCACGCTCACACAGTTCTAAGTCCCTTTCTCAGCTGCAATCTGAGAACTTAGGACAAAGTGCGAATACCCACAGTATTAGAAAGTTTTCAAGTTCAGACTTTAAACACAGTTTTTCCAGTCGATTAAGCAGAGACATAGTATAACGGTTTTCAGATAATTTACAAAATACTGAGGCATTCATATTTCTCATGTGCACAACTGTTTCCCAATATTTTTCCCACCATAGGGTACTTACACAGAAAGCCAGTGTGACCATCAGCGTACACAGACAACACAACTTAGCACCCTCGTTGGGTCACCAACTATGGAACTAGGGAAAGCTCTAACAGGGTATGAACAGGCGTACTTTGTAGAGGAGAGGGACTCACTGGAGACTCAAAATTTGCTGCACCTTTCACCTTAATACTTTAAGGGTATGTGAGTTTTCAGCTTACGGCATTGATTTACAACAGTGAAGAAGCAATCCCTGTTTCAGAGCATTACACAGGACGCCATGGGAAAGATCTGCAAAGAGGGAGAGTCAGTTCTGGGATCTTAAGTCACCCTCATGTCACAGGCACATGAATTTTACAATCTTTTGCTTTTGGTAGCCCAGCTCCTGAAACAAAATTGTAGCTGTTACCACTGTCCATCTGTTACCTGCACAGTTAGGGCCAGTGCTTTCAAATCCCATATTTGTTCTAAAATTCAGTTGTGCAACGTCATATTTAAAATGTCAGCAGCCACTTAAATTTTATTCAGAAAAATGTTTCTGCTTCAGCTACCAATAACAGAGCGAAGCAGGAGACAAGAAAGTGAACCATTGTCAAAAGGACCCTTGCGAAAAGCAATGTTTTCTGTTTGAGACTCAGGCCATTGAGAGCATTTGACAATTAGTCGTGTCAGCATCATCAATATTATGATTTTTGGGGGCAGTATTCATCATAAAAATAGCGCTTTCTCATCTTATCATTGTGCACAGAGGCACAAAAATGGTACGTACAGATGAAGCTGAGACACAACCTCTTGTCATTACTTTTTCCAAAGGCATAGAGTGTCAGAGCATTTCCCCTGACCTTAAAGAAAGCCCTGCATTTAGAGTCCTTGTCAACCTTTTTTTGATAAGTCACCCAACTATAATATCCACGTGATAGCAAGTCCACACTAAACTAAATCATAAGCAGCCCCAATAGGATCACTCGTCAGTTTTGGGCATCAGCAATAAATGTCCCTTTTTGGCATTCAACTCATCTTGACTACTCCACTCCTTGAATAAATCCAAGCAAATCAATAGGATTACCCAGTGAGCAAACTGTATGTTAAACATGAAGTTAACCAGTGGGAAATTTAGTTCTTATTTCTATTGGAAAACATGACTATGTTATATTCTTATCCCATATAACCCACTCTGTTGTTGTAAACATACTTCACTTCACTGAAGCAGTGCGGGAAAATGTAGATGCAACATTCCCCATAAAGTCAGTCTTGCAAATGAAGGTCCAGTGCGATGCGAAAAAACTCTAACATAACCCTCAGCAGTCTCGTTTGTAAACTTGTATTAGGATATTCATTCCTAAACTGCTGAACCAGCAGACTAGTCCAAGTGAATTTTTATACCATGCTTTATCAAGACAGCTACATCCTACTTGTAGGACACTTTTGTAGACCAATACTCTGGGAAACACCGTTTCTTAAAGCTGTGTAGGCAACACTTCACAAACGTGCAAAAACATATATGCAAACTGTCCTTTTACTCAATTCTTTGTGCAAAGATAGTGTCATTTTTTGCTATAAGGGATTTTAAGGTCAGGCCAAGTGTAAACAATGAAATATTTCTGTTTTTATAAGGAAATGTAGTCAATTAGAAAGGTCTAATTATTTTTTTTTTAAATATATAAATACATTAAATGATCAGAATCTTTCTACAATGCAGATTGGAAACAGTTCCTCAAACATAACAATTTACTGGAATATAACTTGTTTTCTTTTTCTTAACTTTTGCTTACATTGGTAAAGATGATCTATCGCAGATCAATTTTCCACTGTTTCCAATCCTTTGTCTTCCTGGTTGCACATTGCATGCTCTCCTTATGCAACTGCCCACTTGCAACAAGAGAAAAGATTTAAAGATCAAAGAATATTGATCTTTGTTCCAAAGTCAATGCCACAGATCCTAATGTGTGCATCAAGCAGCACAAGTTAATTTACAGTCATGCACATGAGACAGTACAGGACAATACTCCCTCTACCAGACCTGATGTCCAGAAACAAAAAACTCCAAAGGGCCAAAACAAATTTAACAAGACTGCCAGATTAACTATGGGTGCAAAATAGAAAAACTGAGCCATCAAAGAGGAGTATAAACACAAAATTTACATTCCTTCACTACATTTTGATTCCAGTTTTCCCCCTACAAATTTTTTTATAGACACTGCACTGTGGTACATAACCTATTTTTCTAAGTTCTGCATGCCTTGCTTGGATTTAAAATGACTACTGTGAACAATTCCAATTGTTGTGGAGCTTCTACAGTCTTTACTAATTAAAACTATTGCTAGAAGGACCTGTGAGACAATCTTCTAAAACTGATTTCACTCCTTTTCACATTTCTTCAGCCACACTTTGTGTATCACAGTGGCCCTCAATCATGCTACAGATTCTCAACTATATAATGTAGATTTATCTTTCTTTTTTTCTGCCATGCTGCAAAGAATAATTGTTGTTAATTAAAATATGTTGCTTCTGTAAAAATGTAGTAGTAGCCAGTGATTTTTTTTTAATATTTTTTCCCCACAAAGGTGGAGATATTATCAAAGACAGCTTCTTCCCTCCAGAATTCTGAGTAGGGAGAGGGAGACTGAAGGAGGAAAGAGTGCATGAGGGGTTTTTTGTTGTTCTTCTTTTGGTTCTTCATACTTTCAAAAGATAGAAATTTTGTTCGCAAAAAGATTACAGACCTATACCCTGCTGCTTATAAATCTTAAGATGTATTTTGTCTATTCTTCCAAAGCGCTCGCTTTTGTCACTCTTACTCCTCCTGAGCAATATTTTATATCAGTATTAGAGCAGTATTTTCTCTGTGTTAATAAATGGCAGAACAGAATAAGTTTCTTTTTATTAACTGCCTTTAGAAGTCTGCTCCTCTAAAATGTATTTTTAAATGTAGAATTATTCAGCTTTTGTCACAATCCTCTCCCCTTCAAAAATAAATCAAAATGGTTGATATATAAGAGTTCAAGATAGGTGAGATTTCAAAGGTTAATCCCTGGGAAAAATAAAACAGAATATCAAGAAACCAGTTACCCAATTCTACCAGTTCTTGGACTGGGAAGATTAATACAAATGATGTGTGTGATGGTGAAGTCTGGAAAGTTACTTAAATGCTTTTCAAACCTACTTTAGACCTGCCTATGAATATGCTATGAATCCATTGTTCAAGAAAGATATTCTTTCTGACAAAATAAGTGAAATCTGTCTTGATTGACAGCTATGATAAGAAGTTCGCCTTGGCATCTGTGGGACCAGCATTTTTCTATAGGGATCTACCCTGCTTCTTATTTGCTGTCAGCTCAAGAAACTATTCCCCTTGTAGCTAGTTGCTTTGGAAAGAAATGGAGTAGTATTTACTCCTGGTGAGGATCTGCAGTAATTGTATTGGGCTGGGCGTGAAGAAGCCGCTCACCTACACTGCAAACTCTCTTACCTGAGATAACAAAGTACTTTTGTCTGTCTGTGACCCACACAGATCACTGTATCTTCTCGATCATGAGAAAACTTGTCAAAATAATTTGGGCGTAATGTTGTTAGCCTGAATTAATGACATTTCATTAAGGTTTTTTTCTATTACATGGGCAGGAGTGAGGCTGAAGTTTAAGCTAGTAAATTAACTGAAGGTGAAGATTACTGAAGGATAGTATTGGTGAGTTAAAGAAATACTTCAGATACAAGAGGTGCAAAAGATTTTCACACTGTAAAAGATTTTATACGGATTACAGCATAATCTCAAATTATTAAGACTATGCAGGCACATCACTTACTGAAATTGCCTATTTCTGTGATAAGTGTCACAATTGCAGCACACCTGTCTTTACAAAGAGGACATTTTCAGAAGAATTGTGTCCTTTCTGTGAAAAATATAGGTTGCCTAAGGACATCTGGACCACAGCAGTGTCTGGCTACTAATAATTAATAGATTAGTTTGCGGCAAGTAGGCACCTGAGAAGGTAAATGCCTTCATGGACCTTCCTGTAACGGAGCTCCTCCCTCTCTTTGCACCCACTCATTGAGGTTGGCTGATAGTCTCAAAATCATAATCTTATTTCTGTGTGACGAGACTGCATTGCTGGTTAACAGTTTAGCATCTGAGGAAACACCAGCATCATCACCCCACCAGCTGACGGAAGTAACGTTTGGAAAAGTGAAAGTGGTTTTATTTTCCAGGATAAAAGACTGAGTCATAAATTTTTACAGTGTTATTTTTGCCTCTAGTGCATTAATAAATTATTTCACTGCTATTTTTCATGATTTATATTAATTTTGATATAAAAAGTAGAGCTCTGATTGACATGAAGACAATCTTTAACTGTATTTCTCCTGACTGTAGTAAACTTCCAGATTATTTTATCTGCCCTTACTACTTGTTACTCTGTAGAAATATGCATGTATGTACAAACATTAACAGCTTTACAGCAGAGAAGCAAGGATTAAAGAGGCTTTATCCTTTTATCCTTTCCATCATTATCAGCCCGCATGGTATGTGCTCCTGTATTACATGAAAAAGAACATCCCCTGCCTCATTCCCGTTTAGATTATGGCAGCATACTCTTCATTATGTGTGCCTACACATATATTAAATAACCATATTCCTTCCGTTTATTAGCTCTTTATGTATGATTAATACTGTAACTGAAAAAAAAAGCTATTCCAGAAAGTTAGGCGGTCTGCACATCCATACAATTACATGCAAAGTACTTGCTGCATAGCTGAAGATCACTTCGGACAAGGAATAACCTTTACACACAAGCTTAATAAACAGTCAGGTCAAGAAAGGTATGAGAACAATGTCCACTCTGTGAAACTCCCTTTGGGTACATAAAGAACAGCATTATACAGTCTAGAGAGAAGCCACTTCGAGGTAAAGAGTTTAGGTTTTATTAGCTGAGGGCCACTAAGTAGTTTTGGGTGTATCTATTACATTTTTGTCAGCACTGGAGTAAAGGTAAAATGGCCTATAGTGCAAGGAATACGTTGGACTTCAGCCTTTTTCTGTTTTTTTTTCAAATGTGATTTGGGCCAACAAGAGAAATAAATATCTGTAAGACAAAGAGTAACAGAGACCCAAAACAAAATGAAATGTTTGCGCTGCAATTCCATAGAACAGCTGAAGTCCTTCCTGCTGGTGGGAAAAAACAGTTGGAGAGTTTCTCCCCGGCCACGGGTCTCCATTTTAGCTTTTGAACATAAATGTATACACCAGGATGTTTGCTACTCAGCTGAAAAGCCTCTGACTTAGGAGCAAAGACTGAGAAGCACAATGAAACTGCATCATACAAATTCACTGTAAAGTCCTCAAGTAGCAGGCTGCTGAACTAAGAGAGTGTTGACAGGTACTCTTCTCCAGAAATTTTCTATCTTTTCTGCTCCTAAGGCTTTTTGTAAGTTTCCAAAACAAATTGAAGAAAAATATTATTATTATTATTATTATTATTATTATTATTATTATTATTATTATGTCTAATGTTTCTAACTTCTGACAAATAAATCAGCATTTCTGTATGGGTTGAGCCAGACCGTGGATTTTCCTTTTCGCTCCTTTTTTAATCTTTCAGGGATTTTATAGCTGAAAATGTTGTTATTTACATGATCTTGTGGACCATTTTCTTTGGTCTTTCAATACTATTTTTTAAAAATCTTATTCATATGCATGGAGTCTTATTTATCTAAGCTATACTCTGCAGACCAAATGCTGATATCGAGCCAAAAAGCTACATTGGTTACACTCACAACTTACTTACACAGCTAGGAATCTGCAGGCAGACCATAAACCCATCAAGACCCTGGTGATGAAAACAATTGTAAAAAGTGATGCAATACCACTGGCTTTCAATATTACAGGATCTTTTGAACTGGTAAGAAACACAATGCTAGACTTGGTTATGTGGACCATTATTTGTGGCGAGCTTTCCCAAAAGCATTGCACATTGTATAAAGCCTGCTTTTAAAATATGTAATTATTTATGGAGCTAAACTCAGAACTGTTTTGGTTTTTAAAAAAGGAATTAAATTCAGGCAAGTTTTTGGAATGCAGTTGCAGGCAGGAACGGTCATCTGCTTGTAGACAGACAGAGATGCTGCTGCAGCCGCTTCTATTCATTATACTGTATTTCACGTTTTCTTCACTGTCAACCTGTTATGCATGGAATCAACAACTCCAGGGAAGGACTTGTTCACTAGAGGAGCATGTTTCTGAGCTGCTCTGGGCTTACAGCTATGCACGTGAGAGCCGAATCTGCCCTAACATGAAACAAAGGAGAATTTACTGCAAGAATCCTTCTGTTTATCCTTCTCCTGATTTTATTTCTTCCGTTTCCCCACTTATCAAATGAAGGAACAACTTTCTTCCACAACATCGGTTACAGAGTTAATTCCCAAGATTCCCACTTTGATACTTCCAGGTTCCCGGGAACTCACGTTCCTGCCAAGAGCAAAACCATTTAGTAAATCTCTAAGAGCTTTTGTAAATAGGATGCCATCCAGCAGATTAATCAGACTTTCAAAGCAAATAGCTGAGGGGTTGGGTAAACAAGAGTTATAATAAAGCAGAGTGTTAAAACACATATATAGATGTATTTTATATGTACATATATATAAATGCTTGCATTGCAGGCAGGAAACAATTCATGCCTGGGACGACTGCATTATTAGTCACAGCACTGTGACCTCTCGCCCCAAGTGATAAAGTACACAGGTCAGAATTGACAATACATACTCATGGCTGATCATGGCTGCCAGTTATTGATCCGAGGAGGGGGAAAAAAAAGAAAACTTTGCAGGAAAAACATTGCTCTGAATTACAAACACGCGTTCTCCTGAGACTCAGCAAGTCTCTGGGTTTCTCCCACTGGAGCTGGAAAGCAAGAAGTGAGTTCAGCCAGTATTTAATATCAAGTGAATGTGGTGTTTAATCAATACTATTCTGCTTTTGTTCCACGATGTGGAAAGCAGTGTCTATTCATTCAGTAAAGGTTAATGCCAAGGGTCAAGTGATTTCACACTCTCTGTAGGATCCACAACATTTCAGTAGTTCAGATGCCTTGGACAATGATGACTCAGTTGGACTGATTTATTGCCACTCTAAGGCCCTGCTTAATACTAAAGTGCTATCTTATGATAATACCTCAGAAAATAGCGCTGATAAAAGAGGAGGCAATAATTACCTACATTTTGAAGTAATGTCTTCATTTCTAACATCCTATAAAGATGTAAGGTCCATTTAAAATGATCTGCTCCTTGTATTAGCAAGTCAGTTAAATCAGATATTATCAGTGTTCTCTGGTTTATGAAATGCTATCTATGCAAAAGGAATCTGGCGGATGTATTAAGAAAAATGCAAATTGCAAGCAAATGTAATACAGTACATCATTTAACATACATTTTAAAGAATAACTTATTTCCTTGTCTACTTGCCCAAATAAAGAAATACTGTTCTAAGACAGATTAATAAGAAAAAAACGGAGAAAGTTGTCAGACAATGTAGAATAAAAATATAACAATCACAGACAGTCTATGTTCTAATCAGGCTTTAATATGTGAGACCACATAACTAACAGCATTTACAATTGCTTCTTTTTTTCCTTTTCTTTAAAATTTCTAACTTAAGGGTAGATATGCAGAAAGGGGAAGGCTATATACTCCCCTTCAATATGATACACTGAAAATGACATTAGGTGAGGTCATTGTCTAAATCAGAATGCATTTGACTTTGTCAGGGGTTCTAATTTTGAACATGTTAGGATCCCTGATTATTATTCAGCAATGTCTTATTCAAGATGTGTTTTATATAATGAAAGAAGTTCAGATGTCACCAGGAAAATAGTGTGAGAAGAATTAATTGGAAGGCTTATCAGAGAAAAGTCATTTAGAATCCAGCTCTACCTAATATATCATTGAATGATGAATATACCAATCAATTAACGAAATAAAATAAATTCTGCAAATTTGACTGAAGACATCCTATTATTATAAGTGGGAGGATATTTGGAACAGTTAATTACTCCTTATTTTAGGTTCTAAGTATGCAAAAATCCTTTATGTGAATTTTCAGCATCCCTCTCTCCCCCAATTACAGATATTTAGAAATTTCTTCTGACTTGTTTTAAATGACGATGTCATATTTTCTATAACACTACGGCAGATATAGAAGAAAGGCATTTTAATGTGAGTTAAAGGAAAAAAATCGTACGTTCTTACATCTGTAAGATGCTGTGTTGTCTCTCAAAAAAAAAGTAATCAGTGCAAAAAAGACACAATGTTCAGCACTGTATTTGTTGGGAGATGGACTAGTTATTATGAAATAAATCCACATTGTAAGGCAATCAGTTTACTGTCTTTGATGTAATAAATTGCTACTGATATTGAAAAATGTTCAGCGAGTGAATTTCTCTTTCCACTCTTTGGCTACTCTTTGAATAAGAAATGTCAAAAATATCACTAAATGTTATGAATGATGGTGAAACAATACCGTTAGAGACCAAAACCAAAAATGTCAAGACCTTCTGCTTAATTTTATAGATTTAAAAAGCTCTAAATAGTTCACAGTTCCAGACAACAGATTCATACTATCTGACATCTGTTGATTTCTTCCTCTCCCAACAAGGTTTCAAAGTCACGGTCTGAAATATAAAACCCCACCACCATTTTAGTTAAAATTTCATAGAGAAATTCAGGTGTCGGTAACTAACGTACTTCAGAGATGTCTAAGAACATCTCCTAAAACGTCCTGAATGGAAAACAATAAGTTTGCCTACTTACAACTGATAGAAGTTAAAAAAAATAAAATCTTTTGTATTAGGAAGAAAATCGTGCCTTTTTACTTGAACGAGACACTTTCTTTAATTTATTTAAAAACAGAATGCCTTGGATGATCTCAGTTTACGGTAACAAAGACTTTGTCACGCTAAATCAGTCCACTGCACCATTAAGTTCAGAATCTTGCCTGCAGCCCCAGCCAGCACCCAATGTGTCACACAGCAGGAACATCCAAGGAAAAAGACATATTCTTTCTGACCCCATTGGGTGTGAGTATCCACCTTAAAGCAGGAACTTTATTAATCCCATTTTTTTCTGCACAAATCTGTATTAGAGATTATTTGCTGGTAGAGCTTCACAAGTTAGCATTCAGCAAATTTATATAGAGGAGTGTAGAAAACACAGTCTGTCTTAACGCTAATTAATTTTCTCATGGCTACACACAGGCCCAAAGCATGTGTAATCCGTAGTCTTGTTGCAAACAGGACGAGCTATATATCAGCAATATCCCAAGAATATTCACACTTCACAAGAATATTCACTGTACTTACTGGAATAAACAGCCAGGAAAGCTGAAAATTACAAAACTGGGGCAAAAGGTATTCCTAGACCATTTAGCACTACTGTGTGATCTAACGATTCAATCTAATGGCTGGACTGCATATTACATCTTCCTGTTCTGCTCAGTGCGGTGGAATCCCGCTACAGTGGGTATTTTGGAAATGGAGTGCTGAAAAAGAGTAAGTTGGAAAAAGAAGAGAATGGCTATTCAGATCAACATCACTGTAATACCTAATAGGATACCAAGAATAAAAAGAGAAAAAAAGACATGACAAAAATTAGGCTTCTGAATCCATACTTAGGCAATTAAATAAAAGCCCTAATTACAAAGACTGCTAAGCAGCCAGGAGCTCCTATTATAGTGGGTGTCATCCGATTGCAGTGAGGGCAGTGAACTAGCTGGCTCCTGAAAAATGTGGCTGAGTATCCAGGCTAATTATGCAAAATACTTGCTTTGTGACAGAGTGCAACATTGGTGAGATTTATACAGGCAGATTTAGCGGCCTTTTACGTACTGAGTGGTACAGACTGAATTTGGACCTCCGTTCATGTACAAGCGGTATGTGATATGAACGGACATGTGAATCAATCACGAATAAAGCGTTTATTACAACTCTGTTACTTAGGTCTGATTTATACTCTTGTCTGCTGTTTTGTTCCATTTTTGTCACTTTTTTTTGTTCAATCTTCCGTAGTGTATGACTTTGGGGTTTGGCAGGCTTGCAGTTGAGTTTTAACCGTGTAACATTATTAGAGTACAGAATAAATGAAAATATTACAAATAAAACTTTTTGCAAATATTACAAATGAATGAAACAAAATTATTTAGGAATTTAATTATTAGAAAACAGAAGTACTGATTTCATATTACTAGGCCACCTGCCAAAGGTCAAAATTATGAAAAAGATAATCTTGCTTAGTTTTACGAAAAATAACACATTGGTTGCGATAATTCAGTTCAAGAAAAGTTATTTTAAAACGGCGGTTTGCCTAATGGCTCTAAATACATGGATAATCAAAAAAACCCCATGATAATCTGAATTCTACTCCAACAGCTGGTGTTTCTCTGCAGCACACTGGTGGTGAAGGACCCTGCCTAGGCTCAGGGTTCTTCTAGGAGAGGACTTCCTGCAGGCCTGAAACCCTGATTTGTAGGAAATTTAAACAAAAAATACCCTTGCTAAAATGAGGATATCACCAAACCTTGAGAAGCAATCTTTCCTTGTAGAATTGTTTCTGTGCCTTCACCGAGGTGTGCAGTGGATTTCATGCACTCAGGTGCAACCTGTTGAGAATGCATATGTGCATCTCAAATCTCTTAAAAATTTCGATCTGAAGTTTCCAGCTGTTAAAGGTTGGCTTCCACTGACCTAGAAGATTAAACGGCTACTGCCAGCGTGCTGAACAAGGCTGGCATCCTAGCTGAACCCGTGGTGTGACTTTGGAAAGACAAGACACTTTATGCTCCCAGCTACACAAGAGTAGAGTAAATGTGGCTTTTCATATCACTATAAGTTGTGATGGACACCATACCAAACTGAAATAAATAAATAAGCCTTCAGAATTTACTCAGATGATATCACGCTACAGTCAGTTCAGTCAGAGGAATTAAACCCAAAACAGTTCACCAAGCCTAAAAAAATTAAGATATCAAATAATGCATGTTGCTTACCTTCTTTTTTTTTTTTTTTTCTTTCAAGCATTTCTTTCTACAGTTATTTATGCTGGAAGTGCAGGTCACCACGAGGGACACTCTAGGAGAAAAGTATTTTCCTTTACTTTCAATTCTAATGAAAAATCCCATCTTTCCTCAAAACACTCGTACCATTTGTAAAGCGCCATTATTCTCTGCACCGTGTTCGCTATCCACAATGTCTCTAAAACAGGAAATTAAATCCGTCGTTATGGACCCATAAGCCAAATCCCCGCCTTTTCTCATAGTTGTAATATGATGTCTCTCAAGAAAATACCCAGGTGTAGCTGCACCCTGCACCTCCGGGCTGCACGGCTCTTGCTGAGCTCCCTCTCCTTTCACTTGTTGTCCTCCCTCCGTCCTGCCAGGCTTGGCAAGGCATCCCTCCAGGACGTGGCTCCCGCGGCTGTCCCCTCTCTGTCGTACGCCGCCATACACAGGGCCCACCTGAGAGCGCAGCATCCTGAATCCCGACCCCAGGCATACTCAACAGCCCTGCCAATTTTCCACACCTGTGATTCAGATGGGGGAGAATATGTCAAAGGCAGCTGTTTCACCGCGCAGCATTAGTCTGTTTTTAATCTCTTCGCTTCAGTTGCTGAACTGAAATGTTATATAAATATGTCATTCTTTATGACAAAAGCCAAATAAATGCTAATACTATCATTAAAAAGAAACTTGTGTCTGGGGTGTAATGGGGAGATCAAGTGACAGAGGCAGTAGCTTTTGCTCAAGGAAAGAAAATGTAAGCGTTCTTCATCTTAAAAGAGTGATGCCACTGCAGCGCATCAGTTGGGTTACGTTGATCTGGGTGCTGCATAGCAGAAATACTCCAAACCAGGTCTCCATCTGCTGTCCCTAAGCATAAAAACACTGACCTGTGATCCCCAGACTGAAACAATACGCTGGCTGGCTGCTGTGATAAACCTCATGCTACTGTCGGAGACTGGGTTTGACTGACCACATTCTGCAAAGAAGCTTCTAATTGGCCCTCAGAGATGAGATATGTTGTGCAAGCACACGACCTCTTTGGTACAAAGTGCATAGTTTTCCAGGAAATATCATTTTTTACCTGTAATATACATACCTTTCCTATGAATGAGGCCTCACCACTTCATTTCTTGAGTGTGATTGTCGAATAACTCATACTTACACTAGATGACAAGAGGAACCAGAACTCTCTTTGAGTCAGTCAAAGACAGTATGGTTTGTCTAGCTTGGATAAAGAAGTCTTTAATCTTTACATGCACATTATTTGTTCTGCCTTTGCACGGTGCCCACCACAGTGAGACCCTCATCCAACGCTGGAGCAAACAGACAGTATAAAAACACAGAATGCTCTTACTTCCTTTCATAACTGATGACTTATCGTCTTCTCAGGCATCTACATACTTTGCTTACACATAATGCTGACTGAAGATCAAACGAGTGTGTAGACAGCATCCCTCCACAACCTCCCATCCCTCTCCACACAGCTGTTCACATCATATTTGAGGTCAGTTCAGTCAAAGCTACCTCAGCTTTGTTAAATTTTTTGACAATACTGTAGCTTTTGGATGCCAGTGCAAACAAGCTGCCATCACATCCCCAGGATTAGGAAAGATTTTAAATTTCAGTCAACTTGGCCTTGTTTGTTTGCCTTAGCTAAGATGAGGAGTTGTCAAACTACACAATTTCCATAGCTGTCAAGGATGTTTTTGAACATGCAAATCTGCAGTACATTTTATCACAAACATTGCAAAAAGCTTTAAAACCGGGACATATGAAATATGTATACTTTCTTTTTGTTAAAAAAATGAAGTATCTAGCTCAGAATATAGGCCTTCACCCTGTATATCAACATATTGCTGTCTTGTTTGTTTTGTAGCCAGATGGAAACAATAGAGCACCAACAGCATTGTCAGCTCCTTCGATTCATCTCATTTGAGCCTTTTATTATACACAGGCATGAAGAATGTTATTCTTATTCAGTTTTTATTCTGCTTGGAAGCACTGAAATTTTCTGAGGATATCCCACATACAGGCTTAATTTACTCCATAGTATCATAGAAGCACAGAATGGTTTGGGTTGGGAGGGACCTTAAGGACCATCCAGTCCCAACCCCCCTGCCCTGGGCAGGGCCACCTCCCACCAGCCCAGGTTGCTCCAAGCCCCGTCCAACCTGGCCTTGAACACCTCCAGGGATGGGGCAGCCACAGCTTCTCAGGGCAACCTGGGACACTGCCTCACCACCCTCAGAGTGAAAATTTTTTTCCTAATATCTAATCTAAATCTCCCCTCTTCCAGTTTGAAGAGATTACCCCCCGTCCTGTTGCTACACTCCCTGATAAAGAGTCCCTCTCCACCTTTTCCGTAGGCCCCATTTAGGTGCTGAAAGACTGCTGTGAGGTCTCCCTGGAACCATCAAACAGGTATTCAGGAGAGGCTGATGTACAAAGCAGCAGCTTGCTTTAACGTACCGAGAGGGATGATGAGCAGCCTGGAGGGCGTTGGCTCCATTGATCAGTTCTCAGGTATGCACTCCCCTTCCCCACTCGGTGACCACACTGCCAACCCACAGTCCAGCAAACATCTGACTATGGCCTCTGCAACACTTTAAAAATGAGTGGGAGATGTCACTTTTACCAATCAATTCATGAGAAAAACATTGTTAAAATGACTTGGAAATGATAGCTAATTATTTCCAACAACGGCCACTGCAATTTAAAATAAGTTACTTTTTTTCCTAACAAGAACATTTAACATTAATGAAATTAACACAAAATATTTTTTAGGAAAATTGTCTCCCCCCCGTTCATTTAAGTTTTGGGTTTTTGCAAACTAAAATTTGTAAACATGTAAACTTCAAGCCCATTCCATTTACTTTAGGCACACAGTGATCTTTTTTGTCTCGGTCCGCCGATGCTGTGCTCTCCTCCCTCTCCGCAGACCTCTGTCGCTGTTGACACACATAGGAGCAGACATGGTGGTGATTCACCAGCCTGCCGCTCTGCCGCTGAACTCTGTATTCTTCCACCAGTGCCTAAAAACACACGGAAGCCGGGTCTTGCACACAGGACAGAATTCTCTGCTTTTCATGAGAAAAAGTTGCACTCCGAGTTTTACCTGCCTGGAAGATTTCATCTTGGTTACAATTAGAGATTTCACGTTAAATGGGCTAACTCTGCTACAGCGGCAAGGGAATATTTGAAATGCTAATGGAAGACCCAGACAAAACAGAGTGAAGGATCTGTTGGAGAAACTGAAGACTCAACCAAGATGCAGAGGAGAGAGACTGTGAAGAGAGCACAGTCTTTACCTCTGCTGTGGCGAGCGCCTCGCCTTCGTCAGGAGGAAGTTTTGGAGAGTATTCCCTGGTTTTGAGCCTTCAGTGGAGGTTCATTTCAAGTCATTTATTTCGAATAAGCCAGACCGCTGTGTTCTACCTGCTGAACCCCAGTGCAAAGTACCATGTTTCCCCACTTCCCACATGGAGTAAACATACAGGAA
This sequence comes from Himantopus leucocephalus, assembly GCA_003993805.1. Classification (NCBI taxonomy): domain Eukaryota; kingdom Metazoa; phylum Chordata; class Aves; order Charadriiformes; family Recurvirostridae; genus Himantopus; species Himantopus leucocephalus. The sequence goes on from RSEF01000031.1 coordinate 53,258,750, forward strand.
CAAAACAGACAAGATTTCATATTATATTTGGCAGTTAGTCTAATGACTCATTGCCAAAATACATTTATTCTAGAAACACATTGCTTATAGTATATATGGAGTGTTAAAACCTTTATGTTTTTGAATATTGTAAGACTAAGCTGAATGCAGCCATTTCCAGTACAGAAATACAGCTGTCAAGAAATAAGGGTGACTCAAACACCTCACTTTTACTCTTTCTTAAGGACAGCAATCCTCTGTACTCCTGCAGACATCTTGAAGGGGTTGTTGAAATGTATTATTCCGCACATTTAATACGGCGTAGAACTCTGAAGAGATAAAGTTATACAATGCCTTAGGCAATTATGAACAAGGATTACAGGGAAAAAGAAGGCTCTAACGTAGAGTACAAATGGCATGATATAAGCAGAATATTTAATATTTAGGACAAGAAAATAAATACCACTCTGTCTTGGCTACCACAATAACAGACACCTTTTCTTTTCTATGCAGTTCAGATCCGTTTATCGGAACCAGTAATGTTCAAATTCATTAATGAAGCCATTATTGATTTGTGGAACATGACTTAAAATCTCAGCAAGCACTGAACAATCTGTGAGGAGCTCTTAAATACTGAACGTATGTAACTAGACATCTCAATTTAACAACCAGACATACATTAAACAGCATTAATAGCTAGGCACTTAATGGATCAATTCCCACTGTTTGTGTAATGTGGAAATAAAAAAGGCTTATTAAATGACAAGCTTTCCCTGGTTTGTGCTAATTAATTATACACTGCATCTGACTGCTAATTTAGTGGGAAAATGCAGCCCAAAACTATGGTTTCTGCTTGAACTTTGCCTCAGCACCACCTAATTCAGCACAGAGTGCAGCTGCGACCTGCCTCTGAACGACGACAGTATTAAATTAGAGCACAAGGCCATCAATTTAATAAGTACTGTAGCAGGTAATTTGAATAAGGACAGTATTAGTATTCTACCAGTGCACAACTAAAAGCAGCTGACCTTTCAGACCAGAGAAGATCCTTGAACACATCTAGCTGAATCGGAGAACACAGTAATAATCTGACCATGTTAAGAGTGCCAAGAGAGACTTTTACAGCTCTACACCCATTACTATACATCAGCTACTCTACAGTATATAAGAACACTTTATGTACAGAAAAACAAGGTTATAAATAGAACAAAGGCAATGTGAAAGATATATTTGCAGTGGCACATTTGAAAATTCTCCTTATTACATTGATTTATGGTATAAAGAATGTAAAATTAATCAATGCACATAAAAATGCACTATGAACACCCACATAACAATTCAGTGACTTTTCACCACAAATTTAGTACCAAGATCATCACAGGTGTGTGTTGTGTAGTAAAAGTACAGCATATAAAATTATTTTGCTATTTTGCTATTTTGCTGTTTTAAACGCAGCAATATAAGAAGGACACTGCATTCAGGCAGGAGAAAGACAATGCTTTTCAGCTAATTGGCAAGTTTTTTGGAGGTTTATAACTGCAGTAAAAATTCCCTATCAACAGACTGTTCGTGTAACCACAGCGCTATGTGAAATTCCTCTAAATTCAGTGAAACTACTTTTAAAGGAACGAGGAGCTTTTGTGCACGGGTCTGCTTATAAATATTAAAAATCACACGTAATATCAACAAAAGATAAATCACAATCATACTTATATGATTGAGAGCACAACTATTTACATGAACAGCCAGAAAAATGATTCCATGCTTTGTTCATTTTCTGAGGGATTTGGGGGCGGTTGTTTTTTTACTGGGTGAGGGGAAGGTTTTTAAGGAGTGGGTAATACCCGTCCTCAGGGATTCATTCCTCATGGATGCCTTCTTGCAATTTTTTTTAAAATAGGAGTAGAGTTTTCCATATGGCCCTGGCTTCTGCTTATCAGGTTGCCCCTCTCACAACACGCACAAATAATTCTCAGAATGAAACTGTGGAAAAGTACGCTACCCTACCAGAACTGCCCCAAAAGCTACGACGCATAGTAAAAACCTGATTGAGAGCCTTGTCTTTTATTTCCTTCCTAAAAGATACAATTCAGGTCCTCAGGTCCTACCATGTCTACCATTTATTTCAGAAATGGGCGTGCATCCACACACTGACAGTGATCACACAAAAAAGAGTTTGTTGATGCATGACCAAAATGTTTAGTAACATTTGATGCCTCTCAAAGCAGGAGGCCATTTATTTTCAATAACATAAGCCTGTTTAACACGATTTTGCTAGATCTTAGAATAGAATTGTGCAAAAAAAACTGCGGTGCTTAGAACACAGCATAGTTACATGGACACATGAATTGCTAAATAGCTGTGAAAGAACTGATATTTCTTTTGTGTGATAGTGTACTCTCTTTCCTGGAGCGTTCCTTACAAATATTGAACAGAGCCTGAGCTTTTAAACCTCTCATCGCAGCAAACAGACGTAAGTTTGTTTTGGACGTCTACCTTTTATCCTCCCGAGTTGGAGCTAATGAGACCCACCTGGTCTGGTTGCCAGTAAGACTCAGCAGAACAGCCATGCATATTTATGCAGACTCCTGGAAACTGACACAGTTTGTCACATCTCCTCAGAAGCCAGGTTCAGAAATCTCAGACTCGTTTCACTTCGTTAACACTGGCAGGAAAATTCACCAAATTTGGAGGGACAATTGGTATTTTGATATTATTGCAATACTGAATGCATTTTTTCATGGCCGTAACCAGGCATACATCATACTGACAGACAATTTACAAAATGGGTATTGTTCAGTAAAAATATGCATAAAGCATTGTGGGCTATATAAAATATTTATGGTCCAGATGCAAATGGCAGGTAGAGGACCCCTCTGGGGCAGAAGGGGTCCAGTCTGGAAGGAACACAAAAGAAAAGCAACATGGAGGATAAAAGAGCTGATATGGAAATGGGGAGGATAAAGCTACACATGGAGGTGACTTGCTGCCTAGAAAATAATGTGATCCTCTGTTGCAGGTTCACAAATTCCCATAGTGTTCATGCCATGAAAATGTTGTTATTCTGTACATATTCCAGATTAAAACCAATGCGTTGTCCCAGATTACAAGTTCAACAAGTATGAAAAACTCTGAAAAAAAAAAAGGCTTAAAATTAAGACATAATATTTTCTAAAAAAAAAAATGTTGAATCATAACCAGGAGTCAGACAAAAAGAACTATGTAATTCTAGGTTTGTTTGTTTGCCCATTCCAAATTCTAGTGTCATTCATGCCTTTACCTACTAACAGGCAAAATACGTTGAATATATTTATATCCAACCCATCCTTAATGAAAAGGGCCATGAAAATAAGGTTTGAAAAAAGCAGAAGAAAAGGAGAACGATGATGAAAATGAGATATGAAAAAGTATCTAAGGAAAGAGGATCTCTTTCTTCCTCCATCTATTTCAGCTTGTGCAGATCCTGCAGTTGCCCAACATCATGCAAGTTTTCTCCTAGTTTCCTGGGCTAAATTAATGCTGGGAATTGAAAATCATGAAGTAGACTTGTAACTCAGTGATTTTCAGCAAAAAAGTTTTACAAACTCGTTTAAAGTTTTCTCTTTATTTTATCTATTTTACTCATGTTTAGCACCTCCCTTCTTTTTTCTTTTTTTCTTCGTGGTTTTAAAAAAGGTATTGTTACACGTCTAAACCACGGAGGACTGAGTGCAATGTTGAAACATGTTACACAAAAGACACATGACAAGATATTTCCATTAAACTTACACTACATAAAAATGGAGGGTAAACGGGACATGATTCATTCATGAATAGAGCCTTTAGTCTGATTTGTGGCAATAAGTATGCTGTCATAGGCTTACTTATTGCTAAGAATGTATCAAATTACCTTTGCTGCAATTATTAAAATTCCTTCTCCACCTTACAAGTGAACTTGATTTCAAGTGCCAAGAATCTCCCCTGTGAGCTTTCCCATCAAATATTTCATAACTAAAACGTTAAATACATCTGCTAAAAGAGGACAAGTAATAGTATAATCCATTTTATTTTAAAAAGGCATGCAATTTCAGAAAGTACTAATACTAATAATATAACCACCTAGTTTAAATGTGATATTGTATAATACCTCACCTGCCAGTCTGCTTATCTAGCATCCACAGTAGCCGTATATACAGATGGCACTGCTTAACACAAATTGCTTAACTTTAGAACTGAAGTGTTTGAGATCAGTTTTAGAACAACCCAGCAGAAAATGATAATTACTGCAATAAATACTGATTTTCTTCAGGGCATCCATGTCAGACTAGAAAAAAATTCAGTGTCTTAACTCTACTTAATTAGGCAACTCATGTTTTCACTACTGAAATGGGATAAAAGTAGTCTATAAATTTGTTAATTAACTAATTGTATTCTGGCATTTCTGACACAGCTATGTTCTGGAGAGAAGGAAGAAAAAGGATTGAATTCTGCTGCATAGTAAAGCAGAAGTAGAATGATGAACTCATCTTTCTTGATAAATATATTATTTTTCACTACTACAGTTGAAGCTCTCACAAAAGAAACAATGCCAACCAGATCTCTCTTCCCCACTAGCAATATGTATTCTAGAATTATTTTTAATGAATAGATTATTGGCTGTAAGGGTAAAAAATGTTGAAGTAGGTACAGTGTGCTACTATAAGAATGTTTCAGCATAAAGCAAGCTTTGCATTTAGTCCTGAATATAGCAGAAATAGCAATTTTGGTGGCTGGTTTTTCAGCTGACTGGTTCTTTTGCTCTCCCTCCCCCGTTATTGGGTTCCAGACAGCTTGGCTGTGGCTGCTTTGAATTTTGGGGCTCCGGCAGTATTGAGAGTCCCTTATTGTCTGGCAATTTTATTGCTACAATAGAGCACTGCAATAGAAGGCTGTGGTTGGGAAAAGTTCCTGCTGGTGTGAGGACTAGTCCCATACCAGGATTTGTATGTCACAAGCTTCAATGGATCTGTTCAATGGAAAGCCAATACACAGTATGGCACTTTGATTAGGATGGTACAATAGTCAATGCTCTCTCCTCTGTTTCTGTTCTAAGGTAATTTAACGAGGCCTTTACATTCATTGTGTGATGAAATTAATCTTCTCTGAATCCAATCTTGATAGTCCCAATCCTACTTGCACCTTGGTAAGAGCTCTGTTAGGCTTTAATGACCTTTTCCTGTTCATCCTTATTCCTCTTCATACAATAAATATCTTTAATGCCATCAATGACACAATCCCTTTTGCCCTATCATTTCTGTGACTCATCACACCGGGAAAAAGCTAATCCTCATAAACATCCCTACCCCTTGGCTCTACATTAGCACTTCTCGGGGAAGAGCTCTCTGAAATGCTGAAAAGCATAACAAAAATCAAAAGTAATGTTAAAAATTGTTAAGAATGGACTTGAGAATCAAACAGAAAATGTGTTATGTCACAGAAAAGTATTTTAGGAAGTCCTGAATAAACTCACATTTTGAATATTACTTCAAATGTAGTCACTCCAACTCAGAAGAGCATCATGGAGCAAGATAGGGTCATGGCACATAACTGGACAAAAGAATGACCCAATGTAGGGACCAATTTTCTACGAGGAAAGGCATAATATTAGGAATCTATTGAGGGGAAAGAACCTAAACATAGCAAGGAGGGGGATGATACGGCAAAGCTCTGTATGATCATTAAGGGTACAGTGGAGTGTTTAGAGAATAATCACAGAATCAATCACAGAATGGTGAGCGTTGGAAGGGACCTCTGGAGCTCATCCAGTCCAACCCCCCTGCCAGAGCAGGGTCACCTACAGCAGGTTGTACAGGACGGCGTCCAGGCGGGTTTGGAATGTCTCCAGAGTGGGAGACCCCCCCACCTCTCTGGGCAGCCTGTGCCAGTGCTCTGCCACCCTCACAGGAAAGAAGTCCCTCCTCATGTTAAGATGGAACTTCCTATGTTCAAGTTTATGCCCGTTACCTCTTGCCCTGTCACTGGGCACCACTGAAAAAAGACTGTTCTGATCTAGGTTTCCACGGATATTTTTTATGTTTTATTGCAAAATCTGAACTAATGGAATTATTTTTCTTCTCAAATACTTAAAGTTCATAATTTTGATCCAGGCATCAATCTCAGTTTATTTATTAAAAAAAAACCAAAAAACCAAACAAACACCACAAAACAACAACAAGCCACAAACATTATATGTGCCTGAATTCAGACTCTCAAGTTCTTCTTTCTCTTTTCAGAGGTTGTGGACACCACCCACCTCCTGTTACTCATACTGATAATTTGGGCATAATTTTTTGACTAGGTCCTCTTCCTAAGGCTTCAAATCTAGGTTTTAGCTAGGTGTGATGATTCTTCCTGCGTAAGGAAAAATCTCCAATATACTGTCTTATCTATTCATCCTCACAGCTAAACCAACTTACATCCTGATTACTGAGACATCATCTTCCATGACCCTGTTAAATAAAACCTTGCCCTACTCATATCCTTCATAATGCTACTGGAAAGATACAACGTATTACTTTTGTGTGCGATCTTTGTCTATTTGTATTACAAACAACCCACAATATTATTACTAATAAAAGTAACAATAATATCATGGTAAATATAATAATAAAGTTTAAAAGTAATTACATAGTACACACCAACACACAAATCTCAAAAATAGATCTATGCTCCTTTCAGTTTTATTAAGGTAGACCCAAAAATGACTTGATTAACTTCTCTGTATTTACAGTGGTTCTTGCTAGAGAAAAAATCACTATCTTCTAATCTTGACTGGCCCAAAGACCCTAATACAAGCAATTCAAAAATGCCTAGGGATTTTCCTAAGGACTGTTTTATGCTGTTCTTGTTCTTGTATCTGTCTGAAACTTCCAGACTGATAAAAGACACATCTTTCCTTGGAAAGGGAGTGCTGCTCGGTTCAGTATTTCTAACACTTCATCTTGCTTTTGAAGAGCCCTTTTTTCAATCACAGAGTCACAGAATGGTTTGGGTTGGAAGGGACCTTTAAAGATCACCTAATGCAACCCCCTTGCCATGGGCAGGAATATCTTCCAGTATATCACATTGCTCCAAGCCCTGTCCAACCTGGCCTTGAACACCTGCAGGGATGGGACACCCAAAACTTCTCTGGGCAACCTATGCCAGAATCTCACCACTCACCTTGTAAAAGAGTCCTTTCTTATAGTCATTCTAAACCTACCCTCTTTCATTTTAAAACTGTTGCCCCTTGTTCTGTCAGTACAGGCCTTGGTAAAAGGTCTGTCTCCTTCTTTCTTATAAGCCCCTTCTGAGTAGTGAAAGGTTGCTATAAGGTCTCCCTGGAGCCTTCTTTTCTCCAGGCTGAACAACCCCAACTCTTTCAGCTTGCCCTCATAGGAGAGGTGCTCCAGTCCTCTGATCATCTTTGTGGCCTTCCTCTGGACTCACTCCAACAGGTCTATGTCCTTCTTATGTTGGTGGCCCCAAAGCTGTCACTCTTATCCTCTGGTCCTTCTCAGTCAGGCTACTCTCAATCCCTTCATCCCCCAGCCTGTATTGATGTCAGGGGTTGCCCCAACCCAGGTGCAGGACGCTGCACTTGACCTTGTTGAACCTCATGAGGTTCACACCAGCCTGTCCAGGTCCCCCTGCATGGCATGCCATCCCTCAGGCATGTCAGCTGCACCATTCAGCTGGGTGTTGTCCACAAAATTGTTGAGGGTGCACTCGATCCCACTATGTCATTCACGAAGATTTTAAATAGTATTGGTCCCACTACAGACCCTTGAGGGACACCACTTGTTACTGGTTTCCACTTGGACATTGAGCCACTGACTGCAACATTTTGGACGTGGCCAACCACCCAATTCCTTATCCATGTGGCAGTCTATCCATCAAAACCATATGTCTCTTATTTAGAGGTAGGGGTGTTCCGTGGGACCTTACAGGCCTTACAGAAGTCTAGGTAAGATGACATCCATAACTCTGCCCTTGTCCACTGATGCAGTCACTCCATCACAGAAGACCAGTAGATTATTGTTCTGGTTTCAGCTGGGATAGAGTTAATTTTTCTCCTAGTAGCTGGTATATTGCTGTGTTTTGGATTTAGTATGAGAGTAATTTTGATAACACACTGATGTTTCAGTTGTTGCTAAGTAGTGCTTACACAAAGTCAAGGACTTGTCTGCTTCTCATGCTCTGCCAGTGAGAGGGCTGGAGCTGCCCAAGAAGCTGGGAGGGGACACAGCCAGGAAAGCTGACCCAAACTGGCCAAAGGGATATTCCATACCATATGACATCATGCTCAGCGTATAACCTGGGGAAAGTTGGCCTGGGGGCAGGCCACTGCTCTGGGACAGACGGGGCATCGGTTGGTTTGTGGTGAGCGATTGTTTTTCATCTACATTATGGGTCTTTTCTTGGGTTTTATTTATCTTTTTTTTGTTATTTTCCTTTTCATTATAATTTATGATTATTGTTGTCATTGATTGTTATGGTTATTAATTATTAACATTATTATAATTACTATTATTATTGTTACTGTCACTATTGCTATTATTATTTTATTTTATTTCAATTATTAAGCTGTTCTTATCTCAACCCATGAATTTTCTCACTTTTATTCTTCTGATTCTCTCCCCCATCCCACCGGGGGGTGGGGGATGAGCGAGTGGCTGTGTGGTGTTTAGCTGCCAGCTGGGGTTAAACCACCATGATTAGTCAGGCATGACTTGCCCTTGGTGAAGCCATTTTGGCTGCCTCTAATCACTTCCTTGTCTTCCTTATGTTTTGACACATCTTCCAGGAGGATCTCTTCCATGATCTTACCGGGCACAGAGGTGAGGCTGAATGGTCAGTAGTTGCCAGGGTCCTCCTTTTTACTCTTTTTAAAGATCAACATGATATTTCACTTATTTCAGCCACTGGGAACTTCACTTGACCTCCACAAGTTTGTGAATGTGAGGAAGAGTGGCTTGGCAACTACGTCAGCCAATTCCCTCGGGACCCTGGGAGGTATCTCATCAGGTCCTGTGGGCTTATATATGTTCAGGTACCTCAGGTAGTCTCGACCCTGATCCCACTTGTGATGGGAGGTATTTAAATCCCCAGGTGCCTGCCCTGAGGTTCAAGGGTTTGAGAGATGTGGAAAGAGACATTACCATTGAACAATGAGGCAAAATACTGTTGAGTTCCTAAGCCTTCTGCATGTCAGTTGTCACTGGTTCTCCTGTCTTATTTAGCAGGGAGCTACATTTACTTTTACCATAATTAGTGCTTAAAAGGGATGGAAAACTGCATAAACCAGTAAGCAATTGCAAGACCTTAAACCAAATACACCGAGAAAGATAAAACCCTAATTTGTATTGAATAAAATCTGCAATTTTGTCACTAGTAAACTGGGTTTCTTAAATTGGCCAATGCAGACTCTTATAACTCCAAGCTTACAATGAAATGAGGAGTAAAATTATGTGTAATGAATTGATAGCATTGTACATTGTAAGTAATTGAAAACGAGAGCTTTAATGTGTAACTGGTTGAACAACTCTGAGATCATACCACTTTACTTTGCATCGTTTTAAAAACTGAAGTAATAAAGCCTCTTAGACAATCTGGCAATAATAGTTTTGAGGAAACTTAATGCACTGGCATGAGTCAGTGACTATTATGAACGAAAGTAAAATTAACATAGGTAAACCTGCGAAGAGGCAATTTGTCTGCAACATATCAAACATGCCTTTAACAAGGCCATTTTTTAAAATTATTCATCTGTGGTTATTTCTGTTCAGATCTATGTAAAGGAAAAAAAAGCTGAGGGGTTAAATAGGTATAAATATCAAACAATATCAAAAAATAGGTTGTATATGAAGACTGGAACCAGTTGTTTGATGACTTTCTCTAGCACTATGTTGCTGGTTTCGGGAGATGGCATGCAGAGCTTGTGACACCAAGAAGAGACATAATCAGAACACAAACAAATCAACAAAAAAGTTTTGAAAATACCTTAGGGCCTTATGATACCAAAAACTGGCAGGAACAACAGGAAATGATCCTGTCACCTTTGTGTTTATGTTTATTATCACCATAAACTTTTTAACATCTCTGAATGAACTCTTTCCATGCTAAATTCATTCCTTAGACAGATCCCACATTTCCTGGGAGCTATCAGAAGATTTACTTTATACAATTGTTCACAACAGCTATGATTAAAAAAATAAATCTCAGAAGACACAGAAACAAAAGAATTGCCATAACAGGTCAGACTAAAGGTCTGTCTAATACAGTAACCTGTCCCCGGCACCAGCTAGAGGAGGAAGCGTATATAAAACAGGAGATGCATGAAGAAATCCTGGTACACCACCACATCAGTTAGAAATGTCGGGTCTTCCTGGCTACGGTTTGCATTCCAGTCATATTTAGTCGCCACGAGTGGATTTACCATTCCTGAACTTCACCAAATTTAGACTATTCTTCCCCTTTTCCTCCGTGACACCCCATGGCAATGAGTTGCACAACACAGCCGGGAGTTGCATGAAGAAGTACTTCCTTTTTGTTCATTTTCGGCCGGCTGCCTGATTGTTTCTTACAATAAAAGAACCAGCAGGAACACAATGAAACTGCAAATAATTGTTTCTTATACACCCACTTGCTGGCTGTGGAGCAGTAATCACCCCTCGGCTGCTAGTACAGCAGCAGACATGCAATAGATGTTTTGTCTCGTGCTCCCCTTACCTGGGGACTGCCGGCTTCCAGATTAGCAATAGCGTGCCACAACACAACAAGGAGACTTTAAAAACAAACAAACAAAAACAGGACTAAGCACTTTAAAGCTTTCCAGACGCACGGTGAATTGTTACTTGAACTTTTCTACTTCCAGGGGAACTGCTTTCCAGCTAGGGAGCGAATTTTGCGCTCATAAGCATGAAAAAGGAAAGCACGCGGCACAACACTCGCAGGGAAGTGTCCCCGCAAACCCCGGGTACCACATTGCATTCCTGACCCCGGGGGTTGTTATCCCAACCCCTGCGCCTCTACCGAGCGAGGATGGACAGCTCTGTCCAGCTGCGCGGTGGCTTTTGTTTTGTGGACAAACCGAGCAAGAGGGATAGCAAAATTATTTCTAATTGACACCTGTATGTGAAATTGGGTCTCGGAGGTGGAAGGCTAGTCAAGTAATACTCTACTGCAGCACAGTGCCGGTTACGCTTATTTCTGGACCCAGAGGGATAATGATAGAACTACGGGAAGGAAAAAGTGGCAAGTGGAAAAAGTGCCTTTACGGTAGGCACAAGAAAATAACCATCTTCAAACTAATGGGAAAGCGCAAGAGGAAAAACAAGGACAAGAAAAGAGTAGTTACTTTACCCAGTAGTTACATGACGACATGTGCTATTCCAGGTCCAAACTACTTCATCAAACTACAATTATATACTGGAAAAAAAAACCTGTCAAAATCCAAAGGACAAAAGAAGCGAAAATATCACCCATCCTGCTATACTAAAAGCTAACAAGGTTTACTTGAAATAGACACCATAAAAATAAAATATACTCTATTATGTGAGAAACAAAACCTAAACTGAGTTGAAACTGACCCTGTCAGTCACAGTGGTTATTGTTTCTACATCAGGTGTTTCTTTACCAGAGAAGCTATTCTGCGGATAGATAAAGTTAGGTTGTCAAGTGGCATTCCTCACGATGTTATTATATAGTGTAATAGAAAAATAGTGTATAGAAAATAAAGATGAACAACAGCATCTAAAAAAAAAGTCTCAGAAAGCAACAGTTGCCCTGCAATAGGCAGCAAATAACTTTCATTTCTCAGAGTAAGCACTCTGAAAAACGAGATTGCAAATAAGAGAAGGGAGGGGGAAGGGAGGAGCAACAAAGAAAATAAATTAATTTCTAAGAATGAAACTTCAGAATTTGTTTGCTAGCCTCACAAAGTTGTTATTTGGTATATTAGCATAACAGACATCTGAATTAGTTTATCGTATGCAAAACACTATGCATGGGGTTTTGCACAACTTATTATCCTTGTCCAGACAAAATTTTGTCAAAGCACAGCATACACTCTAGTAGCAGAGAGCCAAAAAATATTCAGGAAAAGAGGGATTTCTAGGATTTGGAAGAAAATCCATGAGCTGGCAGTGTATGCTGTACTTTGTTCCCTCCCTGAAGAAAAGCAGTTGTCAGGTGTTAGAATAAAAACAGGTCCAAGCTTTGCAACTGTGTGGCCTGAAAAATATCTAAGGGTAAAGCATGTGTAGATCCAACCACTGGCTACCAACAGCAATCAACAGGGGTCAGATTATGACCCCTTCTGAAAGGTAGCTTTGAATGGAGACTTTTACAAAAGACTTCAGCCTGGGAATGGAGGGGCAGAGTGAGACCAGGAGACTGTGTCATCCCACAGCTGCTGTACAACACCTGGATGGCGACACCATGTCCTGCCTCACTTGCCATTTATCACACCGCGGCTGAGCCATCTACCCGTTTTACACAGCACAGCCCAGCATAAAAACAGTCAACAGTGGGTCATTCTGCCCAGCGTCCTGTCTCTTACGGGGACCAGATGCTTAGGGAAAGGGGATGAAGAGACAGGGTGGTAACGCACTCCCTGCTACTGCCAGAGAGCCTTCCAGCTGTTGGCAGCTGGATGCTGCCACATGTCCTCAGGAGGCATTTATATCCACATCTTCATGTGGATACATCCAAGGATATATCTAACACATTTTAGAAGCTATTTATAACTTGCTTCTCTGCTGTATGAGAAAATGAGCTCTACAACTTATTCATGTGAGAAAAAAAATGCTTTTTTTTTGTCTATTCTAAACCTCCCTCCTCCTAACACCAAAACGAATAGCCGTCCACTCTTCTTCTTCTCAGCTGCCCTGGGCTCAACTGCCACATGCCCCAAGATCTCACGCAGCCCGCCGCATCCACCGTGCATTCTGTTAAGTACCGCTGGGAAGAACTTCTGCATGTTCCCCCATTCTTTATCAAATACCTGCCAGATGGGTTCTGGCCAGGGTAAGCTGAAAGCACAGGCGCAGCTCTGAACATGCTGTATTTAATGTGCAGTTGACTATGCCAGGGGAGCAGTTGAGTAATTCTCATTTTATTGCTCATCCTTCTTCCTGGGTTTACACCAGCCTGATCAATCAGAAAATGCTACACACATACACCAGCACCGTGCTTTATCACATGTCCCAGGTTTTTTGGGTTGGGTTTTTTTGAGGAAACCTACAAATATTAGAAAATTTTCTCCCTGGCGTGGATGAAAAGCTGAATTTTCATTCCATGTGTACAGTCTGCACTGCTGTAAACATCTCTTGGTGGAGTTATAATGCGACCTAGAGTTGTTATCGTTTCATATAAATCCCTTACGTCTGTCAAATCAGGTGGGAAGCGGAGATCAGCTTCACATTGTACTTGTCTGTTCCTGCCCAGAAGAGGGATATTGAGGTCGAGAGAGTCTTGGATCCCCTAAACTCTCTTTCCATCTTTCTCTCATGGCAACAAGAGCGTGTTTTCCCTATCTATCTGGTTTAAATAAATCATACTAAAATCTAGTCTTAGTATTCAGAATGTATGTATAATTACTTAATAAAAAGTTCTAAATCAATTGTTTATAAACCAATTATAGAAATTCTTAGTGGCATGGAAATTTTACAGATATTCTTGGCCTGGCAAACTTAATATTAACTAAATATTAATAGCGCATTAATTAAACAGTAAAATACACTTTAACTTACTAAATTTCTATGAGTTATTTCTAGTTGTGCTCTCAAACACGGACCAGTTCACACACATTCTTAGGTGGTCCTGTTCTCATATACTGTTTCTGGGGAATGAATGTCAAGAGTAATTTAGGAGGGTGTACTGGGATAAAGAATTTGTGTTTTGGAATCAAATATATAAGTCTATTGATGAACAAAAACCTGAAAAATACGTGGCAAATTCTAACAGGATATTCCCAGAATCAGCCAGCCTCCTTCCCAGTTTAACCAATCTAAATAAATCCTAGAACCAACTATATTCATATGTAAAATTTAAAAGAAGTTGATATTTTTATTGACTAAAAAAGTAGTATATGCCCATATAGCACAGTAAAACTAGGGACTGTATTCCTAAACCAGTTCACTTGGTTTCTGCATTAAAAAAAAAGTAATACAAAAATAGCAGCATGTTTCTGTGCAGAAATTAGACTTGCACATAAAGTATCAGATGCTTAGCTAGTCCTATGCCTGTTGGCACTCATTTATTTTAATACATGCATTTAGTTATTTGGTGCATATAAATGTTCATGTCTACCACTTCAGTGATACTTAAAAGCAGTACTATTAACTCCCTACAAGCAATGGTGAAAACAGTCATCCGCTTTACCTCATTATTTCATAAATTACCTTTCTTTACTAGTGTAAAGCGACTTATTTCACAAATAATAACTAACAAATTATTAAGGAACTATATTAGTGGTTTTGCTTTGAAATATCTCTTCTGCACAGGTAAGAATCCAGATTCCACAATACTTTCTGGAATATGAGGATTTCTTTCCTAATCCCTTTATAAAACATTTTCTATGTTTTATATCACCTTTTCTGAAAACACTGAGACATCAAATCTTTCCAGTAAAGCTTCTGCACAGACTGGCTTTGCCCCGAATCTACAGAAATTGAAGATAATGAAAAGAAAATGGAACAAGAAGCAACAGAGATAGAGCCTTTGGTCATATTAGGGGACTCAGCAGACACTTGGACATTCGTGACATTATATTATCAATAAACATGCAGGCAGTTATTTTTGCTGGGCAATGCTAAGTAGATAAGCTTCAGAATATTGACCAAAAAAAAAAAAAAAA
>RSEF01000031.1:53273593-53285964 GCA_003993805.1 Himantopus leucocephalus
GTAACCAATAAACAAGAAGAACCAGGAAATTTTCTCACATCACAAAGTGTTAACAATCAAAATCTAACCATGAATATGACATTAAATCTACAGTTATCTAGAGCACTTTGAACCTACTAGCCTATCTGTATCCGAAGAAGTAAATTTCTCTGGAGAAAGTAGTTTTTACGGATTATGAAGATACTCCAGCTTCAACAAATATTTTGCTATGCAAAGCTGGGAAGTTTGCTCTTAAACTACTGGAAGGGCGGATGTTGTCCGTGCTGAAAGGGGAGGTGGCAGCCAGGAGAGCCCTGCGGAGGAGAGGTGATGGAGGGCACAGCTGCTCCAGAGGCTGTGGCACCTCTGGAGGTCACAGAGGAGCAGGCACAGGTCATCAGCAGGCTGTTCCGTGAACACGTTTGCCTCAGGCCATTTCAACAACCATTTTCCTTTCTACCTGTTTACTTGTGTCTATGCGCTGGCCAAATATATCTTATGAGTCATAAAGTGCACATATTTTTAGGCACGTACCTTGGGGTGCGAAGGAGAGCGGAGGGAATAGCAATAACAGTAAAACCTGCAGCAACAAGTATGTGTTAGTCTGACATTAATGGGTACAGTATGGATTTTGTGTCATTTTGCCAGAATGGAGCAGGAGTGTCAAGGCAAATTCAATTTGCCACAATACTCTTGCAAGAATATCTGCATAACAAAAAGGTCAAGTGGTCCAAAAGAATATCTTTTAACGTATTAGAGCTGAATAGCTGTGTGCGGTCTACCTAGCAAAACACACTGTTTCCTACCTGGCTTAGCCCTGCATTAAATAAGATGGACTATATTCTGCTGCTCTGATCTTTTAAGTTACTCTTTTTTTCTATTAGGAAATTAGAAGTGAAAATGGGTCTAGAAGAGATGATTTGTGACAGCCATGGCAGATTGTGCATCTGACAAGTATAAGCTCTAAGAATAAAAGAGCTTTTGATAATTTTATTCCAAGTGACATTCGATGGGATTTGGGCTTCGACATTGCTCAGACACTTTTGAAATTTTTCCCCATAAAAGGAAAAAAAAATGAATCCATTCATCAGATGAGAAAATTACAATCTTAGCTCCAAGCTGCAAGAGTCTTCTCAGAGCGGCGGTTTCAAGATATAACAGTGGTTTATACCACAAATGACACAGCAAAAAAGCTTACCAAGCTAAGGCAAAACCTTCCCTACTTCTGCCACTCAGATAAAGACTCTCCATGAGACTGCGAGTTGTCTGGGGACTTTACTTGCGATGGATGATGGCCTTTCTCCTTCCCACTGAGTGTTGAGGAAGCATGGACCAGAAACATATTGTTTTCTTTTTAGACTTGAACTGGGGGGATTAAAAAAAAAAAAAAAGTTGGGGAAAGAAAAAAGAAAAGCACAATGACTATGAAAAGCACTGAAAAAAAATTTACTAACTGTGCTGGCATTTCTGCCTAAGTGGATCATATTTTCTCTTGTGCTTTGTTTGTTTTAAAAATATCTAAATAAATTACAATCCGCTCTGACCTTCCTTCCATTGTTACAAACATGTCAGAAACCCAAGACGTTTATTTCCTGCTAGTAATTTCCAGAATAGAAGTGCTGTAGAGAAAAGTCAAGCAGTGCAATCACACGTAGATAAGATGCATAAACTGCAAAAACATGTACTCTACCCATAAAAAAATCTTAATCTCTTCAGGTCCCATTGGGCTTGTTTTTTGTTGCTCTTTGCCTTATGGATTTACTTTCGCAAGTACAGAGTAGGTGTAAGGTTAGGGCAAAGACAAATTAAGTCTTTTTAACTACAGAGGAAAGTCTGTGCAGGTGGAAAACTGGTTGATATTTTCAAACTAAGGGATTTAGCCACACAGTTCCCATTGAAATTAATTAGAAGTGAGCAGATTATTCTCTCAGCTTGCCTTAAGAAGCCTCAAGCACAGAGTATAAATGAGAACAGGGATGGGAGGAGGGGAAGAAAGTGAAAGCCCCATAAACCTTTTAAACAAAAATAGTCTAAGCAGAATGTGTGTTTCAGTTGTAACAGCCAAAAGATTTGGATGCTTTGTGTAATATAATACATACCAATACACAAAGCTTATTAAGAGTACTCAAGCCTCTTGGGTTACTTTATAAGTATGAACTACTTCATAAACCTATCCTTTAGAGTATGGGTGTATGCAGGCACACACAAAAAAAAAAAAAAAAGAAAAAAAAAAAAAAAAAAAAAAAAANACAGAAAAAGAACTGTAAAGTGGAATTTAAGTCTGTAATCCCCCCTAATTTTTCTCTCAGAAGTTGGAATAAAGCTAAATATTAAATATCAGCTTTACTACTTGCAGTGTAAGTTAACTGGAGATATACAATGGCACTGCATGTGCCTTAAAACGCTTAAAGCTCCCTTTCCTTGGAAATTCAGCATCAGTCCATATTGAATGTGTTTGCAGTGGAAAACTATAAAGAACAGGTTCCCATAAAATGCCCAAATCTTTACCCACCCAGCTGGCCAGCCAAAAGGCTGCCTTTTGGTACTTTTCCGTTTGCATTTGGAGATACTTGAACATCATTACTTTTAGTAGATTAAACTATAAATCAAAACTGATTGAATCATGTCTCCTCATCTTTAACAATAATACTGTAGTTTCTAAAATGACTATCATTGTCACTGAACTGATCATCTCTGGAAGCATTACCTGAGACATGGCTTTCCATCAAAAGTGGTGACCCCTTTATGACAGCAAACGGAGTTTTACAGGGCACTTAGTGAAACGTGGTCACACATGCTACGCACATTTTGTTTGCTAATTTGAAACTTCATCCACAATCATTTCAAGTCCCAAACCTTTCAATTACCATAGTTTGCTTTGAAATACATAATTTTGAATGGTCAAACATCAGTTGGGTGAAACTTTTATTTAAGTGTAAGGAAAAAAGCAACAACTTGGAGTTCTAGTATATTTTGGACTAAATATGTCTTTTTCAACTGGTTGTTGTTCAAAGCAATGAAAATTTAAGTCTGTCTTCTTCTTAAAATGAGTAAATGCACCTAAATGAAATAGGGGAACCCTTATTAAGCAGTACGGGGTCTATGAAAAAGCAAAAGCTATGAAAGAAGAATATAACAGAATATTAATTTAAGATAGTATAATGTATTTTTTTTTCCATAAAAAAATAATGACCCTCCCAAAATCACGGATGGTGGCCTCAAATTTCCTTCTTCCTCACTTCTTTCCCTTCTTTTCTGGGTTGTTGGTGATATTTTCTGAAGCCCATTGCCCAACAAATACATATTAAAATGCCCTTTTTGGCTTTCCACATGGATTTCTATGATGACTTGTTTTTCTTTGGTTGCTAGAAGCAGAAGCCATTTCAGAGCCACCTTCAGGGCCATAGCACTATCTTTAGTCTGTCTTTAGTAAACTCCATACTATTGTTTTTATTCACCTTTCACCTCTCACTGAAACATTATCTCCATTAGACAATGACAACAGCACCAATGATGACATCTATGCATAAGCAAAACAAATTTACTTTATGGAGCCAGGTGTTCGCTCTGCCATGGTGGGTTCCAACCCTCACATACAGAATGGCTTGACCTACCTCTTCCTCCAGGTTTCAAGTTAACAAAGTGCTCCTTATCACTATCTGCCCATGGGTCCACACTAGCACAGATATATATATATATCTTGGCTATCTTCTTGGCTATCTTTTGCGCATCACCATAGCTAGTTATGCGAGTGAATTCCAAAATAATGTGCAAGAAAAATTAGCATAAGGACAAGGAGGTGTGTCCCTTCCAATTTGTTGTCCCTGTGCTCATGGTAAGAGCCTTTTTGAGAATAAGTGTTATGGATCAACTGGTGAAAGTCATTTTTACTTAGTAACATTTCAGTGGCTTTTTTCTACAATCGAAAGTTGTTAAATTTGTTCTGCATTGGGACAAGACTCTGCTAAGGTCAATGTAAATTGATTTCTGAAAAGTCCAAAAACAATGACAACTTTTAGAACCTAAAGATGCTTACAGGTAGCTTTAAAGGTAAGGAAAGCAGATTTGAACAAGTGAGGTTTTACAGCCAGTTCAAAAGTAGGAGCTGAAATAAAGCTTTTCATTATTCATAATTCTTTTGGAAGTTTCTTTAAAAACGTACACATTTTACAATGTGGTTATCTATCTGCTGTGCTAGGTGCATTTAAAAAAAAAAAAAAAAAAAAANNNNAAAAAAAAAAAAAAAAAAGATGCCATCCCTGCCAGAAAGACTTTATTACCTAATTTTATGCATCACCCAGATGAAAACAACTTGGTGGAACAGGGCAGGAAGAGAAGACTTTACAACAGTAAACTTACACAATTTATTGGAATCGTTCACGTTTCCTGTTAGCTCAGTTACAGGTTATTTGATTTTCTTGCCTGGATCCTTTTCTCATTTCCTGTTTTATACTGTCATGAAGAAAAGAAAAGTATTCACTGATAGGATTTGGATTGGAAGGGATGTATGTCTTCTGAAGAAACGAGGAGAAAGGAGGTGTTGGCTTACAGAACTAGGGAATGCATTGTGGGGGAGCCTGAAGAAAACTCAAGGTAAGATATGGAAGAATTAAAAGAACCTAGAAATAAAGACTAAGCACTGTAACAGTGCAAAGACTTTAAAAAAATACAGTGCAAAGCCAGAGAAACAACTGGAAGATGACATGATATGGGAAGGTCAGTAGAAGGATAGACTTTTGATGAAGTCGAAGAAAACAGCATCAACAACAGAGATGAGAGGGACGGAGTATCCTGTGGAGAAAATGACTGAACCCAAATGTTTTGATACCAATGGCAGTGGTAGGTGGATTTACAAATGGACTTAACAAGGAAAAAATCTGAAAAACTTCAACTCTTCCACAACTGCAAAAACAACCATAGCAAATTGTCATTGATGCCATCTTCAGGAATAAAAAGGACTTGGTAATTTTATCTATGCAGTTACTCAGTTTCAACACACTTAAATTCATCTTGAGCCTGTCTGTGAATATAAAAAAAAAGGATGAGAGAGAACCAGAAAAATAGGATTGGGCAGAGGGAAAGAAGTCTGAGGAACAGAAGCAGTTTTGCAAGTCCTGGACAATATCTGCATCCAGAAAAGCTGACACGTCCTACAGAGATGCAGGGTAGAAGAAGAATGAAATCAAGAAGTAGCAGAACTGTCTGGGTAGCAGTTTCACAGAGAAGTTGTACGAATTTGTGCCTTTTTGGAATGCTTATACATCCTGAACATGCAGAGCAGGCTGCTCCAGTTTCCACACTTAATGAGCTTGCTTTTTGACCTCTGTATGACCCTGTTTAAGTACTTTTATTTTTCTTAAAAGAGAAGTCAGGATGCTTACATCTAATAAGTTGAGCAGAAAAGAATCCTATCATTTCTTGTCTCAGAAGAATTCAGAGCTATAAGTTATTTGCAATTCTTTGTCATAGACCTACTCTTTTAACTTTGGGCAACACACAGCTTCCCCTTGCCTCTCATATCCCGTTTTTAAAAATGAACACTTCTTCCTCTAGTAAGATTGTTGGTGAAACTAAAACCACTTGATTGTCAAATACCTTGAAATACTGGCATTTAAAATGCTTCAAAAGTGCTTAATTATGGTATAAGTATACACTTTTACTTGATGACCTAAGGATAAGAGCTAGATTGAGGGGGAAAAAGCAGAGATGAAAAGAACTTAGTCAGTAAAAAAAAAAAAAAAAAANAAAAAAAAAAAAAAAGAAATTGCAAATTTCTGTATACATTTTGCAATTTGCATTGGCATATGTATTTTCTCAGCATCCCATGTATTGAAATTTCTTGCTTGTCCAATAGTCAAACCATTCCTCTGTCTCTGTGTGGGTTTTCTCAGCCTTTCTCCTGCTTCCCACCTGCATGTCAGTTACTAGTGACCACATCACGGGCTCTAGAAGGCTTCCAGACTTCTATAATATCATTACAGTATAGTTTGCTGATAAGAAACAGAAAATAGTTTGAAGACAGCACAAACAACAAAAATGCAAAAGGAGGGTAGTGAAAGTAGGCACACAGAGGGTACCCTGGTGGCTGGACAGGAGCACTGGGTCCAGTTCTGGGCTCCCCAGTATGAGAGAGACATGGACAGCCTGGACAACGTCCAGCAAATGGCCACTGAGATGAGTAAGGGACTGGAGCATGTCTGCTGTGAGGAAAGGCCGAGAGAGCTGGGACTGTTCAGAAGGCTCAGGGGGATTTTATCCATGGGTAGAAATACCTGAAGGGAGGGCACAAAGAAGACGGAGCCAGGTTCTGTTGAGTAGTGCCCAGTAACAGGACAAAAGGTGTTATGGTTTAGGCCAAATGGTCCCACGTTGCAGCTGCTAAGAAAAACCACCCTCCTACTCAAGAGAAAAAACGCCCTCCGACTCAAGACAAATAGAACCCAGAGGTTGTTGGATCGAAACCATCCTCTGCTACCACCCCTCAGCTTTTACACTAAGCATGAGGCAGATGGGATGGAATACCCCGTTGGTCAGTTTTGGGTCACCTGTCCTGTCCGCTCCTCCCCGCAGGTGGGACCCCACTGTGCTTTTCTACTTCCGACCCTCCAACGGGGCAAGTAACAAAGTCGGTTGGCCTTGGGGGTTATAGCAGTAAGTATAAGCAAGAGCCTGTCCGTATACCGTGCCTGGGCATCAGCTATAAACATTGGTCTGATCACTCTGAGAGAGTGAACATTGCCTGCACAATATGATGTTAATTTCAGCAGTTAGAAGAGGCCCAGCTAAGAAGCAAAGTTACTGAACAAAATTGGTCCTGTTTTACCTCAAATCAGGACAAGAGGCCATGGGCACACACTGACACATAGGAGATTCCCTCTGAACATCAGGAAATACTTTTCCCTTGTGAGGGTGAATGAGCACAGGTTGCCCAGACAGACTGTGGAGTCTCCATCCTTGGGGATATTCAAAAGCCACCTGGACATGTTCCTGGGTAATCAGGTCTAGGTGGTCCTGCTTGAGCAGGGGAGCAGGGGGTTGCACAAGATGACCTCCAGCGGTCCATTCCCACCTCAACCACTCTGTGCTTCTGTGACTGAAGCTGGGAGCAGGAAGATAAAGAGGAAACTCGGATGTGAAAGGAAACTAAAAAGGACCAACAGAGGGCCTGCAGAGAAGGTGTACATTTTGTGAAGTACATAGAGTCTGCATACAGAGACAAAGCAAATGTTTGCGCAAAGATTAGGAGGTCTCAAAAGGGTCAGATAGTAAAATCTTACATGCTTCCATCAGTAATTTTTAACAATAAAGGAATTTCATTAAAAGAAACGCAAAGAAGTTAGAAGGTTTAGCCGCCAGACTGGCAAACAGTCTCATGCAGTTAAAATTAGTAGGATACCAAATGAAGTGGAAAATGACTGTAGCTAAGTGATATTACTGCTCATAGCAAACAGGATTTTAAATTAATAAACATGAATATATTACTCCACTGTACATTGTGCAATAATGAGGGATGCTGATGTTACACATGCATCAGATGTCAGACCACGGTGTGACAGAACAATTCGTATCAATGCAGAGGTATGTGCAGAAGCCTGGGAGAAGACCTCCACTGAAGAACTCTCCCAATGTGAAATCACCTTAATGATCTCATTGAAACTCTTTATTCTAAAATACATTGTGAAATCCTGAGTTACAGACAGAAAAAAGGATCAGAAGAGCGGATACACAATAGATCTTTTTCTTCCTAATCTCTGCTTCTTAGAGGGAGAGAGCAGAGATGCTTTCTGACTCTCGGAGAACTACGTCCCTATGCTCTCAGCAGTGAAGAGGCAATCCCTGTCCACTCATTGCCATCCCAGAGTGCCTCAGAGAGGGGCACATCAGCAGTCCCAGGAAGAGGCAGAAATACTGTCTGCTTTCAAGATGTAAAGAAAAACCTCCAGTACCACCTAAGACGTAAACTCTTTGACAGTTTTCCTTATCTACTGCCACCATTCGGTCTCAATCATGTAAGTAGACACTGACAGCAAACCTCACAAGAAGCTCTATCTTAATTAGGCCTTAGCACAATATTAACCTCCATCTTTGTGGATCTAAAAACAGGACTGGGATGCTTTGATCTTCTTCACATTATTTAGTCCCTTCTAAAATTTCATTTTCAGAAAGTGCAAAAATTAATACTTAAAATAACATGCAGGGATGTCTTAGTTTTTGTTTGCTCTAGAACAGACCAATCTAATAACCAAGGTCACCAGTCTTGAGCTTCTACATGACATGTGGTATAACTAAATATATGTACTTATTTGCATCGATTTTTGTTGCAAGCCAATTGAACTTGCAAATCTTTTCCATCTGCATACTTACATAATTTGACAACTTTGCCCATCCTCAACTAACTTATTTTTAACTTGCTACAGCAACTCAGAGATGGTAAATAATTATTACTCACACTACATTAGTTTGCAGGGACTACTGCAATCAAGCTTGCAGCTGAGACTGGGCCCCTGTTGGAGACTATCTATTGTGAGTGTCTTTGCCCAAAAAGACTTTAACAATAAAGGATGAACAGAAATGAAACAGCAACACTAAGTAGTGACTTGCCTAATGTCATTCATCAGACTCACGTCCTCTCTGCGAGGCTCACGGTGCCTCTCAAGCAGTGAATGTTTTTCCCCTTAACTTTTGCATTAAACTTTCCTCAGTTCATTTAGTGCAATTTCTTTTTAACTTTTCAAAATATCATTTGACAAATTTTGAGGATCCAAACGTTTTTCCACAGACACGTTTGTTAAATTAATTTCTAATTCAAAATGTCATGCTTTTGCACTTCATGCATTCAAAATGTCATATACAAGTGCCATGGCAGCAGACTATGGAAATCTTGGCTTGTGGAGGGAAGACGGGAAGGAATACAGTAACAGATGCTCACACATATTTATAGACTATTGTACATAGAGACAGACACACAGCAGGTAAGGCTAGGACAGAAAGAGATGCAGTTCTTCTCTGGAGCCTCTGCGTGCTCATTTAAAACCGCTTAAACATTCCAGGTTACAGTACAACTTTAAGCTCGATTGCCAGTAAGGCTGGAAATTTCCAGTCGGACAGTGTTTCCACAACTTCCCAATAACAGATTTTCTGTCTCCTAACGGCACAGCAAACCCTCGCGCAAAGCGTAGCCTGCTTCGCTTGGCTCTTGCCACCAGATTTGCTGATCTGCGGCACATCGTGCAGAGGAGGCCAAGGAAACAGCACAATTTCACAGCTTACTCCTAAAGGAGCTCAAGGCCATTTCTTCATCATCTTCCAGCTTCTCTGCACAGCTCAATGGTCCAAAGCAGCCATAAAAAATAGTGTGATTCCTGGGCACTTGGGAATCTTGGCAGGGTCAGTATTTTTCTCTTCCTGCACTCTATGCTTCTCTCTACCTCTCCAGACGGGGAAGCCAAACCTCTCAATAACTACAGGAGTAGCCTTTGGAAGATGCTGACAGGTGGCAAAGACCATAGGGCAGCCGTAAGACTGATCTGCACTCTGCCATCCTTTACTTGAAGCTGCTTCAGTCACCAGCTTCTTCAGGCATGCTTTTAAAGGGTTGAAAGAGTGCTTAAACACTTTCTGAATACTGCTTTTTAATTTAGACAGTCACAGGTATCAGTGAAAAAAATGCATTAAGTTTTCATCCAAGGGATAATCTTTAGTAGAAAATGGTGTATGGCATTAAAATGCCTTGGAAACCATTGTCTTAAGTGGCTTCAGTAACCATCATTTTAAAATACTTATTTTTAAATATTCTTATTTTGAAAAAGAAGCTTAAAATGTTTACTTTTCTTAATTCAACTGAGAATTTCAGAAGAATTATTTTGGAGCCCAAGGTACCTGTAAACATATAATTTTGTCAGCTGGCAGGACACTGTTAAAAATTTCCTCTTTAGTAATTGGGATTTTTTAACCAGAAAAAAAGAAAGTCAACAATCCAGAAACTGAGGTTGCTTCTCAGTCTGTTTCATCACAGCCTTGAGTGAAAATAAGATTTAGCACCCTTCCCCTTAAATGCAGCTTCATGGTGGCAGAGAACAATAATGCACGCAGACAAAAAGTGACAACCTTCCTCACCTTGGGGCACTGCAAAACTGTATTTCACAAGATAGAGAAAGATGAGAGAAAAGGTCATTTTTTGCTGCCCTTTTTTTTTTCTTTTTTTTTTTTTATTTATTTTATTTCTAGTCCTGAAATTCATCCGCAAAGCAATAGAGTCTCACAAAAGAAAAAGAGGTCACACACAAGAAAGGGGAAAAGGAAAACATCCTTCTTTTACATGCTATTATTTTCCATTTCTATTTCCATGCAATTATTTTCATTATATTAGAGTTTAGATGCTAAGAAACCCACTACTTTGCAAAATAGATTGATACTGAACCACTTGATACTAAGGGTATAGCCGCTCCTAGTAAATAATAAGGCCATAGTGATAAGGCTGTGATTTTTCTCCGTGACTGCTTTTAGCAATTCACAGTATACCTGGTGACAGGAGTTTACAGAACTAACTCAACACCAACAGTGAGCAGAAAACTCATGTCACAATGATCATATTTCTTCCTGAAATCTTTGAGATGGATGTCTAGTGTCTATTGCACTTTTTCTGTCACACATGTACGCATTATAACTCCACATTTCTGTAACATCACAAGTGAAAACCGAACTGTGATGGGGATACAAAAATAGATTGGCATAACTTTCCTGGGCTCCTGACCTTTTCTGGCTCTCACGTGCTCCTCTCTATGGGTTGTATGTCAGATCTTGTCCCAACCACAAAAAAAAAAAGTACCAGTCTAAATTAAAACCAAGTGAGGGATCATATTGAAAGAAAAACTCAAGAATTTTTCTAAAACCAAATGGCTATTTAAGTCCATCTGTTATTAGGACGGTATACTGTATATATACGTTACACATATATGTACACACATACCTACATATAGGCACACGTACCCCTGCGGGCACGTGCACACACTCACAATTTATGCATGCTCACACATACGTGCATTTAGCTGAAAACCTCTCTATCCAGTAGAAAACAGAGAATAATTTAAGCTACAATTCAAGAGGAAGAACTGGACCTCTTGGAACATTGAAATGTTTTGGCTGAAGAAACCTCTTAGACACAAACTCATGTTCTGGCTACTCTCCTGTGAGGCCACGCACAGGACTTTCTTCAGCTTGCCAGTTCACAAAGGGTATCAGTCTGCGAATCCCTGGGGTACTACAAAGGTTCTCCGAGTCTTGGCCTGGACTATCGTATTTTGGAAGTGACTACTGAGTGTAGAAAGCACACGCGGATGTAAGATGCCTACCCTATCCAAATTGCCGCTTCCATCAGGGAAATAGAAGCAAAAAGCCACGTTTGGGGTTTGAATGTGGCCCAACCGCTAGTGCAAAGGGATTGAGAGTTTTGTGAGATATTGTCCATTTTTGCTGTCAGATCTGTTCCTGTTTGTTTAAATTGCTTCGGGACTCTGGAAGTGTTTAAACATAAATAAGTACTGATACTTGGGAAGGAAAATAGAGAATGAGAGAATGATGTCTTGTCTTTTCATACCAAATGCTGCAAGAGCAAAGGTATAGGAATAAATGATCAAGAAAGCAAGGGCGGGGGGGGAGGGGGAGCAAATACAAAATGAAAACATGAAGCATACCTTTGCAGTGAGATGTTTCTGAAGTTTACAGCAAAATCTGCTCCTTCAGGTTTACTGAACTCTGATCATTTTTCTTGAAGGATTAGTAGCAATTATCATTAAGGTTCAAGCATTTAACTGTGACTGCTGCAATAAATCTTATTAAAATAACTGAAACATACTTTTTTTGCATGTGGCAACCTGTCTCTGAATCACAACCATCTGTACATAGTTATTGCCTGGTGCACACAGATGGCAGTAAAACAACTATAAAGCTATACCATTCTTTAATCATAACTTCTAACACAACTAAACAAAGTGAAATTTGAGTCAGACCATTAGCATTTGAAAGACTATATGATCACTGTAATTAACAAATACACTTTAGAATCCCGTTATAAAATGTTTTATTGGTTTCTGATTGAAAAAATAATAACAACACTTGCACTGGGCAACAGCTTATTTTAATCTTTGACAGCTCATTTAAAGAAATCATATGTTAACAATAGAATCACAGTCTTAAAGTTTTTATACTGCACAGTTCCTTTACAGATTTAAAATGACAGTGAAAGGTAGTAGAATAATTTATTCCTTCTTGCTTAAGGCACAGAATCATGAATGCTTCAGGTCAGTAACTGCAGGGCTACACTAAACCCCTGTCACTCCAAATCAGTTACAAAGTGAGCATCTGTACTCTCTGCTTAGCCTTCAAGCAAAAAA
>RSEF01000031.1:53286064-53304396 GCA_003993805.1 Himantopus leucocephalus
AATCCACATTACTTACAAATGCTGGGCCTCTGAACAGGAACAGCTCTAAATGAAGCCAACGGGAAGCTTCGTGAATGTCTGTTTTCTACGTAATACCAGACATTGACTCGCTAGATCCAGCACCATCTTATTAGGTAGAAGGCACCTGCGTATTTCTACTTCAGATGCCTGATCTCGTACCAAAATTTTGTGCTGGAGATGAAACGGGAATTTATACTAATGGCTGTCAACTGAGTCAAGTTCTTAAAAGTGCACTCACTGGACAGGTTTTGAGACCTGTAAGACTACTAACAAAATAAGCTCTCCCACAGAGACATATTAATATTTCCACCAGAACATGTCTCTGCTTTACCTAATAAAGCTCACTTTGTAAAGTACTATTCATCCTTCATCTCCTATTCACTTCCCAAGAAGCTACGGGCAGAAAACATCTCCCGAGTTTGTCATCTCGCTTTTACCTGAAGCAACACGGAGAAGGACAGGGAACGGCAAGCAGCTGCATTGTCATGGCTTAAAAATTTACCGCTTACCATCTGACCTGCATTAACTAATAACGTGGATGCTTTTACCTCATTACAAAAGCAAAAGCAAAGGCAAAGCTCGTTCCATTTGAAAAGAGCCGGGAGCACGAGCGTGGTCAGCTGCGTGGTTCATTTGAGGAGAGGTAGCTTGTCAAGCCATGGTGGCTTGCTGCAAATCCATTAATGTTTCAGAGAGCATTTTACAGCATCCTCTGGTTGGTTCAATCTCTGCGAGGGGAGCGCTCGGAGAAATCAAAAAGGAGCTGAAGAAGGCAGCAGGTCCCCAGATTAAGGCTGCTTGTACTGTGTTGTGAGACTGTCAAAGCACCAGATGAAAATGAACAAATTTAGATTTAAAGTACTTGAATAGGCTGTCTTGGTATTTAAATGGATGATTTGGTCTTTTATAGTTAAAGTATAGTTCAGCTACAGAAACATTTCACGGGATATACAAAAGAAGTTTCATTACGAAATTATTCACCGAGATGCCTACACCGTTTGTCTTTCACAAGCACCTTGTTCTTGCGCAGTATTAAAAAGGCACATGTTTATCTCAGTCCTTTGTCAGTTCCGAGAACAAATAATAGGAGACAGATGTGGCGAATGTATATGTATCTTGTGAAGCATAATAGCGATTCCTTGATGGGCTTAGGGTAAGCAATTGCCCTCCCTGGGGCATATTTGAACTGTTTGAGATTCTTTGCTGCCAGCTACACAGCTTGCTACCTGTCAGGAACTGGAATTGGCAGAAAACAGCTGGTAGAAATCAATGGATGTGCCAGTTCTGGTTCATCCAGCAGAGATACTGTGGAACAGTGCCGTAACTCTGATAGGAATTAGGCAGCACAAACACGTTTTATTTGCACATAGCTTTGGTGCCTTCTCAGCCGGGGAATATTAAGGTTCAAATGATGTTAAGTGATTATTACATTTTAAAACCTGACATTCACATAACAAGTAATACAAGAAATCAGTTGTAAACAAGCAAAAAGGCAGTTGCTCAATAAGGCATATCACAAATCCCATCGTGGGTCTGCAACAAGAAATGTCAGCAGTGTTATTGGATGTGTCAGTCCTGGGAACAGGAAAGAAGAAGAGCTCAGGGATGCTGTAGGTCTTTAAGGACAGCAGTCTCCAAGTGCATGAATGGTCTAACCCAACACTGGAAAACAAGTAGACAAATAAGGAGAGCAGCTTGGCTTGGTGGGTAACTCATGACAGAGCTCCAGCGCAAAGGTGCTGCGTGCAGGAAGACGAGGCAGGGACTGCCTACGAAGAAGAAATTTGGAAATATTTCCTACACACGGCGTTAGGATGTTGTTGGGAAAACCCCAGCTTAACTGGAGACTTGCAAGGAGTGTCAAAGGCAAGAAGCAGAGCTTCTACTGGTAAATCAGCAGTAAACAGCTGAATAAGGGAAAATGGGCACATCGCTGGAGGGGGTGAGTGATTTCCAAGAAGACACATAGATGAGGATAAGGTACTCAATCCTTACCTCAGTTATCACCATCAAGGTCTCCCAGGCCTCCATGCTTAGAGGCAGGGTTCAAGTAGAAGAACTAAGAGCAGTGGATAAGCTTTGAGTCAGGGACTACCGGAGAGAACTTGATCCATACAAATCCACAGGTCTAGGAAGGATGTCTCTAAGACAAAGTGGAGAGAACTGGCTGATGTCCTTGCAAGGCCACTCTTTATCGTCTTTGAAAGCAGAGGGACATCAGGGGAGATCCCTGACAACTGGAGATGGGCAAACATCACAGTCATCTTCAAAAAAGGCCAAAAAAGGGGACCTTCAGGGTCAGTCAGCCTCAATCAGTCAGGAAAATCACTGAACAAATTCTCTTGATATTTTTGGTCTTGCTACAGAGAATAAGGTGACTGGGAACAACCAGCATGGATTTACCAAGGATAAATCGTACCACACCAACCTGATTGCTTTCTGTGACAAAGTGACTGGATCCATGCATGACAGGAGACCAGTAGATGTCATTCACCTCAGCTTTCAAAGGCTTTCAACTCTGTCTCCCACAGTATTTTTGCATTCCGACTTAGGATGTTATGGTCTGGGTAGATGGAAAACCGGAAGGTTGTATGGTCAGGGTCAGAGGGCGTTCATTAATGGGTTATATTCTACCTGGATGTTAGTAACAAAAGGAGACCTGTCCTGTTCAACCTTTATCAATGACCTGGAGGAGACAGTGCGCTGACCACACTCTCTTCAGGGCTGCAGATGACACCAAATTGGTGGGACCAGAAGGTAAGCTTGAGGACAAAGCCATCATACAGAGACAGTTAAGACAGGATGAAGTTAATAGCCTACAGAAACACTATGAAATTCAGCAAGGACATATGCAAAGCCCTGCATGTGGAAAGGAAGAATCCCTTACACCAGTACGGGCTGGGGATTGACTGGCTGGCAAGCAGCTCTGGTGAAAAGGATCTGGAGATCCCGGTGAACAGCAAGCTGAATGTAAGTCAGCAGCGTTTCCCAGAAACAAAGCAAGCCTACTGTCTCCTGGGCAGTATTTATAGCAGCATAGCCAATAGATCAAAGAAATTACTGTTTCCACGCTACTCAGCACTTAGTAAGCCACATCTGGAATATTACACCCAGCCTTGTGTATCACAGTGAAAGAATAACACTGATTAAAGTGGAGTGCATTCAGTGGAGGGCCAACCAAGACAGTCAGGGGCTGGATGGAACACATAGTCTATGAGCACAGGCTGAGGATACTGGGCCTGTTGAACCTGGAGAAGGGTGTGGGCCCACAGGAGCCTAATAGCAACGTTCCAGTACCTCTACGGAGGTTATCAGAGGAATCATGGAGTCTGTCATGGAATGGTCCATGAGAAGCAATAGGTATAAATTGAAGCAAGAGAGGTTCCGACTGGCTATAAGGAAATATCATGAGGACAGTCAAGCAGTGGAACAGGTGTCCCAGAGAGGCTGTGAGGTTTCCATCCTTGGAGGTCTTCAAGACTTGACTAAATAAAGTCCCCTGACAATTTTGACCCTACAGCTGCCTTTTTGAACAGAAGTTTGGACTAGATAAATTCTTAAGGTCCCTTCCAACTTGAATTATCCCATAAACTCGTAAGAAAATAACCATCTCATGGTTACAAATGTACAAAAGGGCTAAAACGTCTTCACCTCTTGTCTATCTAGATAGATTAGCTAGACAGACAGATACTTAATCTATGCATCTATTTAGATATAAAATACATGTACTTATTACTATATTAAAGCCTACTGCTGTCAGGTTTTGTGCCTACAAATCGGCTTAGCATCACAGAGTAAGTTAGCTGTGAAAAGAGAAGGAAGAATACCTGGAGACAGAGGGAAAATCAATTTTACAATACTTCATTTACACGTAATTCTCTTCCCTATCAAATGTAAACACACTGTATAAGCCCCACACTTGTGTACTCTAGAGCTGAAAATGTCATTATCACACTTGATACGATAAGAAAAACAACATCTACATGTTGAAGGGGGGGGAAAAAAAGCCTGCTTTAAAAGAAAAAAAGAAAGAGAAGATTGCACTAGAGGTTTGTGGGGGGTTTTTTGAGGAAACACCACAATGGAGAATATTTGAAAGTTAAATGTATTTTCATATTTATATCATGGAAGTTACAGCTTTAACCAAACTCAGCAAGGCAAGCCAAAAGCTAAGAAGGAGAAACTAGGCACAAAAAGAGGACCTAGAGGCATCCCAGCTGAGTTTGGAAGCTAAGCACAAGGCCTTGATAATAATTTGTAAGTGTGCAACAAAGCGGCTGTCTTTCAAATGTAAACAGACTGAGCTGACCTGATGCTAGTCACACCATCTCTGCCACAGCTTTGGTTGAATGAGTATCACTTCAAATCCTCAAGAGATAGTCCTGATAAAGAACACTAGTGTGAAAAGGGGACCAAACAGCTATTTGGACAGATTTTTTATTGATGCACATGTACAGAAACACAGGTGTACATGGACAAGGAAAATAAAATTATGAAGGGTATAAGCTTTTGTAAATGTAACATAGAAATATTTCTGGCTGTCCAGAAGGAAAATGAAAAATAACAGCAGCAATTTACACTGAAATACCACTCTTATGGGACCTCCAGAGGTAAAAGCTTGATTGTCTGAGTTTTCAGGAAAGCTCTGTGGTTCTAGAGAGTCAACCGCAATGGGATTCCTCTGGGTGCACATGTAACACGCTGCTAAACCTGCAGAGCCTATGCATTTTTTTTCATCTATAAGAATGGAAGTCAGCTGCAGCCTAACTCACCAGCATGAAAATACAGATTAAGTATCAATAACACACATAAAGATCTCAAAGTCTGCCTAGATAAGACTAAAAGTTTTGTAGCTGAACTTTACTGCAATGATAGTGGACACCTGGGGGCTAGGGTGCCCACTCATTTAAAATGGAGTCCCAAACCTGATTAACGAGGCTGTCCTGGTTTGAAAAAAAAATGTCACAAGCTTTGCCACCCAACCAGACTTTCAGTAAATTTATAAAGACCATTCAGAACCGATATCAGGTAAGACAGAAATTTGGTCACTTTGCCAATTATTTTTTTATGGCTCACAGATGGATGAACAGGTCTCTATTTTATCATGCACATGCTTTAAGAAAACAAAGCTTTCAAAGTAACCAGAGCTATAAACAACTATTTTCAAAATACTTTAGAAACAACAAAAACATGATGTAAACCATGTGTAGGTAAAGGCAGGTTTTTTATGTAACTGTTCCCTGGTCTTCAGAGATCACTGAAATACCATCCAAATTTGAGGATGGAGCACAGCATCTTCTAACTAGGCACAATAATATAACAGTAACAACCAGAAGAATATGATGGGATAAAGGAAAACAGGAATCTACTTCTCAAAACACTACAAGTGAAGCCAGTAAGAGTAACCTGGGGATATGTAATTCCCTATGATATTCAGGAAATAACAGTAGGGGCCACTCAAAACCTATAAAATTATAAAAAAGTTATATCTAGCTGAAAATAAAATTTTGATTTAGTACTGCAGAAGACCAAATTTTCATTTATGTTTTGGTAATGT
This sequence comes from Himantopus leucocephalus, assembly GCA_003993805.1. Taxonomy (NCBI): domain Eukaryota; kingdom Metazoa; phylum Chordata; class Aves; order Charadriiformes; family Recurvirostridae; genus Himantopus; species Himantopus leucocephalus. The sequence goes on from RSEF01000031.1 coordinate 53,291,643, forward strand.
GAATCACTGAAAATCTAGCACTGTTTGTGATCAGTCTGCTATTCTATGTTTTCATCCAAAGTGTACTATATTTAATACTAAAGTGCCTCCCAGTCACCATGCCAACGCTTCTCTGCTTTTGCATCCTTTGATACCTGTTATTCTATCATGACCTCCACAGTCAGTCCAGCTTAATTATGCTTCTGTCCTTCTATGCCATCTTTTATGAAGATTCTTATCTCCTTCTGATGCTGTGCATCACACCTTTTTCCCTTCCTTCATTAGCAAAACTTTTGTCGGCAAATAATAGCTCCAATTAAAGTGAAAAGCTCATACTACTCAAAAAATTGTTTTGCAGACGTGTCTGATAGCTCCAAAGGTAACCGTGCAAACTTACAGGCCTTTCCTTTGTCTCCTCATCAGCACATTACCTTCTGCAGCATTTATTTTCTTTCAGTATTGTAGAATTGATGTGCAGCAAATCCAGTTTCTGTTTGTTTTGTGGACTATCGCTTATGTCATTTGAAATCACGTTAAGTCACCAGAGCTATGCGGGTTTATTCTAGTTGATGATCTGGCCATAAAATACAGCGTGGATGCCTCTGCTTTCTTCAGAAAAACAGGGAAGTAGGACAAATTAAATCATGTACTCTAGTATTTACTTCTCCCAGTGCAATGGGGAACATCTTTGCTGAGACCATAGCTTCTGATGTTGGGAAGAGAACATTCATTCACTGAAGAATTGGAAAGAAAAATACACATCAACACCCTGCATTTTGCCGGTTCTGGAATGAATTAATGGCAAGAACTAGAACACAAAGCTGTAATCGTGTAAGCCAAAGCTACTAGCCTATGGTTGAAAAGAAAAAAGAAAAAAAAAAAAAAAGAAAAGAAAAAGCATGTGAGGCACTTAAGCTTGCAGAAAATATCTCTTGACTGCTTTATATATGGGGATTATGTGCATCATTCTCTAATAAATCTAACCACTATGGACTAGGCATGCAGAAAAAGGGTTTTCTTTCTATTAGCTCATGAAGTCAGCAATGTGTGTCTGCAAAGTGAACTGCTAGGGAAGCCATCTGTGAACTCTCTGCTAATAAACATATAATAGAAGCTTTTCAGGAACATTCTTATCTTGGAAACAGAAGGCAAATTTCTTCCATTTTAAGTTTTAAGCTTTTGTGCAGAATTCTTTCTAACATTAAAAAGAACTTCAGATATTTTGTCTGATGGTGAATTACCATAATTCAAACCTTCCAGGAATCACGTAATCTGTTCTCTGCAAGAAATCAGCTCCTCTGTGTAAGGAAGTCTTTTCTTCTGTGTATCCTCTGCCCAGTTTGGGTTATTGTCAAAATAATTTGAATGATAGGCATTTGGATTTCATACACTTTCCTTTCCCTCTTCCACAATTTTTTTTGCTCCTATTCCCAACAAATCTGACCCTTTCTAGGCTGGCATAGAGAGCAAATCAAAGTCTTTGGATCACTAGCAATGTCTGAGCACTGAAGGTACTTACATTTACTTTTGCCATCAGAATAACAACCGTTGCTAAAATAGCAGCTCTAATATTCTCTACTGAATCTATATCGGTACTCGCTTGCTGGGCATTTAGTGTGTCCAATGCCAAGTGAACAATTGTGTCATTTTCTGCCAAGAAGAAAAATTTTTTGTGATAGTTACCGAACATTAGTAGTGACAACACATGGAAACTGTCCCACATTACACTCCCTGGGCACTCCAGGAACAGCCAGCCAGTCTCCAATCACAAAACTCCTTCACCGGAAGGTCAGATTGACTTCAACTACCTTCAGTAAAGTCTTCTCTACGTTGTGATTTCTTCAAAGACAGTAAAACAGAACCATTATTTTCAGAAAACACTCATAAAGAGGAAAATCAATTTGAGGTGACCATCCAGACATATTTTTTTAACACCTAATCCCTCTAAGGTATGATTACAAGCAGAAGGGAAGAGAGAAACTCAGGAGTGGTTCTGTTGGACATCTGCCCGCTTATTATTATTTTTTTGTTGAAGCCCCATAATGGATTCTAAGAACGCATGGTTTTGGGTAGCCATCCCACCACAAAGCACACACCTCCATGGTTCACCACCTACTGTATATCATTTTCAAAGCCATTAAGCTGAAACCTGTAGAATTTACCCCATTTAAATTTTGAAATGATGAGCTCATTCTGTACTGTCTATAAATTGTGACAATCTCAAGGAGCAACCGAGGCGTCCTTTTCCCCTCTCTACCATCAACCGCGCTCACACCCCTCACAGGAGGGTTTAATGAGTTTACTAAGCAGCCAGGACTTTAAAATTCTTATTTAAATTCTCTGGAGTATAACAGTGTTGCTTGACTAAAGGAAGGTTGATGAAGGATTCACGGGGTTTCTAAGCGAGAAGCAGACTACAGCTTCCAGCTTTCGGGACTCTCGGGGCAGATGCTCAGCTCGAAGCCAGCCAGCTCTGAAGACACCCTCCAGGCAGCCTGGGTACCCTCGCAAGGCTGCGCTTCCCATGCTGTCAGTGGACTGGGAACAGCTGCTCCCGTTCCTGGTCAGAAAGTCAACTCCTCTGTGAGAATGGAAGAAGAATATATATATATCTATCTGGATCAACAGACACTTTCTCCTTCAAACCTCTTCTAGTCACCAGCTGTAATTTCCCTCATTGCTGTAAATAGCTTTCGCAGATATCATAGAGCAAATGTGCTCCAGCAGAACTACCCAACAGGTTTCTGCAGCTCAAGGGAGTTGAAAGAGAGCTGAGGTTTCTGCGGATCCCGATTCACTGAAGTCAGCGGTGCTATCAAAGCAGCCAACACGCGGCTCTTTGAGTTACCAAAGGAAACTCCTCACCGTTTCCCCAGGAAGCACAAAGGAATGCACTCGTGCAGTTCCAGAAATCAATCCCTGTGCTGGAAATTGTTTTGTTTTCTTGTTTTACCTTATTCTACTTGAATAAACAGCCCATCCGCACGAGGAGGTAACGTTTGTGCAAAATCTCCTTGCTTCAGAGATACCTAAAACTAATCAATGAGGCTCCTCTGAAAAAGGCAGTGGGATTTTTCACATTTGTTTGCTTGATTTATTTTTTGCTGCAGAATAGCCCGGTGCATTTCCAGGTGTGGTGGCAGGAAACAAAGTGACTATATTATGTCTCCAGAAGCATCCTCACATCTCTCTCAAGTAGACACTGATGCACAAATGCATACAAAGCCACTTTGGCTTTTGGTAATGAGAGCCGAGTTCTCCCTCAGTTCTCTGGGTAAGTGCTACTAATTTCATTTTGAAGATATAAAAGGCCAGTACAAATTATTATTTTGAAATAATTGGCAGGGGTAAATGGGTGTTGTCTCCCCACCATCCCTTATTTTCCACTCTTACTATTTTTATTATCTCTATCTTGTTGCTTCTCTATGGTTTATTTTCAATTCTTGTTCTTCAATTGGTTTAGATAAAGTTAATTGTTTACTGTAATTAAAAGAAAGCAAAAATTTTAGGACACGACTGTTTGCAATTCCTGTAAATTTTTGCAGTCATTTGATTCAGAACTTCTTGAAGGATATTCTATGAAGACAGCAAAACCACAACCTGCAAACTTACTGCAGATCTCCATTGAGTTATATATCCTTAGAAACAAAAAAAATACCTAAATAAGATTATTTGGGTGACTTTGCAAACCTTAGCCAATAGGGACTATTGCCAGACCAGGGTAATCAAGATAAACTATTGTCAATACTTCACACCAATAAACCTAATTTTATGTAGCAGTTATTATCTATATAAAATAGCAAAGAATTGTGAAAATGTTCAAGCAACAGATCAAAACAGGGACAGTCTTAGAATGTATATAGATAATATACACATTTTTCTTCAGCAGAAAACTAAAGTTTTGGTTTTCTCTTAAGCTCTTCTCTGGAGCTTATCTATATTATAATGTTTTTTGCAAAAATAATGTAAAAGACCTTTATTAGCATTAATTTCACCCCCCAAAAATGTGGAAGTTGGAGAATGGAAGCCAGTTCACAAAGATATCTGGTTCTCCAGGTGGAGTTTAGCTGTTGTATGGTCGTCTCAATTAGGTACACTGAAATCAGTCTCATGGACTATCAAAGGGCTGGACCAGGACCAGTGTTTATTTCCATATATTTCACCTGCAGTCATGGGCTTAATGTAACTCGATTCTTGGAAATGTTAGGCACATCGTTGCGGTAGAAAGACAAATATCAAGTACTCTAGGGATCAGGCATGCCGTGTATCCACAGTTCCTTACCTGGGAGGAAGGATGTGTAAGAACACAACAAAAAAGGTGGGCATGAAGTTCCCTGGGACTGCTGCTGAGGGCAGAACATGGATGTTCTGCTAGTCTTCACCACCACAATTTGCTAGAGCTACAAAAAGGGCAGGAAACCTCTGCTTCATATCAGAACTGAATTCTAAAGGATAACAGCATCAGGAATTTGACATCAACATCCCGGAGAGGATGTAACACCTAGCAACTCCCATGTTGTTTCTGATGAGATGCTGCATGTACAGGTCCACCATAAATAGACCATGTTTGCAGTTCTTGAGCCCTTGTAACTCCCATTTTGAAGTTTCCAGGACTCTAAGTGAAAGTGCATCTTGCTGGAAGAGCTTGATTTAATGCCCAACAACTTAAATGGGAATTGGTTTAGCTGCTCCAGCCAGGGAAAGATTTCTCCCATCGAAGGGTGGGGCTAGACTTTCATTGACATCTCTGTCTCCCATTCATATAATGTATTCATTGTAGTTTACATAAAATTATTCCATTCCATCAGAAGATCGCATTCCTACCCAGATGGCAGTACCAATTCAGACTGCACAGTTTCAAGAAAGCAGATGGGAAGAGAGGCTCTTAAACCTCTGGAATTATCCCAAATATACTGTATNTAAAAAAAAAAAAAAAAAAAAGAGGAAACTAAAGGGTAAGGCAACAGACACATAATGGAGGGTCCAAGAGAAGTGAATTCATCCACAGAATGACTGAGCCAATGTAAAATAACCATAAAGTTTAAAAGAAAAAAAAAATGATAAAAGTCATACTTCTCTATTTGTCTTAAAAAAGCAATGTCATGTTCTATAATGTTTAACATTATCAGGAAATGAGAAAGAATAGGGATCTTTAGCTACTTTACAAGACTGTTTACTCACAGATAGCAAAGTACTTTACTAACATAAGCCGTTAGGGATTTATTTCTGATTTTCTAAAATAGGAATTTATCAAAATCAAGATGTTTGGTGAGAACATGTTGGTTGTTGCTAAATCCCAATAAAACTCAGAAGAATCTGCCTGGCGTCCTGCCAGCTTGTCCATCTGGCCTCGTGGCAACGCGTCAGGCAGGCTGCTGCAGACGCCACGCGTCCGAGATCTTTGCCCCACAGCACCCCAGGAGCATTGTGCTACATGGGACCCCCAAATCCTCGGGTGCCTACCTGGCAGGCGATTGGAGATGACCCAAGAAGCCTCAGAAACGCTCTCTGTATTTCACAATGAAATGTCACTCTGACCTTCTCTAAGTAAAATGTCAGAATTTTCATTACATGGAAAATTTCAAAATGTCATTTTTGTTGCAGTTCTGAACTGTACTATTTTTAATTTCCAGAGGATAAGAATTCCAGTGTCTGTTTAGCTCTAGTCAGTACACATTCGCCTTGCTAGAGAAATCTAGGCTCGGTGACTTGTTTTATAATGTTTTAATGACTTTTGTAAAGTAGCGAGAGAGTGAGTGAGTCAGAAGTCAAGCATACGATTCCCAGTTTTATGCTCTAAAAAGTAGTCCATCACTCACTTTGCTCAGAACAATTTTCCAGAGTTTTTGTAACATTGCCTAAGACCATCATAACTTTGTCAGTTCCACTGTATTAGTTTCAGAGGAAGTGAATTCTAGTAACAGCCCAAAATTTTAGTAAAATTTTCATAATGGTAGAGTTAAATAGCAGTTGTTTCCTCTGCTCATGGTTAGAAAATGTATCACATCATTGGCATTGTTCCAGTTTGTAACCAAAATACCGTGCTCAAATCATGTTAAAAATCGCCTTTTTTAACTGAGTGAATTAACATTAAAATATTCACTTCTGAGATAGGAAATTATTTAATTGCCATGTCCAGGAGAGAAAGCAAGTTGATGAGAAGACACAGAAAGTGATCATTTGACCTCTCTGGCCACATACGTGCTGTCTGCTAGATGGAGTCTTGTGTTGGGAGATACAGCATCTTAGCCACCAGACCTGATACACAAGACAAGGACAGCTGAGTGCCCGAAGAATATTAATTCTTGAAGAGCCTGCCACATTATCATTTGTTGGCATTCCTCCAGCAGGACTCAGCTATTTTAGCATTCACAGCTCCTCCAGTTAATATTCTTTGATATCCATCCTGAACAGATGTTATTACCGAGGTTATCTATAGTTCTGTCTCCTCTGCTGATTGAATGGGAAGGTTTGGAAGGATGAGCACTTTAGGCAGCAGTGACACTCGTTTTTGTCTACTCAGGCCTTAATCAGTTCTATTCCTCATCACCTCCTTTCCGCATTACCTTTCTAGCTGCTGATGGCTTAAATTTTTCTTCCAAAATATAAAAAGGGAGGTATGAACATCACTTCGCCCCTTCCTTTTTTTTTTCAGTCTAAACTTCCAGAATCTCAGAAAGTGCTGTGGCACTTCATTATTTTTTTTTTAGCCTCCTCCATTTAACCTACTCCCACTCATCCCATCCAGTATCATCACTGGTGTAGAGATAATAGACAAGGGAGGGACCACATTCCGTTCTGAATAGCTCCAGACAAGGTCACGTTCATGCAATAGAAGAAACAGTGGAAAAGGAGTTGACAAGGGAAGGATGTGGAAGATTGCTGGGGAGAGACAAAAGACCACCAGAACGAGACTAACCGTACAAGGAAGTATTTTGTCGCTGCTCTGATATACACTTTCTAAAGCAGAACAAGAGAAAACCTGTCTTTTTGAAGTGTAACTAACAGTAGCGTCAAGCCCTAACTTCCAAACCACAGAAGAGGGAGAAACAGAAGACAGCTTGGCAAAAACGTAATTGTACAGTTATGAGCCTAGTTTGCACGTATCAATCATGCAAAGGCATGAGTGAATAACCAAAAAGACTCCTAAATGCAAATCATTTGCCCATACACCTACTTGATCGGCAGCAGGTACTTGATCTACTGCAAACGCGATGCGAGTCTTATTTACCGCTTTGCTTATTGCTTCTGAAATTCCTTTAAAAAAAAGATGTACTAAATGTCTAAAATTACAGAAAAGTAGGTTCAGCAGCAACATCACAGCTTGAATGGACTCTCAGAGAAGAATGAAAGCATCATTTTTTACAGCAAACTGTCAAATATGTACTACTGAAGCATATGTGTTTCTCTTCCTTTCTTCCTGTGCTAACAATTCGATCAACAATGAGAAAAGCCAGCAAGGTTTCTCTGCCTAATCCCCCCCTCTTCTATCTCCAAACAGACTATCATAGGAGGCACTAGAATTTACGGCAATTTCTAGCTTCTTGATACCAGAAAAAAATAATGATTTTTCCCCTGCTAATTTCCAGCGAGGTTCACGGGACTTGAAAACCTCCTGTAACCTTCCTTTGGCACGTGCGCTTGCAGATACCCAGTAACCAAATGCTTTCTAATTGACATTGCCCAGTACTGCTGATGTTCATGCTGTTCAGCAAATTTCGGTATTTTGTTTGCCCAGCCCTAGAAGCAGAATGTATTTTGATTACATAGCGTTTGAGCCGACGTCTGCTGGGGTTCAGAGGACGCTGCCAGGCTTATCTCTCAGAATTTGCCTTTTCCTCACAGGGTCTAGGTCAGGGCTGTACTTTTGCTGCCGAAATTAACTTACATATCACGTGTATTTAGCAGAAAGTGAAGGATTACGTTATGTTCATATGAAAGGCAATTACACCTTTCTTTTCTTGTGAACAGATGATATGCATAGCTGGGACGCTTACGTGATGAAATAAAGCTGCTTCGATAAACAAACATAAAGTTAGGAAAATGAAAGGGAAATACAATAAATTGGTAAAATGTGTGAGTATATCTGAGTTATATTCCCAGTTCCATTTCTGAAAGTGAAATATTGATTCGTATGATGATTAAAAACACATCCAGTAGAAGACTTTCAGACAATCTACTCCCCAATTTTGAGAACTGGTTGCATTCCTGCCTTTCAGGATACGCATGCATGCACCAAACACCATATAAATGTTACACTGATTCTTATGTATTCCTCATTAATGAATAACTAATGAGAATTAATTTTCCTTAATTATGTGTTAAATATTAAATAAACAGCTCTTAAAAAAATGTAGGCAGAGCCGGTGAGTAAAGCTGGTATTACAAAATCATAAACAAACCTGGCTTATGATTAACCTCACCTCCAACTGAGTGCAAAAATTGACCACTCAACCTGCATGTTAAAACTAACCAGAAAAAGAAAGAAGGAAAAATGCTGTGTTTTGAGTCACCTTTTTTTTCCCCTCTGTGCTAGAAATACTGGGGATGCAAAGTGGATTTTTTTTTTTTTTCATTTGGCCTCTGAAATGGATATTTCTTTCTTTCTGTCCTTCAGTCTAATTTTTTTTTTTAACAAATTCTATTAGAAAATATTTTCTTAAACCGATAAACGGCACCTCAATCCTGCCTTCTCAAACCTAGCCGTCGGCTTACGCCTAGTACTATCTGCTTGTGCTAGCAGCCCAGCAGACTCAGACACCAGTGACGTAACGCCAGAAATACATCAACAACATTAGCGTTTTATATTTTTAATTGCGTGCTCCTATTTTCACTTTCACGAGCTGCAGAATGATTTTTGCTACCTGCCAGAATTGCACGGACACCACCGTTCAACACCTCTTTAACACCCGCAGCCTTACCAAGCTGAATCGAGAAACACCGCGCCACGCCGCTGATGTTACGTCTAGTCCATTAATATAAGCGCTTCTTTAAGTTGCCCTAATTACTTTTGACCAGGAACATATTATTTTTTATTGCCCGCGCGGCCAGCGGCGCGGGGCTGCGGGAGGGGGTGCCCGCAGCGGCTCGGCTCCCCGCTGCGTGAGAGGGTGGAAGCTCTACCTGTCCCCGGCTTTACCCTGCACATCAAGGGTTCACGGCAAAACAGTCCTGACACTGACCTCGCAAAGACCCAGCAGCTGAAACAGCCTTAACAAGGTATTAACACAGCAACGTGCCCCGCGAACTATTACCAGCTGCAGGCTGGGGAGGGGAGCGAGAGAGGGAGGGAGGGAGAAGGGGAGAGAGAGAAAGAAAAAAGTGGGGGGAGGAAAGAGAGAAAGAGGAAAAGTGGCTGTTTCGCAGCTGGAGGAGTCTTGGCGTCTTCTTTTGACCTCTTTTCTGAGTTTACCCCGTACTTGCACGGCAAGGTGTCCTGAGCTAAGGGTAAGCTGTGTCTTACACCCTTGTGCCTTTCGGTGCCTGATCTTGCTTCTCTGCCGGTCCCACCAAACCCCACCGTGCTGCTTTAGCAACAACAAATGCGCTTAAAACCGCGGCAGAGAAAGTAGAGTTTATTTGCCTTAATTACGGGTGGCTAGCAGCCTGCTGAGCAAAGAGCGAGAGCAGCGAGCAGGAGCGTGCCAGCCCCTGCACACTCCCGTTAGCGTTTTATGAGTCCGGTGCATCGAAAAGTACGCTTCCAGTGTAATCCAAATTTACACTTGCCGTACCTGCAATATATTAATTAAGACAGATTTACTTCGCTGGCGACTCTGCCTTTGGGACTCTTCGGGCTACCCCACTGCACTAATCAGAAACACTTAAAAAACGGAACCTTAATTTCATTTTTCATTCAGCTGAGCGCGTATACCGTTCGCCACGCAGCGGTGCTCGACGTGGGGTTGCTGCTACGGTGTCCAAAAACACGATTCGATGGCAGACTGCCTGTCGCAGCTGTACCGCTGAACCTCAGGGACAACCCACCCAGAAGACAGAGCTGCTCCAATAGTGGCAGGAGATGTTGCCAGGACTTGAAAAGTTAATATTTAAATGTTTTATGAAAGCGTCAAGAGCAAACATAATAAAGGTAAAGGGAGAGGTTGCTGGAAGGAGAAAAAACCTTGGGTTTGGGGACACAAGCTTAACACTAACTATTTAGGCTTGAGAGGGCAATTTATTCCATATTGCATTTGATACTCTGATACTGCCGATTAGACCTTCTGTCTGGTCCAGCGTCCCCATCCTAACAAAGGCTCTTCTGATACGCTCTGGCGATGCCAACAAAAACCCTTCTTCGAGCTAAAAACACTGACATGAATAACAAGAAGCTGAAGAGCCGCAATGCTTTTCACCGCGGGGCACGACAAAGGGAGAGAAGGAGGTGTTCGCCCATGAGGTCCTCGAACGGGATGGGAACGGAGCTGTACCCTTATGTGTCGCAACCCGCTCAGCCGCTCGGCGAGCACAGCTGTATGATTTGTACACATTATCTTTCATTGTCTCATCGGCTGTCTGGCGGGTGAGCAAAAACAATGCCGTGCGCTAGAGGCTAATCAGCAACCCCAATTAATAATGAACAAATAGTTAAAATGAAAAATTCAGTGAAGAGCCGGTAGTCATAGAATATTATACCCAAACTCTTCCATGTGAGGTTATAAACATGCAGATATTAGTGGTATTGTAGCGACGGTGGTCTAAACACACAATCACCAAGGTTGTAGGGGGATCTGGCCTAATGATTCGGTATGTTTGGGAATAACATGCAAGCTTTCAGGCTTGAGATTTCACTATCAGACATTGTAAGAAACAGTGAAATCCATGCTGGGCAGACATCAGAAATAATTTTTATTAGTTTAGGCAAGCGATTATAGCATTGATTTATCAGCTTGAAAGAAAACCAGTTAGCACGTGCAGCACAGAAAGATGTCAGCAAGGGAAGAGGCCGTTAGAAGATACGTAAGAGGCGGTAAAGCCAAGTTGTCTATTTACCCACACACTGTTATTTTCCATTTGAGTTTGAAATTTCAGCTCCCAGCCCTAGGTCTTTTGGAGATACTTTATATGTGTGAAGCGAGGCTCAGAACTGATCAGTGCTGGGGGAGTGTTATGCAACCTTTCAAAGAAGCATTTTCTCACTCGTAACGGGACGTCCCTGCCCTTATCACCTGTCTGGGTGTCATGTGTTCATTCTGGTGCCTACTGATTATTCCGTTCCAACCGCTTAAATTGAATGAAGGCATCTAGTGCATGCGTGGTGTACGTTCACGTATAGACTCCACAGTTAACAATGAGGAATAATAAAGTCTTTGGGAGAAAAACAGAGTCAACTGTTAGCAAAGGAGACTGAATTCACCATCTGGGTTGTAAGACATTATTCTACCGGCTGTACTGGAAGCCACAAGCTATTAACTTTTCAGTAACAACTGCAGCCAAAGTGGGACCTGACCGCAGCGGCCAGAACTGTTGCCCAGGCGGTGGTCTGACATCGCACGTCCTTTTCCCCTTGTCCCCGAACTGATGAGAAAAATAAGGAGTCCAAAAGTACACATGTACTTTTTCAAAGAGATGTGCAGTAAGGATGGGGAGAGTTCAGCTGACCAAGACAGAAGGATAAAGGGACAAAACAGGTAAGAAAAAATAACGAGAAGAGGTGACATCCAGAGGGAACACAAAACAGGAGTAAGACAGGAAAAGAAAAGTGAGGGGGGAGGAAGAGGAAGGGAGATTGTAGTTGGATGAACCATGGAAAAAGGTGGGCAGAGTAAAATGTTTAACACAACAGAGTGAAGAGCAACATGACAGAAAAGAGAATCTGGCTGAAAAAAAACAAAGTCTAAAGGTCATGTTGCATCCAGAAACAAAACATGGCAAAAAAAAGGAAAGAGTTAGAAAGAAAAGTAGAAAAGAGTGAAGAGGGTTTTTAAAATACTGAAAATGTGCATAAAGAGTGAGTGAAAGTGAGTTTTGATGATGGATAGGAATAGATATAGATATAGGTACAGATAGGAAATATACATGAAGGCATGGGAAGTGAAAAGTAGAGAATATATGAAAAAATAAAATGAAGAAAATAATAGAATAAGGTAAGATAAAGTAAAATAAGATAAAATAAAATAAAATAAAATTATAAAATATTAAAATAAAAATTAAACTAAACTAAATTAAACTAAACTAAAATGAAATAATAAAATAAAGTAAAAATGAAATAAAATAAATCATTAAAATAAAAGTTAAACTAAACTAAATCAAACTAAACTAAAATAAAATGAAATAATAAAATAAAATAAAATAAAATAAAAGAAAATAAAATAAAATAAAATAAAATAAAATAAAATGAAATCATAAAGTGTTAAAAGCTGAGACCAGCGTGGTTTACTTTAGGTAAATAACTGTAGGTGAAGTTTAAAACTTAGCAAAGCCTCAAGCCTTGTACTTGACTGCACTGAACACGATAGTAAATGCAGACACTGGTACCCCATAATTCGTAATCTTGATTTTACCCAAGCAAGTTCTGCAAAAGGCTCTTGGGACCTGGACCAGCAACATCGTACACTGCGAGACGAAAAGACCCTTTCTCTGGGAAAGCAGTTTTCGCTGCATTCGCGGCGTCCCGGAATGGGCCCGTTCGGAGGCAGCGAACTGCACCTGCGCCCCCTCCGCCGCCCGCCCCCCGCCCGCAGGGTGCTCCGTCCCCGGTCCTGCAGCGACATCCAGCGCCGAGCACCGGCGCAGCCGCCCGCCCGCCCCGCTCTGCCCCTCCGCGCTGCTCTCC
>RSEF01000031.1:53310334-53330887 GCA_003993805.1 Himantopus leucocephalus
TATTTGTGGGGGTGTTGGTTTATTTGGGGGTCTGTTTGTGGGGTTTTTCGTGTTATTCACTGCAGCCTGGCTGCAAAGCATGCAAGCAGACAAAAGGCTGGATCCTAAGAATGATCCTACTGCAATGAAGCTCCACGGCACTCAGCTAATTTGCACCTGCTAAAGAGTTACAGCCCAATATATTTCAGCTCATAATTCATGAATAAGACGCATGGAAGCGCTGTCGACCGGCAGCGGGTGGGGAGGGGGTGAGGGGAAGGGGTGCTTTCCCGGGCTCTTGGGAGTGTCACACTGAAATTCTGCAATATCAAAGTTTGAGACAATTTCTTCTCCTTCTTGTTGTTGAGCCCCTCTGGTTTCTGCCAATTCACCTCTGCCAGAGATTGTTTATCACTGCCGGTAATAAAACAGTCCAGAAGTCTCTCGTTTTAAGCTTCAGTAAAATAAACTACAATGAACAGACTGTCAAATATTTCCTCCTTTTGCTCCTTTCCTGTCTCTCTATTCTGGGATGAAGAACCAAACAATCTCCAAAATATTCTAGCTGCAGTCACCATTTAAAAGTAAACATGTCAAACACTGCATTAGGTGTTTACATATAGTCTCTTTAGGATTCAGGTTCAAAATTTGTATTTTTCTTATTGTTGTGCTGCAGAATATGATTAGCACGCCTGACCTCAACCAATTGAAAATTTAAAATCAAAACTTTTTTTTTCAAAAAAAGAACATATTAATATTACCATAATATTTTGAAGTTGCTGTTTTTAATCTTTAAAATGAAATAATATGTGCATATAAATATAGTTCTAATCTATTCTCAAGCATGCTTAACATTTTTTATCAGTAACACTTATTTCCTTCTTAGCTGACACTAAAAAAAAAGACAAAAAATAAACTTTCCTCACGATGCCCATTACAAGTTACAAAAGTATTTTCTCCACTACATTTGGGGCGCAGGGGGGGTGGTATTCCCAAATTAAGGAACCGGTCATCTAATTCTTCTGTTCTTCCATCTAAAAGGAGCTGTAGAGATGTTTTACAGGGCTTTTAATAAGATAGGTGCTCTTCATTAACATAATGCCAGATCTAAATCTATTTGTGCATTCAGTGGCAATTTCAGGTTAAAGAAATACTCAGTATGGTAAGTGGCAATACCCACTATAAGAGAAAAGAGTGATTTATAAACCCGACTCTTAATATTCTTGTGGCACTTAATTCAGCCATCAGTATTCAAATCCAGCTGACATCTGTGGGAGCTCAGAGTGCTCAGCAACTTGCATAAGGACTCAATAAACTGCTAGATTGAGCCCTAATCCTGCAGTCAATGTTATGGGTAAGGGAAAACCTAATTATAGTGAGATTTTTTTTTTCAGGTTTATTTACTACAAGAGTTCAAAGCAAGATCACATCATTGATCTCATACTATAATACAATCAAACTCAAGGAGGAACTGAAAGCTTCCTTGTAGGTCTGATCTTCTGAATGCCTGTCATGAATTATGAGTCAAGAAGAGATAATGAACACTTATAGATCCCTAAAGGATTAAAAAAAAAAANAATAAAAAAAAAAAAAAAAAAAGGAAGGTGATATTATTGCAAAATAAACCTGCATAATTCTGATCAGCGAGCTCAGTGTGGCAACCCCTCTTGGCCACCAGCTGAATGCGGGAACGGAGCTCTCTGCTGGCGGCTGAACTTGCAGGATGCACCGGGCTGAGTCTGTGTCCCACCAAGGATTCAAGCCAGGAGCTTCGTGGTGCTTGAGCAGCAAGTTTTCCCTGTGGTCTGACATGCAGGCCCCCACGAGACTGAGTCAGGAGTTGTGCAAAGCTGGTCTCAGCTGGAAGTCGTTTTTTTGCGACAGTGAAAATAAGATCCACTTTGTCGCTGGATGAAACAGACGTGTAATCATGCTCCCAGTTGCGTGTGTCAAAATGAAGCCTGTTCTTCAGGCTTTTAGCCAGTTCACTGTAAGGAAGCGTCAGTGGAATATGAAGCAACTTGTCACGGTGCAGCCTGAGTTTCAAAGAGCATGAACGTCAGCTACCTTGTCTGAGCTAATGGAGGTTCACACTTGCTTTAATAACTAGACATAAACATAAGGGTTAAAGCGCTATTTTTCATAGAAGTAGTAGAAGTTTTATATGAAATACTTTTGTTCGACTTGCAAACACTAACAAATAAACTGGAGTTCTGATTCAGTTCTGTCTCTAAACATATGAATAGTCCCACTGTAATCAAAACTGGAAAAAAAACACCATAGAGACAAGTATAAAAATAGCAGGTTTTCTTTGTACTTACTACTTACTTAGCAGCAGTGCAAAGTTCTCTTACTCAAACTACTATCGCTGGCCTCTTTTCAAAAACTTGAAAGAATAACACTCTCTGGGGAAAAAGCAGTCCAAATGGATAATAGATTTTAAAAACAGATTTTATTTTTTTATGTTCTGCCTACCCAATCCATCTCCTTACATGAGGTTGACAGTTGATTGTTGGGTTTTTTTAATTTTCTACACACAGCTACACGTGTATTCTTCTATACTGCTCCCAATTTCAATGGCATAAATCAAAGTTGAACTAGTTATCTAAGAGTAAAAACCTCCTTAAAATACAAAATACCTTTCCTTTTCAGTATTTGAAGAATTACATTGATTGAGAACATAAATTTAAATACCTAAAAAACCCATGTAAACTTAAGAAATAAAATTTTACAGCAAACACAAAATAACCAGCCAAATTCTACCACTATTTAGTGTCAACTCGGAGAAGAAAAACCTTGTCTTGTAGGTCGCAGTATGGAAAACAACACATCTCTTCTAAACAAGTACTACAGGATTTAACAAATTGGCCCAGTTGTAGGGTTTTAAGTTTCTCATTTTCTATGGAAACAAACACATGCACTGTATGCGTGCTGATCAGGCTAAAGTATGTAGCATGGTGACATCTGGAACAAACCTCTTAAAGGCAAGGTCAAGGTACCCATGTCCAGTCCTGTCCACAGACACCCTATCCACATGTGGCTGTGAAAAAGCACCTGAAAAAACATGAAAACACCAAGATATTCCCAGGTCACTGGAGGCATTTTATACTTTTTGCAAACATGTTTTGCCTACAGCATTAGTGAGGGTTTCAGGAATCAAAAAATGTGAATTAAATATGAAAATAGGTGTACCCAACCAGCAGGGATGGCCACCACCAGACTTTTTGCAACCCAGTTCTCAACCCCATTCTCCCGCCTCTCAAGAGCATGAGAGTTATGGCAACGAAACAGGCAGCAACGTTTCAAAACAAATCCCTTTTACAGACTTTAATCTGAGGAAAAGAGATTCGAGGTCTGTCGCCAGTGGTAGGAGATAATCTTGTAGGGTAGCAAGAAGAAAGTGCCTGAGCTGTAGATAAAAGGCGAACTCCTGCTGCGGAACATTATACAAACGCTGGAGATGCTGGAAAGACGCCAGAACTCCCTGGCGATGCAGGCTGGAGACACGAGGTACGCAGCCACCGTCCCGCCGAGCGGCAAAGGGAAACGGTCGCAGGATTCGATCAAGCACAGCTACAGTAAGTGCCGGTGGGGACCTTTCATCTTCAGAGCTGTCAGACAGCACGGCCGTTCGCGGAGAGCCCTCGCCGCAGTGAACCGTCCTTTGTTTACCGAGAGCGATGACGACTTAGATGGGGATGAAGCAGGGGGAAGAGAAATAACAGGACAATAACTTCTGTTTTTATAAACCATCCACTTTAATAGTGACGCTCAGCCTGTGCAAAATAATCCCGCAGCCAAAGCTGACACACTGTGTCAGTGGTGACTTTGTTAAGTAGCTATTTACCATAATTTATAGGAAAATGAAGAGGTATAAAACGTAACATGGTTAGAGAGCTATGCTGAATGAAGCAGCCATTTTTCATTGGCTAATGCAGGTAAAAGAAAAAAAATAGAGTATAAAATAAGGTTGCAGTAGGCAAATTCTTAAGTAGTATAAATTGATCAGAAAATGGAAGCAAGTGTCAAAGAAACTGTACTAGTAACAGTTAGTTTGCCAGATGTTTGGAAGATGTTCTGCACATGTAACCTTGTGCTAGGCAATGTCCCAAATAAAAAAAAAAAAGCATGAAAGAAGTAAAACTCTCTTGAAATCTCGGCAGATTGATAGTATTCAGAATTTGTGTTCCAAATGAATCTGAAAGAATGGTGATTTTAGGGAAATAGTACTTTCAAGATAAGAGAAGGCTCAGGTTTGGGGACGGGGTGGGGCTGGCAGTAGACAGGTATGTCAGTGGGTATGGGGAGATGCTCCCCTTACATTCATCTTCCCAGAAAAAAAAAGTGTGTTGATATCTGTTTCATATCTGAATGCAACAAACTCTTTAAAAAAACCCAACCAAACAAAAAAAAAACCACACACACACCCAAAAAAAAGGAATTACAATGCCGGCCAACACATGTTCTCATTTACCATCACAGTGTTTATGAAGGCCATGCACTAAAATCAGGAACTGTATGTATTTTCATTACTCCATTGTTTTATTACTATGCCAGTAGTAATCAACAGCATCTATGGCTCCAGCAAGTGCTTCAGCTCTGTCAGAAACGGCATACTGAACCAAAAGATGCAGTACTAAAATATGCATGAAATATGCACGACCATGATATGGGAAAGTTTTTATATGAATTTTAAAATCACATTCGTGTACAATACTGTAAAATCCATTTAGACTCAAACAGCTCATTGTTTCAGGCCGTTGTGGGGTGGCTGTTGAAACCTATTAACTCCACTTGAGCACAAACAGCCATTCTCTGGGCAGTTCATTAAAATCCACCCTTTCTTAAGCTCGAAGGGACTTCTGACTGTTTAGTTCCCATGGGAAATATTAAAAGAAAAAAATTGCAGAGAAAAATCATAGCATGTCACAACACTTAATAATAGCTACAAATGGAGTAATTTTAAATAGTTTGCATTAACTTGATGGGATAAATATTCTGAGGTACTCAAGACCCTTAGGGAAAAGTGTCACGGGGATAAGCCATAGTGTGAAATTGCTATTTGAGTGCTGAATACCAATTATTTGTGATTTACTGTAATTTACTTTTAAACCCAGGAGCTTACCCAAAAGCAGTTGGTGTATGTTTTAAATGATGCATCAAGGACTTGAGATGTGAAACACCCAGGAACAGCAACAGAAAGAGAAACACCCTCAGACAATGCTCTAGTTAGTTCCAACTACCACATAAAAAAAAAAAAAATAATAGGGAAAATGTGAGGAGTGAGGCACTGAGAGTGACACATATGTAGCCTATTTGCATCTGGGAAGCTGCGGTACTGCAAACTCGTACAATGACATAACCTATTTTTGAGCAAGTTTACTTTTGCAAAGAGCTGTAATACAGGTGGAGGGAGGGCTAGGAGCCCACTCAGTCACGCTTACTACATGGCTGTTTCAAACAGCAAGAAGATGAATTTTGTCCTTTTTAATGAGCTGCTAAATGGAGCTGGTGGGAAAACAGAGTTTCCGCTCTGGGGAACACACTTCTGTTTGGACCTCTTGAGGTCATTGCGTCTTGGCCTTTTAACACGTTTCTTATGCCAGGAATACACTTCTCCACCTCCTCCAACCAACTTCTTGACCAAGGAACGTCAGCGTAGCTGATTTGCCCAGTGTTTTGGAGAGCAGACTCTAGCTCAGAGTGGGACTCAGAGTGGGTGCACCCACCTTCAGATACCTGAACATGAAGTATGCAGCCCAAGCTAGCTGCCACAGGCACCCAACACCATCAGTGGTGAGAGGCAGGTATCAGCAGGAGGTGATGCACTGCAGCTCCTGATCTTAAGATTGGATTAAAATACATCTTACTCCATTAATTGTAAACGTGAGTTAATAGTTTGGCTGTTAGTCACCTGATCTGTAGTTGGTTGACTGATTTGCAGTTAGGTGAGATGAATCCAAAGCACAATCACATGCTTCACGATAGAGGCAAGACAATTCAGCTTTCAGAAAGCAGAATATTATTTATTTAGCACAGAATTACCCGTTACAGAACAGCCTACATTTGCCAAATTTCTGCTTGAAGGCGAGAGTAGTTTAAGGCTAAATCCACTCTGTGCTCCAAAAGGAAGCTTCTATCCATGACAAGTCCAAATCTGTTCTGTCCCCATGTTGCAAGAAAACAAGGCCTTGATCAGGCACAGATTGGAGAGTATTATGGAAATAACCAATGAGAAGTTTTCAGAGCTCTGCTGCCCAAAGCCTGCTAAAGGAACATGATTTCAACAGCTGCCACCATCTATGCTTTCAGCAATACCATTGTATCTGCAAGGAGTATCCGGATGATGCTCTTAGTCATATGGTTTAGTTTTAGGTGGTCCTGCGAGAGTTGGACACGATGATCCTTATGGGTCCCTTCCAACTTAAGATACCCTGCGACTCAGTGATTCTGTGAATCTTACACCATGTGATTTGCAGGATGGTCCAAGTAGTGTCCTTTGCAGGTGCAGATCGAACACTATAATGTTATTAATTCCCATCTTACAAGATCTCCTTCTGCTTGCAGCCCCAAATCCTTTCTTAAGCGCAGTAAGAGCTATCTCTTGCACAACGCTGTACACTTTTATTCTCCTTGAAACCAGTGAACTAATCAGTATTTTATCAGATGTTGTTTGTCTTTATTGAAAAAGCAGGTACTTGCAGAAATTACCTAACACGGACTTTGTGTTACCAAAAAAACATCTTTTACCTGACCCATATTGTCAGAAGTTCAAACTGCTAGCAAAGCCGTCTATAACACCTGCAATATTCATCCAGAAGACCCTGAGTGTCTCACCAAACCTTGCTTCTATCCCACACATTATGTGTCTGAGTCATCTCTGATTTTACATCATCAGTTTTATGACAAGTCACATAAAAATAAATGTCCTGTGAACCAGTGCTGGAAACTACAGTGATTTTGATTGAAGAACTTCACTTTAACAAGGCCGAAGAGCTTCATTCTACATTTTTAAAGCAATGGAAAGTTCAAACTGCTAGACATGAAGCAAAGGGATTCGAAACGAACCTGGGGACTGGGTGAACAAGCTGAATCAAGCCATCAATCTGCTGTTACAGCAAACGAGACCACATGTTGGGCTTTATTAGCAAGGTGGAGGGACGGGTTGATCAGGCTGCATCTGAAATTTTGAATCATCTTTTGCACCTCCAAGTACAAGATAGAGACCCACATATTGGAGAAAGTCTAGAGGAGGAAAGGCCACTAAGATAGAGGTCCAGAGCACAATGACCATGAGTAAAGGCTAAAGGAACTGGAATTGCTTAGCCTGGAGAAGAGAAGGCTTGAGGGGCAACTAACTGCAGTTTTCTGCAACCAAAAGTGGAGTTACAGAGAAGATGGAGCCAGATACTTCTCAGAAACCCACAGAAAAAAAGGAGAAGAGGCAACAGACACAAGTTACAGCAGGAGGAATTCAATTGTACATCAGGAAAAAAAAATCTTCCCCATGTGAGTGGTCAAGCACTGGAACAGGTTGCCCAAAGTGGCTGCAGCATCCTCATCCCTGGACAAAGCCCTGAGCAACCTGATTTACTGTTGAAGTAGAAAAGGAAGCTGGACTGAATAGCTGCCAGAGGTCCCTTTCAAGTGAAATCTTTTCATTATTATTTACTTATGTTGTCTTTCTTTCATCAAGTTAGCACTTTGTTATACCTCCAGTCAGGTTTTTTTCACATATTTTTCTGTTGCTTAGTAGATTTGACTCAATTGCAAGATGCTTTCCTGTGTTCCACAAGCTTTGCTTTCCATGTGGTTTCAACAGACCATGTCATCCTGTTGTGCCATTTCCTCAAATTTTGGAATGGAGAACACAAAATTGAGGTTGTGAGAGGAAAAATTTCCTTTCTTGACACACTATCGTGCCAACAACAGAGGAGTCTCCACCCTCTCCACTCACCAGGAGCTTCGTCTGGATGAGCAGACAGTACTCCTTCAGTTTCACAGCTGCCCATGACTAATACTCTTCTTAATTATTCCCCCACTACGTAATGTTGAGCATCCAAGACAGGATTTTACAATCATTTTTGTGTAATTTTCAGTAATTTTAACAGAAGTAGTGGAAGAGGAGAGATTTGGTAGAGCATTTTTAACTTTCACTGCAACGGCATGTGAGATGAGAATTTAATCCTCTTCCCCACCAGATTAATTATGAAATGTCAAAAATACGTTTTAAAGTTTCATAAATTTCCCTAACTCTTTTACCTCTTAAGCTGGGAGTATAAGCATATTTTTCAGTCTAACTCTTTTGATTGAACAGATAGGCCAGAAGTTCTCCCATCGCACAACAGTTTTCTTTAATTTTTTCCATCCTAGCAAATATATTTTTTCCCATACTAATGGCAACTGATAAATATGTGCATATCTATAAGAAAATAAGCTGGTCTTCAATATGTGAAAAACTCAATTATCTCTGCAAAAAAATCCTATAACATTTTTCAAAAGATTTTTTTCACAACTGAAACTTTTTTTTTCAGATTTTTTCCTTCTTTTAAAAAGGCTTTTTCATTAAAAAGAATGAAATCTAGCTTTGATAGATTTCTTTCACTAAAATAAAAGTTATTCTTGGTACTGCACTGGATTGTCTCTCATCTTCACAATACAGTTGTCCTGCTACAGATTTGTGCAAAAATGTATGCACATAAAATCACTCTACATTCCATATCTTCTGAAATAGTGTTGTGTCTTCAATGTGCCTCTGAAATATAGAACTCATTAAAAAAAAAATAATCACAAATTAAAAAAAAATACTGCTGCTTAGTCTTTTTTCTGACTACAAAAACCATGACCACAAAGCACACAGTTTAATGGACCTCAACTAATTCTTCATTTGATTCCAATCTTGTTGGACTCATTCTATCTGATCAGAACAGTGTGAGATTATAAACCTCTGAGTAGTGGTGAACTATTATCCTTTCCATTCATTCTTACTGCTGTTGGTGTGAAACCATTTTATGCTATAGCTCCTATCACAGGGAAAAGATTTCTTATCTCTCAGTCTGTAACTTGAGTTTTTCTTTCAAATCTTGAAAGCAATCTCAACATTTTTTCTCTTGTTGATTACTCATAATTTCTGTTTCAGCAATTTTTACTTTTACGTGGCAAATGATTTTGTAACACTTCCTCTGAAAAATATTGTCTGCACAGGTAATACATTTTTTTCACTTTTTTTCTCCCTGTTTCCTTTTTCCCCTAAGAGACAGTCACACCATACAGCTCTAGAGAAAGATATCATCTTGTCTTGCTTATGGCTTTATCCATAGGTATATTGTACCAATGGATAAAGTAGGTAGGCGCGTATCTTCCAGTGATTTCATCTTCTTTAGCTCTCTTGTCTGTGCTGACAACTACTGCTGATAGTTGATAGTTATTTCAAATTCCAAACTGGAGTTGGAAGGAATGGAGGAAGGGAGGAAGAGAGGAAGGAAGGGAGGAAGAGAGGAAGGAAGGAAGGAAGGAAGGAAGGAAGGAAGGAAGGAAGGGAGGGAGGGAGGGAGGGAGGAAGGAAGGAAAGGAGGAAGAGAAAGAGAGAAAGAGAGAAAGAAACTCCTAATTAAAAAGAAAATTTTATTTACTAAAAATGCAAGGATGGAGGAAGGGAAAGGCATCTGTGGATTTACCAGTCAGGCTCCAAACACCAATTCAAATAACTATTTCTCAGAGAAAGGATGCGCCTAAGAATGTCACATTTAAGCCAATCCTCCTAAAGAATAGGTTGTCCTTCCCCAGAGGAAAAGAAATATAAGGTATGAATATTTCAGGAAATCTGATTAAGTCTTTGGAGCTTGTCTCCTTTATCTTGTAGGACAGTATTTTTTTTTTTTTTAAGGATTTGTGCCTACTCCATGTTAGTACTTACAATTAATTTTGTATCAGTTAATGGCTCTTCCTTGATTGGCTGCATCTCAAGAACTCAACAGGTCCAGTATCAAAATCTTTTCTCCCTTTTTTTTGTAGAAGAACTTGTAAATATCAGCTACTTCACTTACAGGTAATTTTTTTGTTTTACTGTCCATTTTGAGGAAGAAGAGGCAATTTTATGAGACACCCTAACTTTTTTCTCCTTACTTGTACGCTCTTCTACAATTCACAGCTGCAAAGGTGAGAACAAGAGCCTTAATTTTTTCATAGCAAAATACTCTAAAATACTTGTATTTTGAAAAATTGTCCAAGTAGTTACGTTCAAAGCTTTTCGCTTGTCCAAAATGGAGTCGATGAAGGTCCTTTAAATGGTGCTGCCTCACTATTCCTTAAGATGAAATCAGGCTATGTTGGACCTTCACGAGTAATTGTATCACCATTTTCCACAGCACCATTTGGCAGTGCATATCCTGAACACTAACTAACATGCTTGAAATAATTGCCTTCTTATAAAATACTTAAAATCACAATACACCAAAAAAATGTAGCTTATTATCTGTTAAAGCTATAAGTGGCATGCAAGACTATACCTATTGTATATACCAATTAGATACCTATGAAAGCATATTTCACACCTTAATTTTTTAATGATGTATTTTTTAATCTCATCAATTATATTCCAGAATCAACATTCAATGATTCCAACATATATAATGCTATAAGAATTTCAGGCTTAGTGTTAAAATATCCACATACCTTGCATATAAATCAAGCACTAGTCATTGTTTTACCTTTTCTTTGTCATGCAATCAAGAAACTAAGATAAAGACTCTTGGTAATATTAAAATAGATTTATCTTCCTACTGCAAAATTAGCTTGTCCTTTCCCATACCTACACTTTCTTTCTCTTTGAGACACAGCCAGCTCCCCAAACTCTGCGGTAAGAGTTACTGACTCACAGGAAAATCTAGTGTCCATCTTCCTTGTATTCAAGTACTCTGTTTCATGAAATAGTGCAAAATTGTCTTTTCAAGACTTGTAAATTTTTATATACAGTTTTGATGCATTTATGGTATAAGCAATTTTCCTGTTGTGTGATCTTAACTTCATTTGTTTGCATTCAACATGTCTTTTCTCTAATAACCTTTTATTTAATCTTCAGTTACGAAATTAAGTTCCATATCAATACCCAACCTATAAATAATAAGGACAATATTTACATTCAGGTTGGCACTCCTAGCTGATCTTTGGACAATTCCCACAAAGAATTCTCCTTCATCTGTATTATAGTTACTGTCTTTTTCACTAGGTATGTATGTCTTCAGGTATCGACAGTCTATGCCTTTTGCAAAATGCCCCTGTTTCCTGTGGATCTCGCGGCTGTGCACAAACACATGGCAGTTTGCTCTGAGTACAGCTCGTCATGCTGCTTCTTGAAAACCCATCTCATCTACAGTCTCCAGACCCCTCTGAAGTCTCAGCTTTTGCTTTGTCTAGCATATTCTTTCGGGTTTGACGTTTGCAGTCCAGCATGGCACTGTCTTATTTTCTTTCCAAATCTAGTCTATTTTCACTCTTGTGAATACTTTATTCTTATGAAACTCGAGCAATTTGTTCACACTTTCCTCTAGCCTTTCCCCTCCTCCCACAAGTTTTAGTTAGGAACTTTTAGTATTCTTTTTCTTAATATTGGTGCTTTTCTTTTTCTTCCATCCATGATCGTAATTATAATCGTGTTTAAAATAAGGATCCACAAGCCTTACAAATTCGCTTGGCAGCTTTACATATGCTATAAATGCCTCAAAAGTCTTTCGCTCCTTAGAGAGATCGATACCAGAACTCAAAAGAAGTGTGTTGAAGGCAGTTCTACCATTTCAAAATTGCTCTGGCTTATTAAGCTAGGTCTATTAACTGGCCAACTTCTCCCTTGCTTAAATTAATACCGCTAAGAAAACTGGGACTTTTCAAAAAACAAAATACTTTTTCTTCCCGATCTTCCTTATTAACACCACTTGGCTTCATAAAGAAACAATTTTCTTACTCAGAGTTAATTAACTGATCTGCAACACACTTACTTACATAATTTTGGGTTTCTTTGGAGTTTTTACTTTCTCTGCAATTTTTAACTGCCATCTTCTGGTTCTACTTTCATTTCTAGTATCACATACTGGCAGTTAATAAGGTTACAATTGAAATACCATTTCATGAGGACCACGAGGACTGTTAGACACTAATGCTAATGTTAGAGGAAAATGTTGATGAGAGCAGAGATTTAAGCTTCTCTTCAAGTTTAGCCAACTAATTGACAACTGATAATTAAAGCTGATTGATCCAGACTTTCCAGGGGATACCACATTGCAACCCAAGCCACTTAAGGGGATGACTAATCTTACATATATACCACCGTACCCTTAGAAATTTTGGCCATGGAATAATATTGCATTGAAAGTCTATTTTGTAATACACTAGGGGTATTTTCAATTCCTGTCAAAGAGGCCGCATTTTAACTTACAATTTTAAGAAAAAACCCTACACACTCTGACACTTCAAAGAGTTAGTGGTAGAAGTTGGATAATCAGTTACTGTTTTGTTTTTAAACTCCAACTAGAAACACAGCAGTGTAACTCTGCAGTCGACAGGGAATTGCTCATTTTGAAATCATAAACATTTCAAAATAATTTATAGTGCTGTACTGTAGGATTAAAAATGTTTTTAATAAGAATAATTCTTAGGAGGATATAGTGCTATACTGAAATTCTGCTTACACCGTACCCAAGTCTTTAAATGACACAAATATGTTACTTTCAACTCATAAAAACAAGTAAAGTGATGATACACTTTGTCATGAGTACCAAATTTTTATAAAGCTTAATCGAAATTAACCGCCTTGTAGCAGATGTCTTAAAGCACGACTGAGGTGGCATGTTTATCAACCCTGACCTTCAGCATAAGGGACAGAAGTTTGCTTTGAGGGTTTGAACAGGACCTATCTCGGAGACATAGGAGGCATCGCTGTTGCACAGTTGGCTAGCGCATTCCCACATCCCCTCAAATCTTTAAGGCGAGAATAAAGAATTGCTGATTTTGTAAATAATTTAAATCTTTGGCTCTTTGTCTGTTCCTGGGGGGAACGGTACGCGTGTGTGTCTGGTATCAATATGACCTACCGTCTTCTACATAAAAGAAACCAAGACTCCAACTCGTGGTAATTTGGATGCCCTCTGCTGAACCTTCGCTGGTGGCACAGATGGTTCCTGAATACCAATGCCCATCGCACACTTTGTTGTTGGTGAAAATGACATACCTGACTCTGTAATCAAATGGATGAAGGGACTCTGAACAGCTGACTGCGGTTGTTTCTTGCCGAAGAAAAAGTGGGGAAAAAAAATAACCCAGAGCTCTTTTATGCAAGCTCAACACATCGCGTTTGGATCCAGATTTCAGTACAGGAGTGACTCTATATGTATCACAGCCTGTGCACAAGAATAATGTGTCAATTGAGGGTTATATTTTGAAACTTCTGCTATCCTGACACAAGGAGTGGTGGCTGGGGGAAGGGAAAAAGTCATGTATGTAAATGCAGCCTGCCACATGGTCTCTCCTGACTGCTTGTGTCAGAAATCATTTTTCTTCCCAATCTAGACCAATGATCCTTCTATCTGTATACTACCTCAGCAGTACTGGAGGGGTAATCAGACCAACTTCCCTACGTTGTTGGTTTGTGCTAACTCCTCTGGCTCAACAAATCTTGAATTATTTCATACACAGGTGAAAAAAAAAGGAGCAAAAATGACCCCCATCTCACAGTAACTGGTAAACGGAGCCTTATTCCTGCCAAGGGGAGAGCTGCAAGTTTTAGCACCTTAGGATGAGGAGCCAAGTGACGTGTGCTGTAAAAACATAGTGATACAGGTGGAAAAACTACTCATGCTGAGTAAAAGCAAAGACTAAGCTCTTCTGTGCTTCCGAAACACACATTTTAGTATATATGCTGTGTCTGAAATCCTACCCCTTCCTACATCGGCCCTTCCGTACTAACTTGCCTTAGGCAGCTCAAAATTTTAGAGGTTCTGGGTGCTTCCCGGGAGGTTGATCTACGCTCCTGGGTTTAGCAAAGGGTCCCTCTCACTGTCCCATAACAGCCACGCAGAAGTTAAATATTGCAGCTCTCACTGCTGGGGCACCACAGTAACTTTCTTGGATTTATTCCAGAAACAACATATGGGAAAATGAAGAGTGGCAGCAGATGTATAACGGGCAGAGAGACAACTATACTGTTGAGATAGGAGGAAAGGGAAAAGACGAAGACAAAAAGTAAAGGTAAATAAAATACAGAAATACAGTGATGGCAGAGGAGAAAAGCTACACAGGAGATCCCACCTCAGGAATAAACAGAGGAGAAAAGTGAATGGGATAAGCAGAAAACAATACTATAATGGGAATGATACACAGAGACAGAAATGTGTCCCAGGGGACAATCTAGACAGAAAACACTACATCCGAAAAAAAGGAAAACAGGGAAGAAAAATAATGTCAGTGTTCATTGAAGGGAAAATCCAGCTGACAGGTGAATGAATTATTGAACTTTGTTAGCTGTAAAATAAAAATAACACACACACAAAGACACGTATCCTTCTTCCATTCCCACGTCTAGACCAAGCCTCACAGCCCTAAGCCGTATACGTACAAGATGAATCGCAGTCTCTTCCCCTGATGAGCTTTTGGTCTAATTAACATGAAAAAGCATAACTTGAAAAAACAGAGAACTGTCGTTAGCAATAAAATGGGATCTGTTTCCCTGCCTTCTTCTCTAGCATACACATACACACTTCCATCACTGCCGATCTGCATATTTAATGCTATTGCTACAGACTGCACTGAAGTTTCAGCCCCTCAGTGAGGTGTTTCTTGCACTTTTCCTCCCTGCCTTCCGAGCGCGTATAAAGTCAGCAGCCAGCTGCAGTTCTTCTGCAAGGACCTGCTCAGCGAGGCCTTGCTGCTGGAGAAAAACATTTTAGTTTTTTCCACCTAAAACCTACACCACCACACTTCCAGCTCACATGTTTCAGTAATTCAAAGGCAGCACTTTTAAATTTTCTGAGATGTAAAAACATCCTGCCGATGCAGGTGACACCCAAAACCTTAATTAGACCAAGCAGCAACCTGATGCTCTAATTCCTCTTACCCTTCCTCTTATATGACGATGTCTAACTTAGCACTATCTCTGTGGTACCTCTTATCTGCCTTTAAAAAGCTTGTTTAGTTGTTTTTTCCATGCAAAATGGAGGATATCAGTTCAAACCTTAACCAAGGGCCTTCTTGAAATACGCTTCTTATCTTTACTTTTCGTCTGGTTCAAAGGTGCCGACTTCTGTTAAAAACATTGTATTTTATTGAACATAAATAGTGATAAAAAATTGTCTGGACTCAATGTATCTTGATATTTAAGTGAATATCTAGTTAATAAATCATGGAGAGATTCCAGTACAAGTACTTGAACTTCAAAAGAACAGTTATTTTTGCAACACAAGTGTGCCATAAACAGTTGTAGCAAATCAAAATTGACAGGGGAACTTATTCAGAAAGCGTTTGCTTGGAAAAGCAACCAGCAACCTGCTCTTTTGCCTGGCAGAAGTAGGGCTTCAGGGATTGCCTTCAGATCAGGCTCAGTAACAGCACAGCTTGAAAGCATGTGTAAACCAAAGTAACTACAGTAGGTATGCTGTCTGGAACCATAATCAAAATAAATGCATAGAAATCACGAAAGAGAAAAGGTGACTAAGTACACAATATACGCCTGTAACACACCAGGAGCAGCTAATGAAACAAATGAGAACTGCGTGTCTGGGAAGGAATATGAAATACTTGAGCCTGACTAAATCATTCGTGCTCCAAGCTTACTGTTGTTGGTACGTAAGTAGCAGCATTATTAATACATATTGTCCCTGGACCACATTTTCAGAAGGATTCACATATACCTCTGTGGTACTGGCTACCCAACTGCTGCTGACTCTAAATGCAAGATACAGGGGCGCGAAGGCTTTGCGTACCGTAAACACATATGTCTATAAATGTGGGTACCAAAAGACAAACATCTCGCTATTTCCTTCACGCTAGTACAAGTTAAGCTGCTACTGATGCATTAGGGTTTTGGGGCAGAGCATTTAAAAATACAGCAACCTATACCGTCAATTTGAGAGCAGGCTATGGCACTCATTTTGAATAAGCAGGGTACTCACTTCCTTAACTGTAGTAGAATACAGATGTAATTTTTAGTAAAGACATACTCTAATACATAAAGCTGTCAAAAATTAAAACTTTTTTTGGTTAATTTACATTACATCATCACAAACCATCCTTAAAATCAGGTAAGGGACAATCCTAACTGATCAAGGCAGAATCTGGTTTGCTTTTGTACGGTATTTTCCCTGTTGTGATACTTATGAGTCCATTTTGGAAAAACTGGACAATTACCCCAGACCATCACAATAGGGGTGAGCACACAATCAAAAGGATGCAAGTAGCGTGTGTTGAAATATTTGGCTGAAGATTTCCTTCAGCAGAAGGAAAGAGAGCTGGCCGGACAAGTCGATAACGAATGGCCAAGGAGAAGCCATTTGCACAGCGGGAGAGAAATCAGTTCCGGAAATGGTTACAGAAAGACCATGCAGAAAAGTAAGTCCCTGGAAAGGATAAAAATTATTTTTGGCCTTTGTAGTTACTGATTCTTAATAGTACAGCGTAGAGGCACAAACTGTTTAGACAGAACCCTGCAAGCATCAGGCTGGCAGGGCAATTAAAAATTGCTGCATGCTTCAGGCTTTGATGCAATCTAGAGCTCTTTGCTTAAAAAACAGGTGTTTGCTTTCTGCTCTATATTGTGACTTCCATTCAAAGGACACAATGCGCTTTACAAACACGGGTTTCACTTGAATTGCAGGTCCCACCACAGGTATTTGCTTTTGCATTTCTGTTGTGGCTTCCATGCAAGGACACAGTGTGCTTTACAAACTCATGTTTCATCACAACCATAGGTCCCACCACTGACAGTCAGAATTTAGAGGTCATAAAAGAAAAGGTACAAGAAGCACCGAAAATAAAGCTTTACATTTTACCCAAGGCTTTTGGTGTTCCTACCTTGATAAGGGTATTGTTGACCAGCAGTGTGATGACCTGGAAAAATCTGCTAACTTTCATGGTGAGCTAATTTATTGCCCATTTCACATATCTAGAAGGCTAGGAAAACCGATACAATTTTGGTTTTTAATACTACACATTGTAGGTTTCTGTTTTGTATTCATATATTTTTCACTACAGTGTCTTATTGAGCAGTCTGCCTTAGGTGCTTTGAGGTGTCCTCAAAGGCAAACACCTATTTTTATTAACAACAGAATGTAGAAGTTTAACTTCATTCTCTAAATTGTATCAAATTCCTCTAGGGAACTGAGTGAATATCAATGTGACAGAGCTACTGAAGCATCTAATATAACAAACAGAATAAATCCAAGTAGCACAGGAAGGACAAGACTGCCTTTTGCTCTGTATATATTTCTCTGAGCAAACTGGACAAAATGTGCTTTGGGAGAAAAGTTGACGGGGAGGGAGGAATTAATAGAACATGAGGACTACAAAGAAATTTACTTCTATTTAGTTTACAAGATCATAAGCAGAAGACCTGTGATGAGTCCACCCTCAGCCAGTTTGCCGACAACACCAAGCTGTGTGGAGGAGTCAACACGCTGGAGGGGAGGGATGCCATCCAGAGGGACCTGGACAGGCTGGAGAGGTGGGCCCATGCGAACCTCATGAAGTTCAACAAGGCCAAGAGCAAGGTCCTGCATCTGGATCGGCGCAATCCCAAGCACAAATCCAGGCTGGGCGGAGAATGGATTGAGAACAGCCCTGAAGAAAAGGACTTGGAGGTGTTGGTTGATGAGAAGCTCAACGTGAGCTGGCAATGTGCGCTTACAGCCCAGAAAGCCAACAGCATCTTGGACTGCATCAAAAGCAGCTTGGCCAGCAGAGTGAGGGAGGGGATTCTGCCCTCTACTCCACTCTTGTGAGACACCACTTGGAGTATTGCATCCAGCTTTGGAGTCCTCAGCACAAGAAGGACGTGAACCTGTTGGAGTGGGTCCAGAGGATGTCACAAAGATGATGAGAGGTCTGGAGCACCGCTGCTATGAAGACAGGCTGAGAGAGTTGGGTTGTTCAGCCTGGAGAGGAGAAGGCTCTGGAGAGACCTTAGAGTCCCTTCCAGTACCTAAAGGGGGCCTACAAGAAATATGGAGACGGACTTTTTACAAGGGCATGTAGTGATAGGATGATGGGTAATGGCTTCAAACTGGAAGAGGGGAGATTTAGATGAGATATTAGGAAAAAAAATTCACTCTGAAGGTGGTGAGACCCTGACCCAGGTTACCCCGAGAAGCTGTGGAGGCCCCATCCCTGGAGGTGTTCAAGGCCAGGTTGGACGGTGCTCTGAGCAACCTGGTCTAGTGGAAGGTGTCCCTGCCCGTGGCAGGGGGGTTGGAACGAGATGATCTTTAAGGTCTCTTTCAACCTAAACCATTGTGGGATTCTATGATTAAGGTTTCTATTTCATTCTTCTTAGTAAGTCAGAAGTTTTCTGTAACACCAGAACATACTGGATACTTGGCTATTTTGGAAAGCCAAGCACTAGAAGCTTCTTTGATTCCAGTAGAATTTTAGTCTATCAGAATTTTAATCATTTCTTATCTTAAAAACAGAGATCATTTGCTATTAAATTATTATATAAGCTGTTATAATGATGTTGTGGTCTCTTTGCTGATGTCCTGCAGTAGATAGTTTTGTCACCTACAGTAAGAACAGTTTCTCAGTAACACTGTCACTTGAACAGGAGTGGCACTGGAAAAATCTTTCATAGCACCTCAATAATCCAAGGAAATTTTTTTTCCTTTAACCTTTGGATGTAAGCACTATAAATTAAGGGTTTTACATAAACTAGTACTCAAACTCCCCCTCCCCACCTAGCTTCAGGCTACCACCCATTCTTGCGAAGACAGCAGTGCTTCCCCAGGCAGCCGTTTTTAATACAATTCCTGTTTCAGTTTTTGGTCCACACCCATGTTTTCTAATTCCTGAACAAATGATGGAATCAGGATGTTTCCTCTGGTCACCAGGGTCAAGCAGGGCCACTGCATCTCACCATGCTGCTGTTTTGCAACCTCTCTAAAATTCAAAGCTTCTGCCATCCTTGCTTAGGGAACACTCCTGTAGCCACCAGCAACGTAAATGGACACAGAACAATATGAGTGAATCAATGTATTTCTTCCCCTGACTGAAATTTCTAAGCAGCTAGCTTACAAATGGCCAGCAAGTTCTTACATATTTTGTACAAAGTGTGTCTGCTGGCATTAATGCTCCTATAAATGCTCCACCAACTGGCTGGCGGTGGCTGAGCCAGTTCCTTTGCTGAGCAGCAGCACAACCTCTAGCTATCAAAGATTACACCAGCGTGAAATCCTTGCTCTCCAGCCTGATGCTAAGCAGGACGAAAAAGGGGGTTTAGCCCCTGATGTGCTGGAAAAAGGCACTACCACAGACCTACAGTATCAAGCCATGAGGTACACGTCTACCCTCTTATTAAGGACCAACATGTAAATTAACACATTAACACTTTATGCATTACATATACTGCAATACCCAGTGATGGACTAATTATCCTTACCCTAATGTGTCACTTCAGGCATCAGCTCCAAGATTTATATAATGTGTTAAATAAAGTTTGCTTTGTCCTATCTACTCTGATATTTTTTTATCTCATACTGCTCCCTTTTATTCCCTCCCCTAATGACTCATTACAATTACTCTCTTCTCCCTTGGGGCAGGATCTGGAAACAGAAACGTAGAGCCTAACTCTCAAATCTGACATAGCAGGTACTCGTTATTGCTCCCGGTTTTGGCCACAACACATTCCAGGTAAGAGCTGGTGCAAGGGAATTTTGCACATTTCTGTGTTTTCAGTAGAAAACGGGACCATCTTTAGTATAAATGTGAAAGGACCACATCCGTCAACAGCCCCACAGCTTTCTCTAAAAGTAAAAATAATAGGAGCCCAAAAGTGTTCCATCAGGCAATATGAGGAGCTTTTGCATGAGGGTGAACAAGGTCCACAACGTCCTGTGCAGAAAGTCCTGAGGTGCAAATCAACCTCACCGGCTGCCACAGTGAGGACGTCAGAGTTGTATGAAATCAGTCCAGCAGAGGCAATCCTGGCAATGCTCCCACATCTCCCTGCCACCATTTTCACCTGCCCAGCTGAGCTGGCCACCTTGAAGATGTTTCTCTTGGAAGTTACGGACCTTTCTGTAAAACATAGAAGGGCAGAAGGCAAGGCTTTAAAACAGTGATGCTCACAACACCCAGAGAAATGCCAACATCCTCTCTGACACCCTCTTTATTACTCAAATGAGATGGCAGAAGAGGAGAGTCATGGCAGAGAAGGGGCGAGCCCATTTTCTGTTAGTGATGTGCGATAGGAAGGAGTATGGTTTTTTTAAAAAAAAATAGCAGGAAGAGGCCTGTTTCAAAATGTTCCATTGTTCTGGTAAGGAATGATTAGAGAACACCACGGAATTTCACGGAATCACGGAATTTTCAGAGTTGGAAGGG
>RSEF01000031.1:53341011-53355159 GCA_003993805.1 Himantopus leucocephalus
AAAAAAAAAAAAAGACAAAAAGGCACAAGTGAAAGCAGCACCAGCAGATACCAGCTCAGCCTCAAAAGCATTTTAAAAGGAAATAGTCATACGCTGTCTAGGATTCATAGACAGGTCGATATCTCAAGTAGTAGGGATGGGAAGGGAAAGTAAATTTATTTTTATATATAGTTACCTAATCCCCAAAAATTCTATATGTAATGAGTCTCTAGTAGAAAGTATATTTCAAACTGCAGGAAAAGCTTGGACTATGCTAAGAGCTCAGTTTATGCACTTTGTATTATCTTCAGGGTTTATGATACTGTAAAATTAGTAAGACTAGAGCTATAATTAAACTGGGCAAGATCAGTGTTACCAGCCCTACGGGGATATCAGTCAGCTAGGGTTGCTTCAATAACTGCATCTTCTGTGGTACTCTCAAGAGCTTTAAAACAATCACAATAGCGAATTTCACCATGTATGTGTTCAAAATGCAAGAAATTACATGGAAAGAGCGCTCGGCCCTTGAGCGTGCCCCAAGGAAGAAGAGCATGCTATGGGGCCACTAGATGCGCTAACACAAATACCAGCACTTAAATGCTAGAGCTTGGCGACAAAAGTCAACTTTCCTTTTTCAGAAATCGGGTAACAGGCAGACCAATGACAAAGGGACATGCTTCTGGTGTTGACGACTTAAACAGACCTAGGTGTAACCTGTCGAGTATCTATCCTCGTGCAATAAAACAGCTCAGAAGGGAGCGGGAGAGGGGAGGCTGGTGTTTGTGCCGTGGTGCTCCTGCTTAAAAAAAACTCTGCCTTGTTTTTAAGGCTTCATAAATGCGACAAAATAGGCTTTTCCATAAGTGGCCTTCATGAGAACATGAATGATAATTCATGTTTCAGAAATGACAACAGGGTGATAAAATGAGTCGCGTTTTAAGTGATTCAGTTAAAAGGCTTGGGCTTTGAGCAAGAATATTGGATGAGAAGGAAATGGGGTGATGTCTTACCTTATTAGGCCAATTTTGTGGATGTCCCTTCCCTCTACCCTCTCCAACCAGACAATTTGAAAAGCTGATGGGATCGTTGGCATAAAAGGGCATTTGGTGGTTTTACTTTTTTTTCCTTTTTTATTACTTTCAACAGACTAGGGAACAATTGCTGATATACATAGCATTAAAGTACTTATCAGAATATAATGGAAAACTGCATATGAAGCAGGATTGACCAATATTGTAGTAATTGACGCGGCATCACTGCGTTTGTGATTAGAGTGAAAAATTCTATAAACTTACCAAATAAAGACTTTTAGTTTAAATTGCGTTTTAAGTTGTTCAGAGGCATTACTCTTCCACAAGTATTGGTCAATTCTCAGCGTTATAAAACATGAGGTTCACAGCTGTAGCCCAGTATTTGATATAGAATTCTGACCTGAATTAGGAAAAAGTAAGTAAAATCCAAACATTAGAGAAACAAAGTGCAATATTAAATGTTTGCTTTATAGATTATATTCTATGGCTGTTTGTACTTTTCTTTTTTTTTTGTTTTTAGTTTTGGTGCTGAATATGTCCTTGTAGACTCTGTTTCAAGAAAACAATATGTGGAAAACAATTTAATTTTTCCTATTGCTCTTCCTTGTGAAAAATAAACTTTTTTTTTTTAAAAAAAGGCTTTTAAATGTTTTCAGTGTAGGGCATAATTCTTTATACATGACCTAAATATTTCATTCAGAACATGTCTATGTATAAAATAATAACTGCAAGGATCACGTAATACAGGGATTTACTACAGGAGGACATACGCTACCTGTCTCAAACTATATAGGGAAAAGCTGTTTCCAGATATTTACCACTGAGGACCACCAAACTCCAGTTTTGGTACTCTCAGTGCCTTTTATTTCCACGGGTGACCTCTCGGGGCTGGGTCCCTGACAGGAACCGATGGTTTCCTGCCTCAGAAAGTGCCGGTAACTGTCAGGATGCGTGTGCCTTTCCAGCATGCTCCGCTTGCGTCCCACCACAGTGGTGGTGACCCTGCTTCCAGGTGTCAGCTCCTTTCCACGAGCAGATGGCGGTGGGGCAGGGAAAGGGGCAGCACGTGTTTTGGTGGGGCTGGGTGGAAATTGGGGAAGGGGAATGACTTCAAAGGTCTGTTTTGCAGCTAGGACTTAGAAAACAGGGTTTGGGGCCATGGGGTGGAGAAGGTGCCCTTTGCCGTTGCCTTGGAAGGTCCCAGTGTGACCAGGTGTTGAAGATGCCCGCCTGCAGTCTGCCCTGCTCTGCGGGGTGTTCGTAAAGCTCCCCGGCGTGCTGGCAGCCAGGCCCTGCCACGGCATCTCGCTTCCGCATACCGCGCACAGCTGAACGTCTGACAAAACGGGATTGCCGTCATCCTTTGGTGTCAACATGTCGTTTGACCTCAAGGGGAGGTTCAGCAGGCCAGCAGCCAGCCGCTCGGGCTGCCGGCCTGCCCTGTTCCTCTCCCCTGGTGGTTGAGGGTCCTGGGGACCACCGTGTTCCCATAGGGCTGTACCCTCAGCTGCCAACGGGGACATCCCAGAAGTCTGATCTATCTACGTATGTAATGTAGGACCTCCCTCTCTGAAACAGAGTGTTGCACCTTAATTTTGAGTTTGTAACTGCAAACAGGCGGACTTTTTCATTTTGGGGTTTTTTTTGCCCCTCTTAATAACACAATCATTTCTGCCTGAGGTCCGGTTCAAACCAATAAGAAAAGTAAAATAAAGGATTATCTTTCATTTTGTTCATCTGCTTGGAACTCCTTCATAGCTGGGTGACAACTGCAATATTTTTTTTTTTCTAATATCAGCACAATCCTTCATAGTAACCGAGTCTGTAATGCGATGGGGCACTGTTAGAATTTAAAGTGGCATCAGCATTATTTAAGGGACACACGCTTCCAAGCAGTTTTGTGCCAACATTTTCTTGGAACCTCACATTTTTAGACCAGCACCTCTATTTAAGCTTAGATTTACTGTCAGCATTATTATAATGCTGGGAATTATCAAAGTTTCATTCTTTGACATCTGATTTTCTTTTTTTAAGGGTGAATTTTTTTTTTTCTGAATATTTAAATACCTGTGCACAGGTAGACATCTGCTGCACTGGGATGTAAAAACAATGCCTCTTCCACGTCAGCTGTCCCTAAAAACACACGGAAGGGCGGCAAGTTACAACGCTTGAGCACTGGAGCTCCTGAGACACACGAGGTGATGTCGCAAAACTGATCAACAGCTTTTCTGGCAATTAGCTAGCTAAAACCTGTGTCTAGCACTTTCTAACTCTTTCCTATTTTTAAGTCTTTTTGTGTTTTACAGAAACGAACCCCTAACTTGCTGTAAACCCCAGCCACCACCACAGGTTTCTACAGCACCACCACGGGCACGAAGCCTGGCTGCAGGAGCAAAGGAGGGTCTCCAGAAGCAGGGTGTGAAGCCGGGCATCCACACAACAGTGGCTTTCCATGGGGAAACCTCTTCGCCCCGGTGAACACTGCCAATCTGAACCAACTCCTGTGACTTGAGGTACACGTCTATGAGCAACGCTATGGAGAGTCCAACGCCCAACGCGGATATTCAGGAGGCTAGTGCTGCGGGAGGACAACTGCTCCTGGGGACGTGGAGTCCAGAGTTATAGAATCACAGAATGGTTTAGGTTGGAAGGGACCTTAAAGACCATCCAGTTCCACCCCCCTGCCCTGGGCAGGGACACCTCCCACCAGCCCAGGTTGCTCCAAGCCCCGTCCAACCTGGCCTTGAACACCTCCAGGGATGGGGCAAGCCACAGCTTCTCGGGGCAACCTGCGCCAGTGCTTTACCACACTCGCAGGAAAGAATTTCTTCCTAATATCTAATCTAAATCTCCCCTCTTCCAGTTTGAAGCCATTACCCCTCGTCCTATCACTACATGCCCTTGTAAAAAGTCGTGGATGTTGAGCAGAGGCCCCCTTCAGAGGTCCGCAGAGACTTGGGGACATACCAGGAGTTGCTCTGCATGACTGTTACTGTGGATTTCAGCTTCTAGATTTCAGGGTTTTTTTTAGTGAAAGCCACGTGCAAAGGCACATTGTCAGGCACGTTCCACCTGCCCACCAGACCGTATCCTGGAAATAGGAGAAAAGTAACCTATTTCTTCTCCCAGCAATCATTCACTCCTGGAACTCCCCCACCTAGCTACAGCACGCTATTTTTAGAGCTGGATCTCCCTATCTCCTGACCTAGTGGACATTAGGGCAGAGCGGTAGCTTCTGAGTAGAGGCCAGGTGCTGCCACGAAATCTGAGTGGACCAGTGTACCTTCCATCTAATCCAGTGCGTAACGGGGAAGGTTCAGAGTTCAGAAGGACACTGCGTTTTGAGTTTGCTTCAGGCACCTTGCTGTAACAAATGTTTGTCATATTTGGATGGAAGGTAATGACCTAGAAAAGAGAAGGTGAGACCTTTAACATAAAAATAAGTTGTTCAAGAGATGTATTTTTAGAGAGGTAGGAATATACAATTTAAAAAAAAACCAAAACAAAACAAAACAATACACCAACCAAAAAGCAGCACATCCAGTAACTAATATTTGTTCTGTGCCACTCCAGCAGTGGAGGCTGACGTCTTAACAAGAAAAACACATGTCTCTCTAAGATGGCGCGTCCCACCTGCCACCAGCAGCTCCCCGCAGGGCTCTGCCACTGGGGACACCGGAGGGAATGATCAAGGGCATGGTGGTCCCCATGGCTCCTGTGCATCGCCCCCGAGGGTCTCCCACCCTCCAGCGGGAGCCTCACCAGGATGGAGTGTGCCTTTGGCTCGCCAACTCTCCACCAAATGCTTGGGGATGGGGAGAACAGGACCTGTTAACTGTTTAATTGTTTAATAAATGTTATTTCTGAAATGAACTGTTGAGCCTGATGCCATCCAGTCTTTCTGAAAGGAGACATGAGACTTAAAAGTTTTCAGCTGAATACACGGGGGGAACATAGGAGGAGGGGAAAAAATCATTGCAAAACATAACATTATTTATTTTTACCTGAAAATTAATGCAGTTGCCCAGATCTAAGCAAGGCCCTGCTGTCATTGGGCTGCCTGGAACAAAGCTTTGCTGGTTTACCCACTTTTCTGGGTAAAAATTTGGCTGGAAGGCCGTGCCCAGAGAGTGGTGGTGAGTGGAGTTAATTCCAGTTGGCGGCCGGTCACGAGTGGTGTCCCCCAGGGCTCAGTACTGGCGCCGGTCATGTTTAACGTCTTTCTCAATGGTCTGGATGAGGGGATGGAGTGCACCCTCGGTAAGTTTGCAGATGACACCAAGCTGGGTGGGAGTGTTGACCTGCCTGAGGGCAGGGAGGATCTGCAGAGGGATTTAGGCAGACTCGGTCGATGGGCCAAGGCAAACGGTATGAGTTCCAATAAGGCCAAATGCTGGGTCTGGTGAGGGGTCTGGAGCACAAGTCTTATGAGGAGCGGCTGAGGGAACTGGGGGTGTTCAGCCTGGAGAAGAGGCGGCTGAGGGGAGACCTTATCGCTGTCTGCAACTATCTGAAAGGAGGTTGCAGCGAGGTGGGAGTCGACCTGTTCTGTCAAGTAACAGGTGATAGGACAGGAGGAAATGGCTTCAAGTCACACCAAGGGAAGTTTTGATTGGATATTAGGAAGAACTTCCCTACTGAAAGGGTCATCAGGCATTGGCACGCGTTACCCAGGGCAGTGGTGGAGTCCCCATCCCTGGAGGCCGTGTGTGCTCAGGGACATGGTTTAGTAGTGGGCTTGTCAGTGTTAGCTTAATGATTGGAATAGATGATCTTACAGGTCTTTTCCAATCTAGGACATTCTGTGATTCTGTGAAAGTGAAAATTCACACTTGAGATGTCCATAGCAACACTCAAGGCAAATCTGTTGTGGTTGGCCATCAGCTAAGGAAGACAATTTAATAAATCCTTCGTGGTTCGGTAGCTCTGTAAAAGGTGTAGAGTATTCACCAGGTAATGACTTCTGATTAAGAAATGATTTTTTTTATTATTTAGACTCTTGTTTGGGGTCCTACCCTAAATCAGTTGAAGTCTGTCAACACAGGTCCGTTTCTTCGGTAAGCAGACCGTTTTTTCCTGGTTCATAGATCACGATCATATGGTCAGCGCCGACTTCAACAATTATTTCAATATGAAATACGTGGTACAAACAAAGAGAAACCTGTGTCATTTTTTTACAGCTATTTAATTACCTCCCATAAATTAAACTAAACGGTCCTCTTACCTATCCTTTAGCAGGCCAAGACAGGAAAGACAGTTTTACTGCTGCCCGTTATTTTTTTAGGGCATCAAACACCATTTATTGCGGCAGAGGTGCGCACCTCTAAAGCAATAAAGCGATTCATCAGTTGTACCACATAAAGCCATCCTCCCAGACAAAACAAATGAAGAAGACAATTCCTGGCCTGTGCAGAAGTACATCAATGCAGTTTAAATTAACTTTCAAACCACAAGACTCTGCTTACTTTTCTTTCTGATTTTCACCCTTTTTATCCCTTACAATTCAGAGCAAATCAAAGGAGGTCACAATCTTCTCTTAATCCCTTTGCTGTCTTCCCTTTCCTGTATTTTATTCAAACTTTTTAATGCTTCAAAACATCCTGCTTCTTTTTTTGCTCGTGTTTGCTCTTATATCCTATGCTACCAATAAAGCCTCATATAAAGCTGGATTTCCTCACAGAAAATCCCTTTCCTCTACCTGTTTGACCTGAAATGCTTTCCCAGAACGCTTGAAAAGCCACTACACGTTTTCTCCCCAAAACCGTCTTTTTTATTGAAAAACACACGAGGAGTAGCTTTTGGATAGACGACTTGTGAATTCCTAGTATAAAACTTACTTTTAATTCATGGCATGACCTAGTGAAGAGGCAGTTGCAATATGGGAACTATTTTAAGGTATTTCAGCACCGTTTACCCTGAAGTGTCTCTCAAAATGAAGGCAAATTGGCTTACCCTGAAGGTGATTTGGTCACAGGTTGGAAGTGTACACAGGAACGACTAATTCTGGAGTACAACGCCGTGAACTCATATCTGTTTTACCTGTGAGATAACACATCCTTACCACTGTGTCTCCATTACCCCTCCACCCTCAAAAAAATCCAAATTAAGCTTTAAATGGCTTATAAACATTCTTTTCATGTAGCCAACATATAGTAACTCTGTTCTAATGAAGGCCATGTTACCCAACCCTTCCGCTAATCCTTTTTACTTACCAATTGGAAAGCAGTATTTTTAAAACGCATTCTTTTCTTTGGCATATATTTGGTACCCTTCCATGATTTTGCGTGCCCTAATGCTAACCAGGTTTCTGGCACCACCAGAAGAAACAAGAGCGGAGACACTGGAGAGCGTGCTCCAGGTTGGGACGCAGTACGAGCAGCACGGTGCTTCCATTTACTCGCTGCTGCAAACGTCCAGCTCCGCTCTGCTCAATCTTACTCTCTCAGCAACAGGTTGGTAAATACAAAAAACTCCCGGGAAGAGTCATTTCTTCCTCCTTGGCTCACTGTTGGGCAGATCTGAAGGGGAAGAAGAGAAGTCGCAGTTACTACAAGTGAAGGGCAGCGCGGGGAGAGGGAAGAAACCCAAATTTTGCGCTGGCGGCTGGCTCCCCCGCCCATCGCATCCCAGCGGCCACCGAGAGAGAAACCAGACATCTCACCCGCATCTTTAGCCCGGTGGTGGTGCAACCCGCAGTTTTATAAGTGCACTGCAACAAGGGAAGTCCCTTGCTGAATGCAGGGAGAGCCCCTCCAGGAACCTCTTGGTGGACAAAGTTGACCATCACGCTGCATCACCTCCACCTCCCGGGTGATCCCATGGGGGCAAGGTGGGCTCGCAGCCTCCAGACGGGCACGCACAGGCCCAGCAGGCTGCCGACGAGGAGCAGCTTTGGTTCCTGTGATTCAGACGCCTGTTGACTGGTTACACAAAACAGAGATCTTGCGAGTTCAGGCAAGGACATTTTGGACTTGGACGCACTGTTGTGTTTTCCAACCTTATAAGAAGATGTTCTGTTTCTGCAGCCCATAGATCTTTCTAAATATGGTGACAGTTTTAATAAGGGGTTTCAAAACGCTGTTACAGGATTATTCCAGGGTGCTCTGAATCGTACCCAGGAACTGAACCAAGTGCTTTTCTCCAGCCCTTGTGCAAGGCAAGTTGTTGACAGGAGGAGCAAGTGCCCTGGTGACCTTTAAAAAGTTTCACATTCGTAAATTTTAACCCAGGCCACCAAGAAGCCTTAGGGCTAACATCGTTACAAAAAGATGAAGAGTGAAAAAAAAAAAAACCAAAAACAAAACAAAAAAAAACCTACGCCAAAATTAAGAGCGACGTAGCTTGTTGAAAAATAAAAGCTGCTGGGATTTGTCAGTGGCAGCAGCGTGTGCCACGGACACAGCCCACGCCACATAGCGAGGCGCCTCGTCACGGTGCCATCTACTTAATTAGCTCTGAGGCAACGGGTGCCACCTCTTTCCGCTGAGCCCCACGTCACTCCGCAATGTGGAAGGCGACACAGAGAGCCCGCCGGGATGCTCCAGGGCTGATGCTCACTGCGGTGGGCAAGTGGTGGGCTAGCATAGAACACCCCATCCCCAGCGATGCAGAGAGGAGCACCCGCGTTAACGGGGCGGGGGGGTCCATGGGAACAGGCTGTCTTCTCAGCGCGCTCCAGGCACCATCGCCTCGAAGCGGGGACAGCGAAAGCGCAGCCTCCTCGTCCTCGCCGTGGGCTGGCTGACCCTCAGGAGCAGCTGCAGAGAAAAATCAGTCCCTTGGCTCGCCCTGCGACTTCTGTAAAAGGTGCTGCCGACACCAGCCTGATCGTCCCGTCCGGGGCGGGGGAAAGGGACCGAGTCACCGCGTTCCCCGGGAGGGTCAGGTCTGTCCACACTTGCATGGGCTTTATATTCTTGGCTGCTTCTCCAGAATTCACAGCTGACAGTAGTTATTTCTAGGAGTTCCTTCTCTCTGAAAGGAAAAAGCAAGGGTGGGGGAAGAAGATGGTTGCGATTACTTAAATAAATAGCATGTAAGCAACGGGTCTTATTAAAGAAACAGAAATAATAGGCTCAGCCTTTTCACATCTTGTGTGCTTATATGGGTTATGACAAGCCCAGTTCTGCACAGTGATGAATGCACATTTTGCTTCTACATGATGGTGTGTGTAGCTACCTTTTTTTTTTGGGGGGGGGACGACACACATTCATATTCTGTAAACACAGTACATAGAAAGGGCAAAAGTGATCATCAAAAGCAGGATTTGTGGCTCACTGACTTTCTTTACAGAGTTAAAAAGCTAAGATTTCTTCCAGTCTATTGATTTCCTTGTAGTTCACTGACTTGATTTACTTTTGGCTCTTTAACTCGGTTTCCTCTAGCTCTGATTTGTGACTACTGTATTGCTAAACCTGCAGAAAAAGAAATTTTCAGCTTCCCCAATCATCTTTATTTCTGCAGAAGAAAGCTGATAGAGGAGTGCTTCACTCAAAGCACACAGGATCAACACAAACCAAGACAACCAGAAAAAGGCAGTTCTGGGGGAATGACTGGACACTGATCTATGAAGAACATCGTGTGTTCCCCGGCACCAACATCTAAACAGTCACTGGCGATACGCCTAGATATTTTGGATGTTGCATGTCTGTCAAATAAATCAAAGATCCAGATGCAGAACCTGGCAATGATGACACTCTGCTGGTGGCTTTCAACCCGTAAGCTAGTGAGTACGACACAGAGAAGCATAAATACCGTGTTTTTTAATCAGAGATTTTATTTCGGGCAGCTGTTTAATTTAAAGGAAAAATGGCATTTATTCCTCTCTGTTCATCAAACCAGTATTTCAAAAACCTTTTTTTTTTTTTAAGGAAAGTTTCTAAGAGGGGACCGCTCTCTCAAATGACAATCAATCAAAAATGGGGCATCAGCCCCCAAAACATCCCCTCCATAGAATGACAAGGAGGAAACGGTTTAAAGATGTGTGTGCATGAAGGTAATGAAATATAAACTATTACTTCTGAACTGAAAGGATCACAGAATCCTACAGTGTAGGCATACTCTAAAATTAAGAGACACACTGTGGCTCGTGCAACTCACTCAAGGCAAATTTACTGGATGCGTTCTTGTGTTTCATCTCATGGTTTCTTTGGCCCAAACCTGAGAATTCTGCAACCAAAACTGTGGAATGCTCCACCAGACTTGCCAGCTTCGTGGCTCCAGCACGGTGCATGCAGCGCACGCTCGGCTGCTTTGCAGGTGTCACGGCAGGTCTAGCATCTCTCGGGCTGACGGCACACTGGTGGCGTCATTGGGCGCGCGGATTCAGTCCGCACACGCTCTGCCACGTTCTGAGGAAGTTCTATAATTCATTTGTAACGTACTAGGCAACATTAGGAGGGGTTTGGTTTTTTTTCATAGCAAAACAAACTGAGCGGTTACTGGGAAATATACTACGTCATTGCAGATTTGTGCTTTAAGTCACTGTGTGTTTCAGAAGGCTGGAAGTCTTGACAGCCAACCTGTGCTGAGTTTTCTGATCGTCTCCTAATAGACGCTGCTCTGATTTCCATTGCTCTCTAAAGCAAACGGTGCTCTCACCGGCGAGTTATTTGTCCTGTCACTCTGGAAGGGCAGCAGTGGCGTCCACCGCTCTCGGCAGCGCACTTGGATAAAGAAAAGTATGTTGTTTAATGCAGCTAAGCCGTGGGCAGCATGGAGGATCGCCGCTTTGAAGACCCATTATCTGCAATTACATTTACCAGCGTCCCTCTGACAGTGCTGTGCACAGACACACTCTCTCTGTGCGAGAGGCTGCCCAAAGGTGTGCCAAAGGAAGGAACGCCCAAGTGTCCTGCACGCCCCGTGTTCACGAAACCCAGTCTCTCAAAGTGCTGTGAATATCTGTTGAGTTACCTAAAAGAGTGGCCATAGACCAAATGACATCAGCTAAATCTTACAGCTTACAATGACACTGTTACGTTTGTAACACAGTATTTTGCCACCTTTCTCTTCAGAGCCATGAACAAGGTGCATACTAGCCCTGACTGTGAGAGACATTTCAAATCGTGAGGGGCCTGCCCTAATAACTCCTAATGCACGCACAAGGAAAAGTTAACTATGGTTAACCCGTAAAACCTAACGTAACCTCACCTTTTTAACCTAATATAAACTACAGTTGTGGTCTTCCATTCAATATAACCATATTGGTGCCCACCTTCACGCTTCATTCATCCTTGGGGTTAAAGCTTTAAGAACTATTCAACGTTTATGCTATCCATTGGAAACCTGATTTTCAATAAAAATATTTGCTTAAGAAAGCCTTTATTTATTACTGAGAATATTCAGTGTGCACTGGAGTTAATAAAGATGCACAAGTAAACATGGAAAAGAAAGAAAAACCTCCAATTTGCTCTCTGAATGTGCTCCTGGTGACCTGCGTCTTTGAAGAGCGGGTTTACGAGCAACCCTTATAGCCAGATATACGGTTTAAATGGCATTATCTAATCTCACGGCTGCAGCTATATGCTAGGTCAACCGTCTACC
The DNA here is from genome assembly GCA_003993805.1 of Himantopus leucocephalus. NCBI lineage: Eukaryota > Metazoa > Chordata > Aves > Charadriiformes > Recurvirostridae > Himantopus > Himantopus leucocephalus. The sequence continues at coordinate 53,352,567 of RSEF01000031.1, forward strand.
AAAAGTTTAGCCTTGATCATTTTTACTAAGTCCTGCTTTTAAACACACATTATTTTGTGAATCCAGAGTAATTCTTATGCCATAAAAGCCTTAGTGTGCAGGTGACTCAGTGTTTGAAAACCATCTTAGTGAACTCATTTTACAGTTTTTATAATACAATATTAAGTAGTTTGAAGACGACTTTCCCGCCTTCATATACTTTTTCCACTGTGATCTCAGTAGAGTCTTCAGACTTTCAAAGCCGAGCAGGCTTAGAAACTTTAAATAGCAATATATTCCACATACTTTCCATCTCCCACATCTTACAGTATGACTGTAAAGTGTTAAGTGAAGCCTCAGATAATTTTGGATTTGAATGAGGTTTCATGCGAGTGAATCATAAAACACACAAGCAGCACTTTCTGTGAAGAGAAGAGAAGGGATTCTTTGCCAGGGAGAGCTACCCAAATGATTTCCTTCATTATGGTTTTCCAAGTCCATGTGCTTCTTTTTAAGTAAAGGAAGACCAGGCAATTGCTATAATCAGCAACACATTCCAGCTATTCTCGTCTAAAANAAAAAAAAAAAGAAATCCAAGACCGATTCCATTTTAAGATTAAAAAATAAGATGCTGTTCAAGCAAACAAACAAAAAAGATACCAGCAACTTACTTTCCGTGTTTAAAATGCTTTTGCTTCTTCCCCCATTAAAGAATATGACAAACAACCCTCTGGATGCTTAAAATTATAACCTATTTCCTCACAAAAAAGTTTGGTTTACACTTTATTTTCAACAGAACTACATTTTTAAAATGTCCATTGAAGCTAATCTGGTAGAACATAGGATTTAGAGCTGAGGTTACATGACTGCCTATGAAAATTCCTAGTTTCCTGTTTTCATATATGTGCCTGTCATTTGGACAGACACTGGAAACGGAATTGACGGACTAGTCTATTGTTGCAGAGTTTCTTATAGGTATTAACTATTTCAAATTCTTTAGTACGTATAAAAGAAATGAAAGGTGATTTTGGAGATAAATTCAGCAGATTCAGACGTCCCTTTATTTTATTATCTGCTCCCCAAAGGTACGGCATGTATTCGGTAAGTTTCGTGCCATAAATCTCAAAACAAACCTGCACCTGAAATGCATCCATTTTCTCACTTCTGTTTTCTTCAGGCGGATTCAATCCACATGTTCAAAAAGCTTTTAAAAGCTGCAGTTACTAAATGTATAACTTTGTTAGGTTAAATTTAGAAATAAGGAAGCACACTGAAGAAAAAGTGCATTAAAAATGAAAGGCCTCGTAAACGACACGTGCCTATTTTTGATTTACGAAGAGTTCAGGCTTGGAAAATGATTTGAATGTAGGAGCAGGAAGACAGCTGGTGTGTGCATACCAGAGCACACAACTGCTGCCTGAACGGAATTACCGTGTTTATTGTTAAAGACTCGGGCAACGCTAGGGCAGCTCTAAAGCTAAATCCTGCAAAACTTGCTCCGGGGGAGAGCTGACCCACAGCCCGGGCCCGGCTCTCATGTTATTCTGACCAGTTTTGTCCCTAACCCTCTGTAAACAGGAAATCGGGGTGGACAAGCCGGGAAAGAAATGCGAAATACCCCATTAAACGTGTCGCCTAGTGAGTTGAGGAGACGTGCTTGAGCAGAGGACTTACTTAACAGGAGCTGAGTCATGCTTTTGCAANCACCATTTACAAATTCCATTTTTTTTTTTTTTTTTTTTCCCTTGGTTATTTCTGAGTCATCTCAGTCAGTCCTGACATATCCCTCCGCTGCCGGGATGATCGAGAGCAGCTGTTTATAGCAATCGCCTGGGTAGCACGCAAGACTGAACTTCTCGCAACTTCTCAGAAACACTGGCAGGAAAGGGAACAACCTTGACAGCGTCATTTTCGTTAAGCAAAGGCTCCTCTTTCGTAGGCTGTACCTTTTATTTTTTTTTTCTTTAAGGAGAAGCGGCAGGACAAAGTAGCGGTGATTGCAACAGGACGCTGCACCCACTCTGCTCTTGTTAAACCTCTACCAAGCACAAGGCGATGAATTCATCAACCCGTCCTCGGCGCCTTCGAAGATCAACAGTGGACTTACCCTCACGCTGCAGGTGGGGAACAAGTGACACATCACGCACTCATTCTACTGCCTGGAGGAGAAATCAGAAATATTTAGTTGCTATAACTCTCAGCACTCTGCCAAGCCAGTATGTCAGTGCTCCAGACGCAGCCAGGCTGCTGATGGGAGGGGAACGGCGCAGGCTGCAGGCTGGACTCTGCTGCAGAGGGTTGTTAAACACATACAGCAGAAGAAAACATTTCAAAGCTGGAAGGCAGGGTTTTTCATCTTAGATGTAATGATGTGAGGCAGGTACACAAGATATTGTCCATACTTTAAATAAACAAGTAAATGAATGAATTATAACAACAAAAAAGACCCCAAACCCAAAACCCAAAAAGCAAAATATAAAAGTTTTAATTTCAATTGCTATGCTGTTATCAGAGCATAGAACACCGTTCCAAGTTTTGCTTCTTGGTTTCAATCACATCTGAGCTTTAAAGACCTTGTGTCTCAAGTCAGTTGACAACAAGTGAATCTCCATAA
>RSEF01000031.1:53355259-53369431 GCA_003993805.1 Himantopus leucocephalus
TTACCTCAAACCAGGACATTCCACCCCTTATTCCATACCATTCCATTCCACACCATTCCTCAAAACAGGACACCCTCTAACTCCACTGCTTGGAGGGGGAGATGGGGAAAATAATCAGCTTGGCACTTACTAAACTCCCTGTTCATGAACATATTCCCTTGGCTACTCACGACAAATGTTATCTTTCCTTTCATCCTTCTATTTGTCTTTGCTTATGTCATAAATAACCTTGCAAGCAATAAAATTCCTTATCACTTAGGTAAATAAAGCTTAGCTTATTTTATAACCTCCGCAGTAGGATTTTCCTTTTAAAGGGGAACCTAAATGCAAAAGCGGACATTCATTTTTGTAAAAGTCTCTGTGGGAGTCACATTTTCATATCTCCCCCCACCATTGTGAAGCAAGCCAAAAAAAGCCAGGACGTTCACTGTCAACAACTCCAACACGGCTCCTGACATTGTGTGTGTTGGCTTTCGCTGCTCTCTTCCTCTCCTCCATCTTATTCTGAGCCATATGGAGGGGGAGGAAATATATTGGCAACAAGAGATCAATGCGCAACCGCCACACAAAGAAAAGGTGTGGAGCAAACATGATTAATTTATTTTGGATCCGCTCCCAAGGTAAGGAAAGAAGAGGAGTTAGGGCAGCTAAGTGTGGAACGCTGAAGGTGAGAAGATGCAGAGCAGAAGGAAGGACCCAGTGGGACAGGGACAGAAAGGAACCCTCAGACTTTTTTCCTCTCTTTTCCTAGGTATTACCTTGCAAGCAGACAATCCGCTTTCAGTTTTCATGAAAAGCCCTCATAAAGACACTAATTACAGGGCAGAACAAAATCTCAGCCACGGCATCAGGATTTGGCCCTACCACTTAAGATGGGAACTTAAATGAACACGTCATTAGTGCCCAATGAATTAGTCAGTACCATTCTCGGGATTACAAACTATACCATTAATTATCCCAATACACAAATGAGGAAGTAAATTAACCACAAGCCAGCTCACTTCTGTCCTACTCAGCAAATGGGAAAAATTCGTTGATTGAAGAAAACAGTAGAAACAATACAGGGAAAGTAGAGGAGAAAGTTTTCTTTAACTTAGAAAAAAATAGGTAACGTAGTTATCTGCAGCTCATTACTGTGTGAAAAGCTTCAGACAGTAAGTTTACCCAACTGATCATAACTCTTTCCTCCCCCCTGCCCCCGCAGTACTGGGACTATCCATTTGCCCCCAGCAAGATTAGTTAGAAATTTTATAGGAGACACTACCCAATGTTTAAAAAAGTTAGGGTGTACAATCCACAAACACAAATTAGAGGAGCTCAGGGGAAAAAAAGAAAAAAATAAATTAAAAGATCTTCAGTTTATGTTTAAGAATAGCCACCCAATGGCTAACAAACAGCTCTTTTGAGAGCAAATTCTCCCACAAGAGAAAAAGGTGTCAGAAAGTATGATATGTAAAATCTACACACTGATAGCAGGTCGTCATTGCGTGGACTCATGTGTGCTGAGGAATGCACTGTTGTTAGTCCCCAAAGATGCTGAGCTGGTGAGGAATATTTAGGGGGCCTTAAAAACCAGTAACAATTCATTATTCATACCCAAAAGATATATATGAACAGAAATGGAGAAATCCTAAAATAAGCCAAGAAGACTGATTTTTATTATTTACTCATCCGTACACTACAGCTAATAAAAAGGCTGAAACCCCACTTCATTAAATCTCAGCTAGCACATCCTTTGATAGGAAAACCCAACAACTAGCACCATTACAAATCCTCAATCACCAACTATCTCAGCTGAACAATGATTCCCATATTAGCATGAAATAATTCATACTTCATTATCCCTTACTTTCATTACAATCCCGGCCCCTCATAGCATTAAGAAATGTACAAAATGCAAATGAGGGGAAATATCTAAAATTCCCAAACTTTCAAAAACTTTTAAAAAACCTTTCAAATATCCTATATCTCATATATCACATAGGATATATCATAAAGGGGTATACAGTTCTCTCTGGAACAGTATATCAGGATTGGATACAGCAGGGAAAGACATTGAAGAAAAACTCCACAACAATTCCCTTATCATCTCCGGGTCAGGATCTCGGGGACACCCGTTCTTTCCCAGAAAACACGCTCTTGGTTTTAGGGTTTTATACATACATCTGCAAATCTTGAGAGGTCAGTTCCTTTCAGTTAAAATAAACTTCAGCGTGAATCAGTGATTGCCTTTCTGTAGCAGCTGACACGAGCGGCAAAACACGCCAATTCTACCTGCAGCCCTACTAATGCAGTTTGAGGGCGTGACATACCTTAGAAAGTCTTATAAAGAGGGACCATCAAACCGGGATATAAGGACAGCACTAAAAATAGCCACAGCTTTTTATGACAAGCCGTCTTTTCCACCCTCAGCATCTGCTATGATTCAGTCGTTGCTCAGAAGGGAGAGAGCATCTAGTGAATGAATCATCAGGCTACATCCTGCAGTAATTTTGTTTTCTCTAGTGGTCTTCCACAGAAGAAATGACGAGTCCCAACCTCTGCATGTCGGAGGCATCCAGCTGGGAGCAACACTGCCAGAAGCAAATGAGTAAATGAATGAAAAGGACAAGGCTGTACATGACACCATTTACATTCCCCAGCCTTGACTACCCGTAAACATACGCCTTCATGCAACGTATGTAAGTAGTCACACTGTACTCAATTAGGTTATTCACGTAGATAAAGTAACTTTTGTTTAAATCTTTAGAAAGCAGAATGCTTGGTAAAGGGCGTCCTTTAGAAACAGAGAAATGAGTTGGCTAAATGAGTTACTCATGAAGATTTCTGTTATCTTTCAGTTACTCAGTTCACTTTTCAGTAACAATACACCGTCTTAAAACATAGCTGAATGTATCTGTATGAAGTATGAAAATATTGGAGCTTTAGTCAAATCCCAGTCATTTCAAGTGCACTGTCAATCTAAGCTCAGCATTTTGCAAGAACTATCTTGGATGGGTCCTTTCATCTCATTAAAGGAAAATTGTTTCTAAAAGCCAGGCGAGAAAAACATGAGTCTGAGACTGTGAAATTGCAGCACATCTGCTGAGGGTCTGAGGTGTGCAGGGATGCCTTATTTTTCCTTTGAGATTTATGACTGGAAGTCGTGGAGAAGAGGCCAGTTTTCCTGATTTTGCTTTCCTCATCTCAAATAAAAATTATACGGGGAAAAAAACAAAGGGTGGGGGAAACACATGAAAGGCTGAATATCTGCATAGGTGCTCAAGTCAATCACATTAATATTGTACTCAATTTTTTTGCCCTTGATTTCTTGTTACAGATAAAATTAAGCAATGCTTTTGCAGTGTGTAACCTCAATTAGACAGCCTTTTCAAAACGTATCACAGTCCACGAGAGGAAGATCTGCTTGTTCCTGGGCTCAGTCAGGTCTACTTCAAAGCTAATTCACAAACTGTGTGAGTTTTCTAAAGACAACAAAAGAGAAAACATTGGCAAAAAGATGCCACCCCCCTGCCAAACATCACACAAAATGAGGTAAACAAGCTTCACATTACAGTACTGGTAATCCAGAAGTATACATTTTCCCGGCCAAATTAAGCTATATTGTCTTTATTTTTATATGTTATCAATATTAGCAGATCATTTTCTGGACATATAGACTTCATAATAGAGTTATTGCTGCTCTTTTTTTCAAACAGCAACACCATATAAAACTGTTAATCAAGAAAATTAAGATACTTCTCTAAAATATGTATGCCTATACACACACATGTAGAAACATATACATATATACACATACACAAATACACACACGTACCTACATTAACAAAATGCTAGAAAAGTGTGTTCTATGTAACAGTCAATTTTATACCAGGAACATTCACAGATGGGATTTACACCTAGGGAGTAAACTAATGTTTCACGGTAGGAGAAAGGTATCAGCGAGGTCTTTGTTGTTCAACGTATTCATAAGCAATTTAAATAAAAGAAACAATGATGATATGACAGCAGCCTCTGACAACACAAAACTATTTGGGAGAGTCAAAATGAACCCAACTATAGAGTTCTGCAGGAGAAGTTATCTTGATATTACATCACCAAGGAACAAAATGGCAGATGAAATTCAGTCTGACAAATACACATTTCATACTTGGGAAGAAAACGATACCAATTTTACACACTATGTCATCTACATCTTCCCTCTTCTACTTGTGGGTTGCCCTCCAAGGACACCAGGCAAGGGCCCAGGCAGCATAAGCTCCTGAAGTCTTGAGATGCAGGAGTGTATGGGTGCTCCCCCACATGGGGGAGCATATGAGGAACATATAGGGGATGCCTTTTTGCAGGACGTAAGAAGACGTATTTAAACTTGTGCGTGTTCCTTAAACAGCCTGTGATCACTGGTGCAATCCCTTCACATCCTTGACATTTAATGGTTAATAATTTTTCCCATTCTTAGACTCTTTCTTAAATGTCAACTTTCTCACACTCATGATGATGTCTTCAGATGTTATGAAACCTCCCGAGGCTGAGAGGAAAGCCAATGATGCAACCTTCCTCTGCCAAATGAAATTTCACAATTTGTTCTTCAATGTTTGCTTTGACTTCAAAAAATATATACTAAGTACTTCTACATCTATCTTAAATGGAACTTAACATTACTGAGAACCGAGCTGCAAAGCCTAAGAAAATATTCTCTGAAGGGATAGGGTGGAGGAGTCTGTTGAGTCTCTGACAGCTGCTCTCCATTTTCTTTCATCCTGTGTTTATCCCTGGTAGAGATATTAACTCCAGCATCCAAACAACTAGTACTATCATTTCTAACCAACAGGAGAGTAAAAGTCCACTGAGTCTCAACTCATTCCTCCCCTGTCTCAGTGAGGACAGTAAGCCCAACAAGCACTGGGGCGAGAGTGAAGGAAGGGGCACTGACAACCAGCTATTGTTTTCCTCTGGCTCTCAGTCTGTGTACATACACAAAGAAAGCGAGATGGGACGTTAGCCATCTAACAGCGTGACATTAATCATACTTTCATCCTGTTTTCTCAGCAGGTTTCTCCTATTTGTCATTCTTCCATAATTCATTTGGAAGCCAAAGTAGCCGGAGAGCACATTGGACCCATGACAAAGTAGTGAACGATTGTACAGTGCTCACAGGTGAAGGAAAGTTCCCGTCTCAGCGCTGAGGCTGGAGAGAGGATGGCTGTGTTTGAAGGACGCGACATACATCACTGTTACAATGCCTGCCCCCATCCCACACAAACAAACACCCACAGCTCCAGTGGTTGCTGCTAAGGGGGAATGACCACATTTCCGGACACCCAAGCAAGAAACTCTGAGCTCCCACAAAATAAAAATCTGCTACAGCCACAGATGTCGCTTCTTAGGCCAAAATTTTCTAATGATGTCATGAAGTTGTGACATGAACCATCAGCACAGCTCTGCCTTCCAGAAGAACGTGGTTCTTCAAAGATGATGATTAATTAACAATTGCATGGTCATTGAATGTTCTGGTTTACTTCCTAGAGGTCTGGTATTTTTGCCAGCTATTTCATCGAATATGCTGCTGTCTTTATTGGTCTCTATAGAAGGGATAGACTCTCAAAAACATGGAGTTTTTTCACAGAGTGGTGTGAAGACACAGACAGATTTGAACAGAAGGAAACTGAAGCATCTGTGTACCTACCAGTCCCACCAAGCAACCAAAGAGAAATACATTGGGCAGTTATTCCCCAGTCCTAAAACTATGATCTTTTCGGAAAATTAAAAATATACCAAAGCTCAAATATAAATCGGATTTACTCAGTTTAGAGGGAGTCACTAACACAATAGGTATTTCAAAGCAGAAGCTTCCCAGTAATGAACTGTAAACAGACATTGAAACATTGAATAAGATAGACTGGAAGGAACCTCTGGAGTCCCCAAATCAAGTCCCATCCTCTTAAGTCAATATCGTGGAGCCACACGGTTACTTTTTCCCATATATACTGAAACTCTTGCCTTTAACAGCTGTTCCTGTAGTCTCTAACCAGTCAGTAGTATTGCCAGTAGCAAAATTCCCATTAATTTCTTCAAAAGTAGGATTGGGTTATGCAAACAAGCTCTTCATCTGTGCGTATCTGATGTACGTACTGGTGTAGCATCCAAGCCAAAGGCTGTAACACTGAATTTTTCCCCCAAGGTTCACATTATGGAGTTTGTTTTTTGTTTTTTTTTTTTTTAATAAAAGCCATGAAAATCACAAGAAATACTTTTGTTTTGTAATAGGGAGATTTCAATGATAAACAAGCAATTTTGTAAAAAGAACAAACTTGCACATATCACAGCACACACTAGGTATCTAATTTGTTAGGCAGTCCAATTACTGAATTTGGTTCCCTACAGTGAATTTACATCTGGCTTCCCCAGAGTGAAAAGTTTAACATCTGCTCCAGCTCCTTTATTTGTTTAGCTGTTTCTTGCTTATAAATGTAGAATTGTTAGGGTTGAATTAGATTTTGCACCAAACACAGAAAAAAAAAAAAAAAAAAAATTNGATTTTATGAAGTATAAGATATGTGGACACGTGGATGCTTATTCAAAGTTTCTGTGAAATAATCAAATATCACCATATAGAAAGTCCTATACGTTAACTGATCATACTCCAGACTGAAGGTGACATTTTTTCTTACTTCCAGCAAAATTCGGTTCCTTAATTTCAAGCTCTGTACAAGTCAGGGCTCTTTGGCTTCTCTCCTCAGTTCCCACAAGTCATCAGAGGACTTAGAATGATATTTAATTCATACTAGAAGTTACTTATTTGATGATAACTCATTCCATGCAGCCCACCCAAAACCGAGATGGTAACAGCTTTCAATTACTGTTGACATAAATTGGATATGAAACAGATGTGGAAAGCCTAATGTAAATGTGAATACCGGGTTGCATGGCATGGAGCTCAATATCTACTGTAGGAGGTACCCTTTAGCGGCAAAGTTTTCCTGTTACACTCCCAATGCTATTACGAAGTCTTGCTCAAGGAATACATAGGAATTGTCTATATATTAACTTTAATATAAGCTAGTATGTGTCACTCATTTCTGCCTGATCCTGCTAAACCAGCATTTCACTTACAATGGTTTTTAAGTTTTTCCTTCGGGTCTAATCAGGGTTTCTCCTATTGTTTCTGAGATTTATTTGCCACTTGCTTGTCAGCAGCAGTTTCTAATATTTCTCCCTCCCACAGCCCCACCGGTTATTGCTCCAGTCCTTGCATTTACTACCTGATGCCAAGGAAATCTCTTGGGCTGTAAGGTTAAACTTTTATCTCAGTGTGTGTCTGTTTTCAACAGTGGTGCACATTATTTTAGCTCTCTGCTTCCACAGAGGAGTGTAAATGTTTCTCAGATTTATCCTAGATGATAACACAGGGTTACACAAACCACGTGTAATAAGGTTTTATCTACAACTTCAGATAACTGTGTGTCAAAAGGAATATTAACTTTATTGTGTTTCCATTCCAAGTTTCTCTGCCAAACATATTTCCAAAATAATTGCAGCCATTATATTTTCTAGCTGAAATAATTGCAATATAGCAAAGTACTGTATGAATATTCATAGCAGTTTGCCAGCCAATCCATTTTTTTGTTAACTTTCACTTCCACATTTTGCGTTCACTTTGACACAGGCAGGACTGAAAAACAAACATCTTGCCAGAAGTCACCTGATTTCCAAAATTTCAGAGTTTGGGAGTTTTGTGTTTTTTTTTTTTTTTTCCTTNTTTTTTTTTTTCCTTGTTCAAAGCTTTTTGTCCATAGATAGCCTGTCTTCTCCACAGACTCTCTGCCTGTCCCACTCAGCACCCTGGGCCCCAAGGATGGAGATGCTGCCAGGCCTTCAGGATCTACCCCCAGCTGAAAAAATTGTCTTATCCAGGTCAACTTCTTCGTATTGTTGACGGAGCTTGCAAGGTCTTGTACTCAACTTGAAGATATTGCTCCATTTGGATGTTACACAATGGCTTACGAACGTCACACGTACTCAGTCAGTTCTGAAGTTTCAGGGAAAATAAAAGGGCAGAACTCTACTGCTGTCGTTGGGAAAAGCAGAAACGCAGCAGGGTGGAGACATGAGTCTACTGGAATGTGACCATCAAAACTTCAAACTCGAGCAATCTTTGACTTTTTTCCAAAGAAGTTGTTCCATTTCAGCTCTGTCAACTTTCTAATGCAGTTTTGAAAGCACTCACATCCTGAAAGAGGGGGAGGAGAAAGAGAAGGAAAGGTGTGAGAGTGGTAAAGGGCAGAGGCATAAAGGCATAAGGGAACAGGCAAAGACACACAAACAAATAGAGAAATATATATAAAAATCCTGGAGTGGTGGAGAGGAAATACATAGAGAGAGCCTTGCCACTGAACAAGAGAAAAATGTGGATTAAACTTTTGGCAAGAAATGTGAGATCTGTCCCTGGAATCCAGGACAAGTAGCAAGTGGCACATAGGGAGTCTGGGAGTGGAAAAACAGAGGAACATGTGAACCCCTCGCTACGCATGATGAGTTGATCCCACGGAAATAATAACACGTAGCCCCCCAGTGCATATAAGTTAGACTTTGTCACACAGGATTCTGACAAAATGTTACAGCGTGCTTTGAAAAAAAAGTAGTCAGTTTCCATTTGGTATACATTTTGGTAAATTATAATACAAATCTAGCAGAAGAAATATTTCTAGTTCCCACTGACAGTGTTGGAGACTGATGGTGTCTAATTACACTGAACAAAATTAGTGTCAACCAGCCACTCTAATTTCTAAAGGCTAGCACATGCTCCAAAACCTTGACAGCATGAATACTGCCTGGATAGTGGGAGAGCAGAGTAGTAGGAGAGACATTTATTATGGGTGGTGGACAGATTTCACTGCACTGTGATGATTCAAGACCTGCTCCATGCCACCCACTCACTAAAATGGAGGAGGAGGAACCCCACCATCGCTCTGCTCCAGTGGTGGAGATGGGGAGGAACCAGCGGTAAGGAATGTGCCCACCTCCTCTCTTTGCCTGCACAGAGAAGAGTGGTGTCAAGGGTGGGAGCCATGGTGACAGCACATGGCAGAGAAAGAGGGAACGCCAGGCTGAAGCCTCCACAAGAAACAAAGGACCTGCATGGGATCCTGCCCTTCCAAGCAAGACCAAGTCTCTTTGAGAAACAAGAGGAAGGCAAGTCAGGGAGACAAGGAGACATCTCCCACCTTCATGGTTTATGGTTTGTTTGCCAACCCCTTATACAAAAAGGAGTAGTAGTACATTGTGATGTTTCAATGCTTGTTCAGTGTCAACACCATGAAAGATTTAAGATGGGATCACTGATGGCAAAGAAGAGGGATGCTCTCAAGGCTGCAGATCAATGGAGGAAGTTTTTTGCAGACCCTGCCCCAGCCTGACATCTGAAGGACGGTGTGTAAAAGCTACATCAGTCGCCCACGATAGGCAACTGTGGACCAGACTTTGGGCCTCAGCATGTTATTTGCATTCCCTGACCCACACCCAAGCCTCTTGCATGACTGCAGGCAGGAAACATCCATGGAAGTGTATTCATGGCGTGCAGTTGGTCTGCAGCTGCACTGAGGGCCAAGGGCAGAATATTTGTGAATAGGACTAAAGAGATTGTCAGCTTTATGTGTACTAATGTATTTTAAAATTTATCTTTTGGAGTAAAGTTGTAACCGAAAACAGAATATATTTTCTATTTGAACAGCTGAAAGACAACATTTCTAAAAGGCTGGTAAAAATAAATTACAAAAAAAAAAAAAAAGGAGAGCACAACAGTGTTCTGAATTTAAAATGTAGAGTACTTGCATTAGTGAGGTCTTAACTCCCTTACCGATCTGTCTGAATTTCCACTGAAGTAAAGAGGATCTGAAGGTCCTTGCTGCCTCACTAGAAAGAGAATTTTAGGAGACTGGGCCCTCAGCTAGATTGGTCGTGCCCACTGAATCTTTTTTTAAACACAGTTTAATTACACAAATACGTTAAGAAAGGACATAAACCACCACTACGTAACACATAGAGTAAACCTGAAAGAGAATGCACTAGTTCAACACAGAGCAGGTCAGAAATAAGGCAATATTATCAAATTATACAAGTCCTAATAAAAGGACCCCCCTGTTACCCAAGGTCTAACCTATATCATGTTTGCTGAAAGAGCCTCTTCTCTAACCGTCTTTCCAAAAGAGCTGCTGGAAACAGCTGCCTTCCCCCCCCGCCTCCCCGTTTCTGTCCTACATGTACTGGCGAACACAGTTCAGTCGGTTTGGAGAGCACAAAGTGATTGCTGTGTTTATGAAATCCTATTCCTGTTAGTCAAGGAAATGAGTTTGACTCACCGGCTTGTTTATGAGTTTTGCTTTATGCAAGCTACTGCTGGCCTCAAACTGCTGACCCACCGACGCTGCTCAGAACCCCTGATCAGAGGGGATTCGCACAAGACAAGCTTCTATTTCTCCAAAGCACTCCTCTTTCTTCAGACACGGTGTTTTTTACAGTTTTCAAGTGTTTTAGTGAAAGTGGGTGATGGGCCTCATACGGTACATATGTGTAACCACAGCAATGCAGCGCAGCACCTCTAATATTCTTAGCTCATTTAACCTGTGTGAGGATGATTTACTCTCTCTGAGCACTCCCTGCCCATGCCAGTCCTTGCCAGAAAATACGTAGCAGCAGAATTGCTGGCTTTAAATTCAAGAGTGACTCCGCAGACTTCAAATTTAATCAATGCCTTGGAAAAAAAAATAAATTAGCTTTTCATATCCAGGTCTGAAGAGCTAGAAGGTGAGCCCTCAAGGATTCTGAAGCAATTGCAATTATTGGTTTGAAACAGGCTGAGGTCTCAGCATTGGAACGACAATAAAGTTAGCTTACTGGAGAAAGGAGGAAAAAAAAAAATTGAACCCCTTGAAGAAATCTTGGTTTGAATGTTTCTTTTCTGGGCTCTACTTTCCACTTGATATACACTGGAAAATTTTAATAAGACTTACCCCCTTCTCCTTTCCAGGGGTACATAACACATGACTGAAGGCTCTGTTCACGCTCAGGCTATTGTTCTGCCTCCCTTTGTTTTAGCCTGGCTTAGCTTGGAAACTGAGGCTGGAAGTTAAAACCATCGTAAACCCATACAAAACACATTTCAGCATGAGTCAGAGATGCTTTTTTTTTTTGAGCTAACCAAAGGGAAGTCAAAGAAGAAGAGAAACCACCCTCTGTCTTCTGTACATAGAGTTCACTGATGAAGATATGATAAGAAAATTGCGCATATGAGTGTATAGCTATATAGCTTGTGTGCACATGCAAGCTTACACACCGTTTGAATTTGAGCCCATTTTCAAATGCTTACTTCTGGGGATTTTAGCTTCTTAGGTAAGCATAATGTTACCACAGACTATTGGATAGTACAAAAAGGAGGGGGGAAAAAATCAGCAATTGTCAGCTTTTTTTTTTACTTGTCAGACGTCTGAAACCTTACTTTCTCACTTGAAGATTAAAAACATTCAACCTAATGATATCCTTTCTTTCTTCATAAAAGGGGTGTTCTGTGGGTGCAGCCGAGAGACATTTAAATACATTTTCCTCTCACCCTCCATTTACCAGGTTTCTATTATTTGTACTTTCCCTGTGCCTTGTTATTTCTATGGAGATCGTAAGACAGTGATGAGTCTTGTACTTTTTTGCACTAAAGCATCTGACTCGCTGTTTTCCCTCATGCTGGCGTTGGCATTCATCTGGCCTTACAGTAAGGCAGCTCAGGGAGTTAAAATGGCAAAAAAACAAGCACCAAAAAAAATAGTTTTCTGCCAGCATAGCTCACCCATTGGCAGGAGAGGCAAGAACCACAACGCCATGGCTAATATTCGCCAGGTCAGCTCAAGGGGCATCGCCTGGCGATACCCTAAGCCCAGTTACGTCGGACCCAGTTTGTTGTGTAACATTAATTTTCTGGGGCTTACGAGCTTTGAGCATGCTAGAAATGCTTCAAGCGCAGCCCCGTCCCTGGCGGCTGCCAGCGGCAGTAAATATAGAACGAATCCAGCCTGCTCACGGTTCATATTGAGGTACTGTGTCAACAGCCTGTGATCTGAGGAATGATTTTTGGACCGCTATCAAGTTCCTGAAGGACAGTGCAAAAACCAGGTCACAGCGAGCCGGCCTGTCCCATTTCCAGCTGCTGAATCAAAGGGAAAGAAAGAGAGCAGGAATTCGGTCTATCTGCTCCTCCGAGCTGACTGCTCCCACTGACGTTAGTGCTGCATGGATATTCTCCAGCTGCAAAAAAAGAGGTCGCGAAGTCTGTGTGGTTCCAACTGGATATGACTTTTTCTCAATACCTCCCCTATTCGGAGCTTGGACAGGCTTTTAATATGATAAGAAACCCAAAGGATAAAATGAAACAACCCAAGAGCTCCCTCACACTGCTTATTTTCTCATTCCCACCTGAGGTGATGGCAACTTAATGTCATCCAAGCCATAAAACCTTTTTTTCCTCTTGTTTTGACCTCTCTACTTCCAACTACTGCCTGCAGTCTTCTGTCTCCTAGCCATCATCAGATGAGCTAGATGCTCTTATTGGCCTCCTTCATGGTCTTTAGAATAGTCTTCATTTCCCTCCTTCACCTCCCCTTGAAACCAACCTCGTCTCAAACCTAGGTGGCAAGTTTCTGCTGAGAAACTCTTGCCTCATCTCTCATGTCTTCAGGTCTTGGAAATGGCACCCACCATATCTGCAATCTCAACAGATGCAGTTGGACAGCAAAGTCCAGGAAGAATGATTACAGCAGGAAGGACAAAGGCAAGGACAGACGAGTGGGGTCATCTAGACCTAAGAGGATGATCAGACCTTGAAGGGAGGTTATATTCCTGGATGGAGATAAGAGAAAAGCTGGGCTGAAATATAAAGCACAACAATTAAGAAGAAGGAGCTGGGAGTCACCGACTTTGAACATCAAAGAATGCTTGATTCATTGCAGAGGCAGATTAACACTCATCTGCAGAGAAAACTCACTAAAGAGAGGCAGCTTTAATGAAATGTACCTGCAATGTTTTTCAAAAACACAGAGAGATTTTTAGACAAAAAATTAAATGGTCAAAAGGTCATTTCCAACCCACTTTTTACAATATTAAAACCAGCCTAATTTTTAAAACATTTGAGATAAATTGAATACCCTGTCTTTATATTTCTTTTTTTTTCACTATCAGTCTAAACCAACTAACATTTTTTCAGCTAAAAAAAAACGTATAATGTAAATTTGAAGCGAAACATTCCTTGTCATTTCCTTAGCACCCGCCTGCCAGGAAAAAAAAAAAAAAAATCTAGTTTATATTTACTTACTTTAAAGGAACCTCATTTCAGGTATTTATATCTGCTTTCTGGAAATCAGTTGCTTCAGTCTGGGCACCCAAAAATCAAGTTTAAAACTACCTGTTATTTTTAGATACCCTTTTCCTTAACTAAAAAAAAACCCCACCCCAGACTGTTTAGATAAAAATGGTAATGTAAACCTGAGCTGCACCCATTTTGCATGTATCTTTTCACATGTCTGGCAGAATAAATTAACGACAGGGGTATCTGACACAGCACAAACTCTGCATGTGGAAGGCAATGAGATAGACTGGAGTATATCCCCCCTGGTGATGCAAGCTATGAGGAGAACTTGAGATATGCTGAAGGGTGCAGCTCAAGATCTGGCCTTACCCATGGGACACTGGTAGCACACCTGTTTTAACCAGCTTTTACCTATGATTTTCTGCAGTACGTAGAGCTGAAGGCCACAAAGTGCCTCCAAGCAAAGCTGTTGGAGACTCTGAAGTTGCACTCCATCGGAGTTTGCATCAACGTTTTCACCTCCTGACACACAAGTGGGTTCCCTCCCCACCAGCATCAAACAAGTCCCACTCCCTGATAGTGCTAATTTGGTCAGTGATAACCAACTGCAGCCGGTTTTACACTGAGAAAGGGAGTTGTGAGACCTGAAAACACCACTGTATACAAAACTGATGGCAAAACCAGGAAATTACCCAAATTAAGCCAAAGGGGTTTGAGTACTTAGCTGATATTGCAAACGAGCGTATTTTAACTCTCAGGGTATGCTTCAACCATAATCAGAAATCCTGTGTATGATTTGGAGTCTCGTGTGAAGGGGGGGGGGG
>RSEF01000031.1:53369473-53389202 GCA_003993805.1 Himantopus leucocephalus
GGGGGGGGGGGAGAGAAGAGGGGTTGGACTAGTGTTTTCTGCAATCCATACCAAAGAAAACCCAGGACTCCACAGGTCTTTCCTTTAAGTCAATGCGCTTCACCACTGACGCTACACTTTAAGCATACAGTGCACACTAAATCCTCACTTTTAGCTTGAATTAAGTTCTTCCAAAAATCCATTCAAAACCAAGAATGGATAAAACCATCAGAGCAGTGCCAGGAGCTGTAGGAGTTTTTGTTGCATCTGGAAGGGGTGGGTGGGGGGTGGTTAGGAGGTTCGGTTTGCTTTTGTTTGGGGTTGGGTGGTATTTTTCCTGTTCATTTGCTTTTGACGCAGTGCTGGGAGCTAAGGAAACACTTCGCTTGTGAATATCCTCCACTTGCCCAGCATGTGGGAAACCAGCGCTCCAGCTGTGGCACTCTGGAGCAGCTGCACACTGCTATTATTATTAGTAGTAGTAATAGTAGTTTTTAAATTAGTATTAATTATTAGTTATTAATTAATAAATATTAATATTAGTCTTAATATTAGCATTAACATTAATATTAATATTGGTGTTAATATTATTAATAATTATTCTTTTTTAATATCTATCAAAAAACCGAAATGCTCACACATTTGCACCAGCCAAAAGGTAACAGGCAAGCACCCCCCCCAGCAGCCAGTGTCTCCATGGACCCGTACTGCAGAAAAAAATAAAAAAAAAATATACATATCTCATGCCCACTTCTCTTCACCCTCACCTCCCTGCAAGACCCAGAGTTACAAGGCTATCGTTGCTGTATATCGCAAAATTAGCGTTGGGGCAAAATCACCATAGCAGTGACGTAAATCAAGGTGGCACTTGGCATGAGCTGCTGGCACTGAGTGGCAAAATAAAACAACAAAGGACATTTCAAGTTGATAACTGAGTTGCATTTATTCACTTCAGATTGCTATCTAAGTAGATAATATTTCTGGTGTTCTCACTTCTGAAATACCTCTAGTGTTTCCCTGAACATGATAAGTGAGCACTGATCATGCAAGTTACTTTTAGACTTTTAAATAACTTGCTCAGAATTTAACGAGATGTTTGTTAGTAGCTCAGTTTCTTAATCTGGGAAGATACTGCCTTAATAATGGCTGAAAATCCACAAGTGTAGGTGCTAAATGCTTAGCTGCTATGGAAATATTGATGCCTGAAGAATGCTGGCCTGAATTCCTGGGACAGATAAAGCGGCCCACAGCTCCTGGCTCTCCACTTTAACAGTGTTAAAAGTTACTTGATTTCTCATTTGGCGATTTCTCCATCTGTGAAATGGAGTTAACACTGCAGTGTTTTCCAACACGCTTTGAGAAGGGTTCTACAAAACACTGACTGCCAACATCTTCCTGGGATGACTGGAAGGACAACTTATTCAAAGGTCATGTCAGTCTGTTATTAAAATATAATCACAGCATCGGTTCGCGTATGTGCAGCCACATTCTTCTGGGGTCATTGTTTCGGCAGTGGAAGGGGAGTCGTTTGCTCTTACTCCACCTGCTTCGCCAGAAAGACATATGATTTGAAGGGCCCATGAAGGAGGAGGAAGGGACAGAAGAGCAAAGCAGGCAAAGGAGGTGCATCAGTTCTCCCAAGAACTTCCAAGGACGTTCAAAGAGTACCATAGCCAGCACTTGTTTTTCCACAGCCATCCCTCCACCAGCGGCACATCATAGAATCATAGAATAATTTAGGTTGGAAAACACCCTTAAGATCACTGAGTCCAACCTTAAACCTAACACTGCCAAGTCCACCACTAGAGTCCCTAAGTGCCACCTTTATGCTTCTTTTAAACACCTTCAGGGGTGGTGACTCAACCACTTCCCTGGGCAGCCTTCTCCAGTGCTTGTTAACCCTTTCAGTGAAGAAAATTTTCCTAATATCCAATCTAAATCTCCCCTAGCGCAACTTGAGGCCGTTTCCTCTTGTCCTATCGCTTGTTGCTTGGGAGAAGAGACTGACGCCCAAGATGAAGCAGCTTTTAGAAGCTGGAATACATCTTCAGTTCTCTCTGCTTCACAGACCTCCAGATAGATGAAGTGCAGATAGAGGCTCGCCCACTGGGGATACATCTCTGTATGCTGGGTCATGTGTTTGCAGGAGGGAGAAGGGAGAATTCACCTTTTCGGTGAGGGATGCACTCAACAGAGCTGCAGGTGTGAAGCATCCTCCTCCCCAGCTCAGGGCCACAGCTGAGGAACAAGCTATTCGGATGAACCTGAGGTCTGAGGTCCTACAGTGAGGAAGAGACCATGACGCCTCTGGAAATGGCAACACCCATTTCTGCCGCAAGTACTGGGGAGCTGTTGGACAGCTGGGAGGTTTGTAGGCTCAGGAGAAACAGGACTTCTATGGAGGTAAGGGGGCTTCACCCAGCAGATGACTTGCACTGACTTGGACAGGCTGAATTTCCTTCCCAATAAAAATCCCCTTCCCCCTCTACCCGAAACCACCCTAAAATGTGCTGTGAACCTGTTTAGGAGGAAACAAAGCATCAAAGTTTCCTAACATATGGCCATTTCCTCTAGGGGAAGCACGTACATACCTCTCAAATCCTTCAGCTACAGAGCGTTTAGCAACCCATTTTCTAAGTTCACAAATTGCGTTCGTCCCTAACACATGCCCCCACGCGAAAGAAACCCAGGCCCAGCAAAAAGCCTCATTCGAGCTCCTAAAAACCAGATAAGACTGGTTAGACAGTGTTTATTTTCTGGGACTCAGAGACTGAGTCACTCTCCCTTCCTGTGCTGCCTTTGTTTCAGATTAGGACATATGAAACTCATTGCCAGAAGTCATCACTACTGGGAAGCTACATACTGGGAAACTACATATTTTAGTGTTGTTTTTTGGACTCACGTGACCTTTGTTGTAAAATAGCTACATAGAGGAGAAAAAAGAAAAAAAAAACCCAACAACAACAAAAAAGCTACAGACAAGTCTTGGTAGTTCATGGAAAAAGTACAAGCGAGGCACAGCAGTTGCGCAAGGCTCCTGGTGTTGCCTCAGGTTACTCCGACAAGAAGTTGCCCTCTTGCTCTCTCCTCCTTGTGGGATGGCTGTGACAGCCCACGTGTGATGCGTTGGCACAGGGGGAACAGGAGGCAAGCCTCTGCGGTAGCAACAAAACATGTTTTCTCCAGGAAAAAGCAACAGAGGAAAGGATACATCTCTGTTAGCTTTCACCAGCCCATCCTCCATAAAGCCCAGGCTGGCATCGCTCCGGAGCTGGGGCAGGGCAAAGGAGTTTTCCCACCCTACAGCTGTGCCAGATTTAACAGTCCTTCCCCACTCGCTGCCTACAGGGCAAGCTCCAAATGTCTGCACTGTAGAACATGGGATGGTTTTGCTGAAGAGGGATGCACATCTACTGTGAACTGCATTGAGGCCTCTAAAAGGGAAAAAAAAAGAAAAAAAATCAAATTGTGCTGATAGAGTTCGTGCATTTCAGTGCTAAGTCAAACCCCAAAAACCTTGTGCTGAAGTTTGACCTTTGTTATTGTTTTCCAATAAAAGCAAATTTTCAATTAAAATAATTTTATCTAAGTATCTGCATGTTTTCTTGTAAAAGAGCAAACTGAGAATTTGCAAGTTTTACAGAGTATTATTGTATTTTCATTGTTTCAGCTAAGAAACACACCAGTTTACAAGGGGTCATGAATCTACGTAATTTTCAATTTAATTTGTACTTTTGAAATGAGATCTTCCACAGGACTTTCTTTATTCAAAAGTTCTTTAGACAGCAATATGGTTTTGGCACTACTGGTGTAACAAATGATCTTGCAAGGCGGTTGTCTCATGACTTACATTTCTGCAAGTCATCTTTCTCTGTAGGATACAGTATCGCTCCTTTCCACTTTCTTCCCAAGATGTATAGAAGGGGAAGGCACTGACTTACAAAATCTGTGCTCTCAATCCCACATCTAAAAGCACACGGTCTGCTGCGGCGTTTCTGTCACTCCAGAGCTATCCTTGCCGGGTCTGGCTGTTTCTTTTTCTGAAAATCATAGAATTTGGACAAACATTCTGCACTTTTTTTCCAAATAGCAGGATATGCTTCTCGGAAGGTTATTACTGAAGGAAAAGAAACAATAGGGATTAGGCAAAACATCTTACTAAACCCAAGTTCATATATTTCCTTCTGCATCCTAATTTTAAAACAGGTGAGTTTTTGAATCCAGCGTTACAGCTGCACTCTCTTCTGCTAAAAATTAATTTCCTAGACAAGCCTTATAGTAACTGTGTGTTTATACTTCAGAGGGGCGGTTTCCTTGCTAATATTAGTATCTCATGCACCTGAATTCATGCTTACTATCAACATAGGGACCGATTGCTGAGTCGTATATGCACACTTACAGAGTACAGGAGGGATCCCAAAACTCAGAACTAACTAAACGTGCCACTATTAACACTGTGATTTCTGGATTTATGTCCAGCAGAGCTGAACTGGCACTCCCTGACTTACCACATCAATATTGTAATTAAAGCTTTCAGAGGGAGTGAAAGTCTGCTTTGGAGCAAAAGAAAGGATAAGCATCTAGTTTCCTGCTCTGGGGACTTAAAAGCATTTGAAATCTACCTTTGACATCAAGAATGACATTTGTGATTAATTCTTCAGGCAAGTTTTTTTTTTTTTAAACCATATTTTACCTCTTTTTAATTGAATACAGATTTGTACAGGCCGGCACCGTGACAGACTTGACTTTGTTTTGCAAGGGACAAGTTACATATTTTAGTTTGTAATTTTGGCTTTTACTTTGAAGCTGGAGATGTATATGGTCTATACTGAATATTATAAGAGGATCTTTTTGCCTGGAACATACTGAAAACTCCATTAAGAACGCATCTAATTTAAACTGCCTCTCAAATTACTGAAAAAAAATGTTATTTCATCTTGAATTATTAAATTGCTACCCATGTCTCTGTGGAACACTAAAACCTCTGGATACTGATTTAATCAATTTTGGCCAAGTGATTTTGGGGGAGAGGATAGGTGAATATGTACTTTCCTGTATTTCAAGTGAGTTATTTAAGCTTTCAAGAGAAAAGCTAACCATGCTGCTTAGATTACTAAGCCATTTCAGTTTTCTGAAGCAGACTTAATGACTCAGTGTGCTGTTCTGCTCAAATATTGTATGTTCGTGAAAAAGAGAGACCAGAACTGAGCGAGATTATGAATTAAGATATGTGAAGACTCACTATGGGAGTTAAAGACTATGATGATGAGAGAGAGAACTGAACATGTGCGTAACACACCCACAGTAGTTGATGTATTTAGCAAAAACCCTTAAGAATCTCACATTTTCTAAGTGGCCTCACACTGTTAGATGCCTGGCAGATCACGCTCCTTGGGCCAGACGTAGAGAAGAACACTGAATTCTGGCTTTATATGCCAAACGCTTCAGCCCTACTTGATGTCTCTTACACATACCTAGCAGTCAAACTGGAAATTTGTAGCCTAGCAAGGTTAAAGCAGTAGGGAAATGTTGGACTTGCTGAGAATCCAGCTCTCGTTTTGGACCTGTCCCTTCCTCAAAGATGACAGCTTGCCAAAACGATGCCGTTCACCCTAGAGACTGAAGTGGTCCTCTCTAGACGTTCGTGTATTCCTGGGTTAGCAGCACCTAAGCGTGTTTGTAACACACTACGCAGAAAATTAATAACACTAATGCAGTTTCAGCCTTGTAAGTAAACACGATCCAGTATTCCAGCTCTTTCAGAGTTACTTAACGAATCCTCCACCTACACATGCATTTACTATAATTCTCTGTTTTGACGGCCGCTAAATCCCCAAACCTGGGAGCCGCTCTTTATCTCTCCCCACATGCACCTCCTGCGGATCTGACCCTTGCGACAAGCTGATCGCCAGCCGAGTTATACAACAGAGGGTGCATTAGCTGAAAGTGGGAAAAGCTTCAATTACCTGAATAGCTGAAGCTCTAAAAATAGTCTCCCAGTGCCAGTTAGTAGAGTCACTGCCAGGATCCTAGCTCTGGCTTGCAAGAAATTGCTGAGTTCCACCATGCATTTATGAATCTGCAGAAGGAGTCCGCTTTAAGTCAGTGAAGTACCCAGAACATCTGTTAATTAATTCCCCTACATTACATAAGGTAATTACATGCATTAAACTTGTTACAGCCATCAGTGGATTGAGTGTTCAACAGCAGAAGTGTCTTTGAAGTAGTACTGCAAAGTTACTTCAGACCTTCCCCCAAAGTCTGCTACATTTAACTTCTCAAATAAGAAAACTATCAGGTAGGTTAAAATATAACTAGCAGAAAGACAAGAATTCTTATCACCGGGGCGTGGTGCCAATGGAAAAAAAAACAGCAGCCCAAAGTAAATCTCATCAGTCCCGCAATGATGAAAATCTAACGCAGCAGCTGTTTGCCTGGGAACAGTCTCTCAACATGTTCTGATTTCGCAGCACTGAATTAATCTTTTCTAGAGAGGACACAAAAACAGCAGCTCTCCTTGGAGATGGGGTGGACCCTTCTTCCCTTCTCATATAACTCGGTGGCTGCTGTACGACTGACACGTTGCTTAGAGCGTGCTGTGGATGCGGCAGGACTGCTAAGGGAAAGGATGTCCACAGCTGTGGGAATCTTCAAAGTGAAAAAAAACCCAACCCCAAGTTATGCACTTTAGGTCTGATTATGTCCACTAATGAAAATCAAATTTTGAATTAGTAAGAGAACATTTGCTTGCAAAGTGCGTAATTAACCTTTAAAACACAAAATGCCACTGGATTTAAGAGCTCAGCTGGAGGCAAGAAGAATTATGTATTTATGTTTATAATGCAAACATCTATACATACATTAGGGAAAGAAAGAGAGCTGCCCTCACGCTGCAGATTTGTGTATAAGAACTGTTTTGTGCCAGTAAGATTAAGTCAGCAGAAAAACTGATGCCATTAATTCAGTGAAAATCCCAGGTTGCTGTGCTATGAACGTGTCATTTTGGTAAACTACTCCAGCATAGCCACAATTTCTTTGCATTTTAAGTTGAAAAACCTTTCATTCCCGAAATAAAGTGATATCACAGAATAATGTTTTAAAAACGCTGTTATCAATGCTTCTGTAAGCATGATGACAAATATAGATGTTAAAGCTTACGTGTGAGGAAGCATAATACAAAGCAAACAAAACACACTGTGTTTTCTCTAAACCACAATGATTTTGTACATACAATCTCCGTTCTTAAAGTGTGGGGTTTTTTTGATACAATTACTGTAATAAATCAAACTGATGTGTAGAAATGGGGAAAGTAACTTCACCTGACTAATTCCAGAGCTTTCTGATTAAGAAACACCAAAACAAATCAGAGAAGAATATGTGCTATTATTCTTTCAGATTTTTAGTTGTAAACCTACTAAACTTTCTTTACAAATATTGTCAGCATTTTCTGACAAAGAATGGCAGCGTAAAAATTGTAATCTTGATCTCACCAAATAATTTATTTTGGCAAACTTAGACAGGCTTCATTCTCCCTTCAGAATATAGTACAGCAATTTGACATGGACACTATAGGTGCTACAGCTTTGTAGAAGAACGTTGAAACAAATTTAAGTTTTTTCTAACAATCTCAGTTATATGTTATATATTGTAATTACATGAAAACATATTAATATTGTAATATTAGCATGTCATAACACAGTGCTCATAAGTCCCCAGCAATTTGTCAGCTGTCTTGATACCACAGCATTAAAAACTAAGACTGTTGTCCAAAGTCTTAAAAAATGCTACACAGCAAAATGAATACTCAAAAAAAAAATGCTTATTCTGTGAAGATAAAAGTGTATCATATGTTTATTTCTTATAGAAGGAAAGGTTTTACGTAACCACATCTACTATGTGGCCAAAGCAGAAAGGCTGGAAATCAGAGTCATAAATTACAACTTTACTAGTGGTAATGGTTTTCTTGCATTCTTTAGATCTATTCTACTTTAGATCAACTTGTGCAAGTAGGATTCAGTTTTTATTTTTTAAGCAGACATGCGCACAAAGGTTCTCCTTTACCTGGATTCTCTACTAGTGATTTATTTTATCTGCCAAGATTTTTGCCTTAAATGTATTTCAGAAGATAATATTTGTTCTCAGCTGTGACCCTTAATTGTTTAGGCAAGGAAGTGCAGACCACTTCTCCTGCTAATAAGAAGCACCAATGTCAAATTTCTATGGCTTTTTATGGGCAGTGAGGATAACAGTGAAGGGATGCAACATCCTTGCAATGTCAGATTTTACATTCATGTTGTTTGCACATTCTCTATGGTTATTTTTCAGTAGCATTTTCATTTTCATACATGCATACTCTATATGAAGAAAAATCTGATAAGCTACATATTAGTCTGTTACGGAAAGATTACCTTGAGAGAAATACATGCAGACATAAACAGCAAAATCCTGTTACTTTCCAGTGAAACTTGTGCACGTTTATCTGTTCATCTGCAGAGAGAGCAAACATAACTATTAGGGAGATGAATAAAGTGCAGAAAATAGCAATGTTCATAATTACAGCCTAAGCAAGTTTCCATTCCCATTGTTTGTGCTCTGAAAGACAAAGAGATACAATTCAAATATTGAGAAAAGTCTTGCCATTAAGACACAGAAATAAGTTGTTGAATCATCTGTGTATGAAGGGTTGATCTAAAGTAAATAATTCCATGATAAATTAAGGGCTATTTGTTTCTCACTTACTGCTAAACCAAAGCATGCTATTTTTAAAAGGGGCAACTGTTACACAAAAGAGGCTGCCCATGCCAATCTGTCAACAGTTGTGTGTGCTTTGACATCCAGATCACAACATTTCATTCTGCTGTGCGCATTAATTCAGTATGTCCAGTTGAGTTTTGACTACAAACTGCAAACCTCTGCTTAGGTACATGGGGTCAGCATGAAAAATCACAAAGAGAGATAAAACGGCTATTATGCTTGAGACCAGAATAGAAAGGATTTAAAAGAACACAATCTTACCTAAAATCTGCGCTCATTTCACAGGTGTCTCCCAGCAGCTCCCGTCTTGATCCACATCCCTGCATTGAGGCTTGCAAGTTAGTTTGAACCTGTGGTTGAAATTTTCCTGGCTACTGGTCAATACCACAGACTAGAAGATGTGAAGAAACCTGAGGAGGGCATCTTCCATCCCTCTGCCTGAAGCACGATCAATCACACGTGTTATTCCTGAACAAAATTTGCCTAACCTGTTCTTCACAACTACAACATGCCACCAGTGCTCCACAGCTTTCCTGCACAGTACTTCCTTATCCCTGAGGAAGAACCTTAATTAGCAATCAAAGCTCCCTTTTTTGCAAGTTAAACTCACTGCTTTCTGGTGTATTTCTCATCTGTATGGGAGAACAGATTGTCTTTGGCTTTTGCAACTTTTTTTTTTTTTAATGTGTTGAAGGCTTACTTCTCTTGGTCAGGTAAACATGCAAAAAATTCTTATCTTTCCTCTGGAGATCTTTTATTCTAGATCTTTGACCAGGTTGCTACTTATTTGATTCTCTCCAAATTATTTTTCCTCCACGCACGGTATCTAAAACACAGCACTGCCATGGAGACCTTGCAGCTCTGAACGATGAAGAAGAAAGTTTGTTTCACCTTACTCTCATAGACTATCTTCTAATTTCACTCCCAGAAGAGTGTTTACTTTCTCACCCAAACAGCACTGTTGACTCATCCAACCTGTGGACCGCAATCACTCCTGGGTCCCTTTTTTACCGAAATGTTGCTTACTTGGTTGTTCTTCATTCTGTGTTTGAAAAGATGGTGGATTCCACTGAGATGCAGTGCCCTGCGCTTGTCCTTATTGACTCGTATCCACCATCTTGTCAAGACCAATTTCAATGATAAGCCTGTCTACACATTCTCATTCTCTTCCAGCTTAATGTTACCTCTAAATTTAATGACTGTACTCTTACTTCATCATCCAATCATGAATACAAAGTATTGATGAGTGCCACACACAGGTCATATTCACTGATTTTAAGCCACTGAATTCTGAGAATAGTTTTCCAACTAGTGTGGCACCAAGCCTGCAGCATGTACAGCTAACGGTGCTTCCTTGCCAAAAAAGTGCCAGGTGAAGCAAAACAGCAATTTTGTACTAAAAGCAGAATGTGTAACATCTGCTGTTTCTAACTGTTAAGAAAGCCTTCCTTATTTTCAAAGGCAGAAATTAAATTGGTTAGGCATGATTTGTCCTTGACAAATCTGTGTTGGCTGTTTCTCAGCTCCTTGTTTACTTCTAGGTACTTGCAAACTCTACTGTATTTGTTGAGTGCTTCTGTAGAAATTTCTACCGAGCCGTGAGACAGTTTGCCGTCTATCCCTTTTCTCCCTCTTTAAAAATAAGGTAGACAGCAGGTTTTTCCTTTTTTTCAGCCTTCCATCATTTTGCCCAACCTCCATCAGAAGTAACTGCAAATGCCACAGAGATATGAGGATGTCCCCCAGGGAGTTCACAGGCAATGCTGTCATGAATTTCAGGATCCTTCAGTTTCGTGTGGACCACACCGAAGATGGTCAGTTTTCTTATCTCTGGATGGACTCTGTCCTCCAACACAAGCCCTCTGGTGAGTGCATTGCAAACTACAACGATCCACACTGGAGCGTGCTGCCTTGCACGGTCCTTGTCTGTGTAAAACCGCCCATTTTCCCCGTGTCACTCATCAACGGTAACCATACGGTCAAAGCTCACTGCCATAGCCACAAAGCAAATCTCACTCACATTCTTCATGTCCTGGCTAGGCAGAATTGTCTGTCTTTCTTTGGACACTTGTGGCCACACAGTTCATGCAAATGGATAAATACTGTTAAGAATATCACACCCCTTTCCAGAATCTGCCTTTTTTAGAAGCTTGGGGGGGAAAGTGATAATGAACCAACTCCTCAGGCTTTCCCAAGAAGCAAGTTTTATTAGCTAATTGTACAAGTTTTCTTGCTGCTTGGAGTCCATGCTGTGTTACCCATGGGAAGGAATAGGAATAAATAAAAATATGGTGACCACTTTCTACAGGAGAGAAGTCTGTGGTAACTGACACCCTTTGGTAATGTTTAAGGCCAGAGATAGTAGCGGCCCCCGTCCTCTGCCCAGTATCACCCCATTCAAAATTCCTTCTTAAACAATGTCCACAAGGAGTTAATCAAGGATTCAACGGGAAAACACTGGAGTTTCTTTTCGTGTGAGAACATGCCAACTCCCACCTTCACTCGCAGACCTGGGAGGATAATTTAATCCAAAATTAATTTCACTGGCACCAGTTAGAAGCGAACATAAAATCTTTTGCATGAAGGAGGACTTTGTTCCTCCAAGGCTTTCTAATACAACCAAATTAAATAAATCTCTGATTCTCCAAGTCATTTTTTCCTCTGTTCAGTCTGTCTCCACTATAATGACTATTTTCCAGCTGTGTTCTCACATCGGTTCTGCCTACCCAGACTTTCCACATCGATGAGGAGCCCGATTTCCACAAGACTGAGAGAAATGGTTTGGCTGAGAAGGAAACCAACTCTCCGTATAATAACAGTGCATATAACTAATCAGGAATTCAGTGTTCTCAAATGATGCTGAATGGGCAAACCTGATCTAACTGTAGTAAACTTAAGCCAGCTGCTAGCAGAAGTAAGTGTCTTAGAGGGAAGAGGAGATAAAAGAAGAATGAGACACCCACATCACCGCACAGCAAATACACAGGGGTCCCCTTGAAGGAGAGAGAAGGGCCTCTCCTAACTGACCTGATGGATTATGCAAAGCTTGGTAGAAGTCAAAAGGGAAAAGGTGGTGGGAGAGCAGAAACCAGCTACACTCAGAACTTACTTCACTTTTAAAAGGAATGGTTATCATATAGTCTTTAAAAAACCCAAAAAGATAAAAAAATCACCACCTTTGAGGGACATCATGTGATTTCATCATGTTTCTTGATTTTATTTATGTTTGAAGGGCTGTTGCGCAAACACCTATTTACAGGATGTCAGCAAAATTACTCGGAGTCATTCAACTATGCAAGATGTTTGGCAGATAATTGGCACGTCCTACTGCTGGAGATGGGCAATTAACTCTGTTTTGTATTTCTGATGTAATATGAAGGCATTGGCCAATACCTTTATATGCTAGTTGTGTTGAGTCATTGGATAATGTAAAAAAAACCCAAACAACCAAAACCAAACCCAAAACAATTAAAAAAATATCACCCAGATTTTTTTTTTTTTTTTTTGCCAAAAATTGTTAACTGCATTGCAATATGCTAAATGTCTCCTTTCGGCACACTAACTGGACTATGTTAAAATATCTTTTCTCTGAATTCACTGGAGGCAATTTAAGAATTAAGAGAAAAACCAGTTTCATTTAGCCTTGGTCTTTGTTCAGCATTAGACAATCATCATCATCTGCTTTTGAGCAGAGGGGTTTGATGGAGAAGAAGTGCCATAATTAGCTCTTCTTGCCCTCACACCTCTAAGGGGGGGACACTGCTCTGCTCAGAGATGCGTATCGAGACTCTTGAGTTCCCGCAGCCAGGCCTGTGGCTGGCTTGCTCTCAACCTCACAGGCTGGCGAGATCCTTTCCAGGATTCCAGGTGCTCCTTTTCAAAACCAAATGAAGGCAAGACACGCTGGCAGAAAATTGGACACTGATTTTGTTCACGATAGAAGCTCGTCGTTTCTTCCCCAGTGACATCCAGCGCTTTTGATAAAAGCAGGCTACCCCTGCTCCAAAAACAGTTGGCTTTGCATTATCCCACGGGGATGGCTGCCAAGTTAACTCTTCCAAAAACAAATGCCTAGCTGTTAATGGCAGGAACAGGACTCATGTGATGTAAACAAGCTAAGGAAGAGGCCTGTGAGTCTAACAGAGGATGTCAGCCACGACAAAGGAGCAGCGGGGTTGGACCGGGCTGTTTGGGATTGTATTTTCACTGATAAGAGGTCCTCTCTTTACCAGCCTGCCATCAGCTCTGAGTGCAGAGAGGAGGGACCACTTCACCAGCACCAACATGTCTCTCCCAGAGGAGGTTTCTCCTCAGCGTCGCAGCATCACTGCAGAGAGCAGCTGGTGTTAAATAAACTCCAGACATCTGAAGGACTTCTCATGCCTATCATTTATGGGCAGTGTCCAGTAACACCCTCATGCCTCCATCCCGATAAAAGGCGGTAAACAGCTCTCGCCTGCGGCATGGGCTGTCACAGAAAACTCCAACGGTGTTAGTCACCTTGATAAAATTCCACAAGATCAGGCTGTTCTTTATCCTGATCCCTCACCTTAAAACTAAACACGTCTGGCCTCTTAGTGAAACATACATCTCCTCTCTGAGCTGTTCGTTGTCCAGCAGTAGAGTCAACAAGAAAAGAGCACAAAGCAGGACATATCTGCATCTGGAAAAACACCTATTTTAATATGTTCCACCCATTGGTGTCTCAAGGATGGTGCTAGCCTGATCCTAGCTGGTGCAAGAATAGGGCCTCTATAAAATGCTAACAAGCAACAAAAACCTGATTAAGAAAAGCTGTAAGCACACTGCTACAGGGAGTACAGCTTATCAGAGTTCTGATGAATTAGTGCTTAGCAGCTTTTTGGAAACAAAGAGTTGTTTAATCTTATGTCACCCTCCATCACCATTTCGCTAGTGCAGAGCACAGGGATGGAACTATGTAGAATTATATTTTCCAGCCAGCACTAGCTTTCTCCCGTGCACTTCTACACAAAGCATTTGTGGGTGTAAAACAGTGACCCTAACTCGGCAAAATTCTGAACAAACTCACTAAAAAAAAAAAAAAAAAAAAAAAAAAAAAGACTTTCTTTGNGAAAAAGACTTTCTTTGCTGCAGTTCAAAATACACAAATACACTGGCCTTTGAGCCCTGCTTGCATAAGGTACATGCTGCCACTAGTTTCCCGAACGCTGGCAACGTAACCACAGTGCAGAAAGGCAAAAGCAGTTCTTTTGACTCACAGTTTGGGAAGCAGCAAATCATTCATCTCAGTAAGAAGGAGAAAGAAAGCTCATGTGCTGAAGCAGAAGGGAGATGCTCAGCATTTTCTTCTGTATTTCTTAAACGGACATTTTAAGAAGGTGTTAGCTCATCATTAACCTCCAGCGCTGTATAGGCTTGTCAAAAGTGAGGAAACCTTGAAAAGGAGGGGCAGGACCTACTTTTGGTAAAGTCCACATTTATTTAATTTTACAGGTTTTCAGTACCTGAATGATGACTGATCTTATATAAACACAAGAAATATCAAAGTACCTTTGGAATGAGACATTTGTTTTAACTAAGGAGCCTAACGCTGTGCTGTGGTTTCTTGGTTAAATAAGCTGAATCTCCCATCCCACTAATTGACAATCACGTCATTTTTTCCACTCTAAGTGACTAATGGAAATTTGAATACCACACGTTTGTTTGCCTGAAGTTTGCTTAATGTTTCATGATTGCAAAGCATTTGTAGATTTAGTCTTTAATGTATTGATTTTTCTCGTTAAGCTTTGTTATTCAAAGTTAGCACAGTCTAGTTAGAAAACAGCAGTGACCTGATCCTCTCCAAGGTACACAGACCTCACCACCCTCCTTAGCTTCACAGTGAGCTAAAGGTGTTCTAATCCTCCAAAGGAAGGAATATCAGGACAGAGATCATTTGCCAAATCCCAGCTATCAAGGTTCTGGTGACAAAGTATGTCAGAAGTGTTAAAGAGAAAATCACCTTGTAAAATCTGCTATTTATCAGAAAATTGGAAGTAATGAGGCTGTCCCTGGCCATTAAAAGGTATACGAAGGTTGGCTTTTCTTTTCAGATAAAGGTTCCAGGAATTTGGCTGCATCTTGTCAACCTCCTGACAATATCTGAGGATTTTTACAGCCTGAAAATAAAATATGGACACGTACACAGGTTTGGATAATTCAGGCCCTGGATAAAATAATTTTTTGTATCTTCTATGAAGAATACAGGGAAAGAGAGTCTTTTCCTTGGAAAAAGATTCTTTTCCATAGTACATCAAAAACAAAGAGGGAAAACTGGATTCCCACTTACATTTAGCAGCAGTGGTCCCCGTTCAGTAGTAGTGTAACTAAATTTTCAGGCATCGGAACAGACTGGTATAGCTTTGTATCGCAGCGACTTCAGCTCTTTGTGAGTTTCATTTGAAGGTTTGATGGGGTTGACTGTCTCTGGGCAAGTAAAAAAGTTGGCAGCAGAAATTCTGGAATACCGTCTACTAATTATCTTCTTTAAAAAACTACGAGAACCGAAGGGTTTTAGAAGGTATATAAAAAATATTTGAACATAAATTTATCATATACTGGTCATAAACATATTATTCACCATATATTCAGACTTTTACTCTAAACACTGCATAAAATCTAAGATTAACATAGAATTCAAGTTTAGATTCCTGAGTTCCAGTAAAGAAAAAAAATTCTCCTTTTCTTCCTTAAACTTTCTGGATCATCTTCGGCATTTCTAAAGCATTGAATCTGCATGATATGGAGAGCGAATCAGGGACAGAAAAGAACTGGACCATGTGTTATACTTGTTGTTTCTTTTCCATCAGAATAATTTGGGCAGCCAGATTAAAAAAAGTGTTAAAATTACCTTATACATCAAACGAATGACATATACTCCTGATGAAGTTTTCCAGAACTTTATCCATTAACCATTTGGGAGAGCACACTCTAACTCTGTAGAAGCTGAGCTGGCTGCCACCCTGGAGATCAAGCTAAAGGGTTAATTACCTTCCTGGCTCAACCAGGATGGGGGTAGGTCAGACAGTGACTATCCTATACTCAGCAAATGCTGGAGGAGAGAGGGCTCTTATGGTAGGCATTTTGAAAAAGAAATAGATTCAAGTTGTAAGCTCTGAATAAAATGCACTGGCCAAGATGGAGGATTGGCAGACACTTACAAGAACATTTTATTGTTGATAATAATTTCATATTGTTGGTTAAGAAAAGAGTTGCCATCTATTTAAACTATTTAAATAAAGGTTAAACAGGTTTGGTCAGTGCATATTTTCTATGGGCCATTCTAGATTAATCCATTCTTTTCTTCCTCTATCTCCCCCCCTAGCCTCAAAGAACAAAAAAAATCAAAAATCACGCTGACAGTTTTAGCCGTTTGGAAAAAGTAGGCATTTTCCAAGTTCCTGGGGACAGATTTTACTCTCCAAGCTGGGAAGAATGCAACAAGACTTCACTGTTATTTAAGCAGAACACCATAATAACTGAGAATAAAATTTAGCTCCTGCTGGTTTCTGTTTCTGAAAGAAAACTGTTGCCTTTTATTCTTGTTTATTCTTAAAAAGTTAAAAAGGAGTTGAGGCTTGTTTCAAAAACTTGGCTACAGAAGAGTAAATTTGAAAGTTTGACTTTCGTATGCCATTTCTGTTAATGTGTGGGATTCAATAGCAAAATCTAGGCCTAAATCAAAGCATAAATGTGTTTATCAGAATCACAGTCTGACATAAGTTCTGGTATCAATTAATTAACCCTAAGCCCCTGTAGCAGTTTATGATTCTGTGGCACAATGCTATTTGGGGTGAAATTAATAGGATATATCTATTTAAAAGTTCATCTGCTGATTTAAAACCCCTGCTCATGATTAAACTCTGCAAGCCTTGATCTGTATTTCTCTCCATCATGGTAGTGTCTACCCACATCACTAAAGGCTGTTCTACGGTCGAAATTGCAAAGCAAAACCTCCCTCACTCTTTGGGAAAAAAAAAATGTGGAAAACACGGGAAGATGCAGAAGAACAAAAGGCCCTGTCCTTGCACAGAATACAAGTTTTGTGTTGACATTGGTACCCAATAAGAGGGACATGGGCGAAGGACTGGCTGTGTGTTTGGCCAGGGCACCGGGCTGCCCCACAGCAATGATGCTGGTGTGTGGATGGAAGGTGTGCGTGACTCAGGATTGCTGTCTGCTGAGGAACGGGACTGAAGGTTTCTCTGAAGACAAACAAAAAACCCCAAAAGACTTGTGAACAAGCACTCTGCCTGCTCAACTCCCTCCTGCCTACAGCACAGGGGAAGCCAGCATCGAAGTGTATATTTAAATATAGAAACCTGTTTTGAAGTTCTGTGAAGGCTTTATTGAGGTTGTCTCTATCACACTAGAAACCAGTTAGGCCGGGCAACTGATGCAAAGAAACAAGAGAACAATTGTGCCGTTTTGAGCTCATCAGGAAGTGAAAAGGTAGTGACTATTTCAACAAATTCACACTCTTCAGTGAACCTCACAAAGCACTCAAAACCAGTCGTTTCCCCAGGCTTTAAGAACAGCAACAACAAAAAAAGTGATGGGTGTGTATTTTCTAGGGAATTTCCCCATCTCCCCACCTCCTTCCTCAAGAAATGTGTTAACTCTGCATCCAAAATCGTACCCTCAGTCTCAAAAAAGTGCCTATGAAAACTGCCAGCTTCTCTTTCTCTTGGGAGGTGTAATTCAAAATGCAATCAGATACCACTGTGCTAGCCAACCCACTTCTGCATTTTTCACGCAGATGACACAGCTTTGCCTCAGAAGACACCGCTTCGTCGCTGTTTCTTTGATTCCCACCCTGCCAGGCGGCACCGCGCTCCCAGACAAACAGCTTTCTCCAAAACTTCGCATCCCCATGGGGCTGAGGCCCACGTTGTTGGGAGTTTGCTGTTCTGATTCCACCTCATCCTGCACAGACCAAACCTCTGCAATGGAGAGTGGTTGGCAGGGCTCTGATCCCATCAGGAATTATCCTGATAGATTTCTCCTGAAACTAGCACAGCTGAGGGGATGCTTCAGAGGGCGAATCCCTCACCGGCAGCCTGTCTGCAGAGGGATCAGGCCGTAGACGTGATCCCTTTGGTGGGAGCTTGGCTGAAGGAGGCAAGAAGAGGCTGTCTCAGAGGATCGCTGAATTCCTGAAGGACAGGCTTCTGGGGAAATATATATAAAAATGACCATATCTTTGCACCTAGCCCAGAGAGAGTGTGTGCTTCAGTCAAATGATTTCAGCTGCCTCTGTAAGGCTGATGCTGGCAAATGTGAGGGCTTCCCTCAGCAGGATGGCAAACGTAAAGGCTGACATCCAAAAAAAATAATACTGTGCCACCACCAGTCCACCCCCGGAGTCCAAGAAGGAGTAGAGGGTCAGCAGGAGGAGTTCACATTCAGCCATGATGAGGTCTCACAAAGCAGAGGCCGAACATTTTCAGGTTCATCCTTCCCTGCTGAAAGAGAGAAAAAGGAACAATAAAAGTGCAAGGGCTCATGCTGCAGCTGAGGGCACCGCCACCAGCTCTTAAGAGGACCTTGGCACAGGTCTAATGGCTTGGCAAGGAATATTAGCGTACTTAAGGCACTCTTGCATGACATTACGACTGCATTACCACAGAGCAGACACCTCCAGGCGCCAAGAGATGTCCACGCAGCACTGAATGCTACTGAGAGTCTACAGATCACTGAGCACCCTGGAAAACCCTTCCAGATCGCACTGAAATGTGGTAGTTTGGCTGTGTCGGTGTGGCTGCCGGAGATGTTCTCTCATACAGTACGCCTCACAGATTCATTCCGAGGTGAGGTGCATTGCCGTTGCACATGTATGTGGGGCACACCTAATATATTTCACATGGAATGGTTTGGAAGCCATTACAGATAAGAGTGTTGCATTAAACAGATTTTCAAGATTGCTTTAAAACAACAGAAAGCATTAACCCTGACAGCTAGCAAGAGTTTAAAATAAGATGTTTGAGTGTAGCCACGGAGTGCGAGCCTCGTCAGGCCTTGATTCAAAAACGAGCACAGGGTTTTGAAAGAAATAAAATCACAGCTGAATTGCAAACTGCTTCACCTGCAAACTAATTAGACATACTGCATTCGGCATCGTAACACACCGTGTCTGTTCCTAACGCAGACCTTACACAGTGCTACACAGGCCTTACCACTCTCTACGTGGTGTGGGTGTTGACAGAGAGGGGTCAGGATTTGGGTGGGCAGGTGTACGTACACAAGGGTGTGAATTTCCTGTCTAGCAAAGTTGGGGTCGGTGGGGAGAAAGGCCAAGAAGAGCTACGTAATGCAAATGCAGTAGTACTTCTACCAGTGCCAGGCCATATGCACAAGCCTGAAATATTTGGCAGAGCACTTCCATAGCAAACTTATTCCTCGGGTTTTGTTCAACTTCTCATGCTGCCCATGGGCTCTGAATTTTCCCATTAATTTGGTGGAGGGCTAACATATTATAATTTGGTTTTCCCACCAAAGCCATTTTCTACGATTGGTACTGCCTCATATGTCTTCTTTCGTATTTCTGTTCAGATACTCTATAACAGATTTCCCAAACTCTTTTTCCACTGTCTCCCATCACAAATTTTGCTCACGTAGCCTAAGGAGAGGAAAGTTGTCTGCTCTTCCTTCTCTTCCATGGTACACTAAACAGATACAGCACAGTCCCTCAGCCCTTCAGCAGTACAAATATTGAATGCCCTGGGGCACTGCATTCCCAAAAACTTCACAACTTACAAAGTATCTGCGTATGGTATAAACTGAAACTGCTCCTGACAAGTTCCGCTTTTCTCTGACAACTAGCAAATTTACAAAACTGAACAAGACTCTGCAGGGAGAAAATTGTCTTAATTCACAACATATTCAGTCAGAATCTTTTAAATTACAAAAAATAAAGAGTCTAGTTGGAGGTCTGTAACAAGCGGTGTTCCCCAGGGGTCAGTACTGGGTCCAGTCC
>RSEF01000031.1:53389302-53407842 GCA_003993805.1 Himantopus leucocephalus
TTTTTTGTGAAGTGAGCCCTTCAAAACAGAAATGACGTAGGTTGATAAGGCAGGGCACGAATCTGGCACTTTGCCACCACCTACAATTTATCTCCCCCGTGACCGACAGTCTCCAGGATGTTGCACTGAACACCTTTCAGAATTTGAAATTTCATTTTTTCCCTCTAGTTCTGGATGCCCAACGTGAGACGCTTAATTCTTAAACCAGGCACCTACAGTGATAACACCAAGATTTAAAAAAAAATGCTGACTTTGGAACCCTAGGTGTATTGCATTGAAAATCATGAGTTGGTTTATATAGCATCATTATTGTAATAGCTGTATTTGTGCCAAGTTTTTAACTTGTATAGCAGATTTTTTGCAGGTATTCTCCACGTAGAATATTTATTTAGGCTTTATCACATTCGCCTCTATTAAAAGCAAAACCACAACACCACTCTAACCTACAAAGGTCTTTCCTACAGGGGCGGGTCACTGGTCAGCACTGGAGCGGTCTGGGCCTCTCTCAAAGGCTTTGCTGTGTTTTGCATTCGCATCTCACCCAAAGGAAGGAATCGGTTCAGTTTTGCGCATGACAGAATGGGGAGGACAAGAGCATTTGTAGGAGATGGGAACCCAGATGGAACCTCAGAGATCAGCAAAGCTATTGTGCATTTATGGTATTTATGCTTTCAAACAAAGCTGAGGGACAGCGTGCTGCTTTGGGACAGATTCCTCTACTTTTATCCTGTTGGCTCCTTTTTTAACTCCACAGCCCCAACCAGAGTAGAAGTCCTTAGCGTATTCTGCTATATTGGGCTTTAGCCTCAATGACGGTAACATACGACTCTGTGACAATCTGCAAGGCAATGGTCTTATTAAATTGTCTATCAATATAAACCTTGCACAAGAAATCAGAGAAAAAATGAGGTCTAGTCCAAAATGACAGCACTTTTAAAATTAGTTAGTGCAATTAACGGATACTAATTAGTAAATAATTGTCCTTCTCAGTAGAAGCTAAGCCTTTCGTTCATTATAAAAGCCATACATGAAATATAATAAAACAAATAATTTAAGTCAAATTCATAAATATTTAAAAAAATAATGTTTTAGCACATACCAATAGGCAGGACGCGTCCCTAAATTATTTTTTCCTACCATAATTGTTCTGTCATTTCCTGCACATAAACTGCCTCGGAGCTGGCTTGCCTTCCAAAAGATTCCCACAGTATAAGAGGTGATATGGTGACCATAGTGAATCCTAACTATGTGTTTCTGCATGGAAATTAACATATTTTCTGGAAAGGACGAGTTAATTGATAAAGCATTCAGAGGCCATGGCTTTGTGATGTAAGAAGTCCAGCTTTTGGATTTTTTGTACCAAAGACGGAA
Organism: Himantopus leucocephalus; assembly: GCA_003993805.1. NCBI lineage: Eukaryota > Metazoa > Chordata > Aves > Charadriiformes > Recurvirostridae > Himantopus > Himantopus leucocephalus. The sequence goes on from RSEF01000031.1 coordinate 53,390,674, forward strand.
TTCTACGGCCACGTGATGCGAAGCTTGCATAAAGCTGTCGTAAAAGCTGGCTAAGGAACAGTACGCTGTTGTTCCCCTAAGTTGCTAGAAATGCAGTTGTACGCCTTCGTCTGACCCAGTCCGTATTTCAGGTTAATCTGTAATTAGGGCCAGCATTAATGATTATGGAACCAAGGGCTAAGTGCACAGTTCTACGACACATTTCTTTAGCAATAAGGCCAAGTGTGCCAACGCATCTATTTGCGGAGCTGCACGCCAAACTGCAAGTTACTAAACCATCGCAAGTTAAAGAATAAAGTTGTGCTCTGGGGGTCTGTTTGGTTTTTTTTAACCTGCATCAGTCATCCTTCGTTTCTACTGCTGAGAGCGGCCAGCTGCAGTGCAAGGGTGGGGCAGGGCGAGGAATGAGATTTTTTAGCTTTGCTGTGATTACCCTCATTCTCACTGATCCCGGCTGCTAGATTAAACCTTGCGGCTACAGGCAGTTGAGCATAAATTAAAGTAACCTTCAGACAGCTCCAAACTACATAAGCGAAAAGGACAGATGAAGTGCAAAGAGGCATAAAGACATTTTTGCGTATTCCTCTGCTAATCACTGCTGATCCTCAGCCAGCCTTCAGAGTGGGATCTAATATTTTAGCACAGCTAAGGGTGAGTTTGGTTATAGATTGACAGTTTTAGGTAACAACAGGTAATGGAGGCTTCTGTTTCTGCTTATCAGAGGTAAAGCTCAAGCAATAGCAGACCAAGCATTTCTATTCTTCCTCTACCTCCCAGTTTAGGAGTGATAAAAACAGCTAACGTGGTGCAAAGCGCCTTTTCCCTGCTCTCCCAGGGGATCATCTGCCTGAGAAGAGGAATTCTCAGCCTACTGAAATAAAGCCTGGTCTATAAAGGTTTGAGAAGCGCTGCTTACGGCAAATGACAGACACGAGCAAGGCAGCAAAAAGACGTCCCAGGTGCCCAGACATTTCAGTCTACTTAGAGAAGAGGTGCTGGTCTTCCAGTTGCTGGTGACCACTGCTTCCTTGGAGCTGGGACTGGTGCTCAAAGGGCATCAAGCTGATGCCGAGTGGCAAGGGGAGAGGAAGAGAAGTCTTGAGCTGTTGCGGTTTCACGTGAGTACGAGCAACGATGCAAGACAGGAAGAAGAAACGTGCTGCTAGGAGGCACCATGAGACAGACTCCTTGCCACGCCTGCTAGCATAACTGTACCATAAAATTCCCGTCAGACCACAGCTCAGTGAATGCTTTGGCAGCATAAGCCTGTGCTGCCAAACAGAGAAGAAATACCACTTTCCTCCTCATCTCCATTTTTACTGCTTTCACACGATTCCCTCCCTCGTGCCCTCAGGAGCACCTTGACTCCTCGGCCGTGCACTGAACTGGACTGGAGAGCAGGTCTGGGTGAAAATAATAAAACAGATATGATTTTTAGTTACAGAAAAGCTCACATTTTTTGGCTTAAAGTATGTGTTGAGCTACAGCTTGTATCTAAGGCAATAGCTGATAAACATTTACTTTGGTGGTTAAAGCTACTTTAACCTAAACACCGCCTCCTCATTTTGGCTTGTTGAAATGTGTATGGGGCTGGAACCAGATTGGACAACTGATTTGGCTTAGAAATCATCTTTTTTTTTGCCCCTGTAATGTTGCTGTGGACACAGTTTGGGCACAAAATAAGCATCAGGGTAAAATGGTCAGGTACTACTTGAGTCAGTAATGCAAACAAAAGTATTTTTCTCCAACTGTGGCCTGACGTCTCTGCTTCAAATCACATTAATACAAAGGGCTCACAAGAACAAATGATAATAACATATTAATAAAGAAGACAATGATAAAATTTAGGCAAAATGTTCAAAAGCTGGTTCTAGACCTACTTCCTTTAGAAGTACTGAAAACAAATTAACTAAGGATGGAGCTTGAAGATTTATTAAAAAATCATTAAATGCTAAAGTTGTGGTGAATTACTTTAACCACGAGTTTTAACTACTTCTGTTTTCCAGATTGTTCTTCATGATTTAAGACTCAGTGTTCCACAGTGCACAGAGTTTACTGCAGAAAATAGGCCAACTGATGTTAAATCAGCTGCTTAAGCAGTAAACGCTGTGTGCAATGGTGGGAGTATTAGATGTGAATGGCTTCATATCTTACTAACTATCTGAGAATTATCTGGTTTCCTTAAAAATATTGAGGAAGGAGTGAAAAACTAAAACCTACCTTTTTACGTACTTAAAAAATATTTGCAGCTGTAAGCTTATGGACCTATATTTGAAAGTCTTGCTCAAAATCTTTATCTGCCTAACAAAGTAGAAGTAGTCTGCAAAGTGTCCAGGAAAATTAATAGGTACAATACAGATTTTGCGACAATCTTCATAAAGATTTGTATTTCTTAGCATTAGGCTAGTTATTAATCATCCAGTTATCTTCATAATTAGAAAGTCTTCTGCAATGGAAATTGGCTTAGGAGATAAAGTATTAGGACTATACTGAATAAAATTACACGTTCATTCGCGGCATTCCCAGTCTTCCAACCAGTTTGACTGTTTTCCTTGGTGTCATTGAAGGGAATAAACTCCTGAAATTATTGGTGCCAGACCACTTAACCTACTAATGTCACTGGTACCTTGCTGTTGTCTCTTGCAAGGCTTGATGGTACCCCCGAAGATCATCCAGGTGACCTCCTACTACCAAGCTGGTCCATTTGTATTTCACCTGGTGCCTAGAGGAGGTGGGTTTGGGTTAGCATCGGCCAGGTCTTATCAGGTGGTGCTCCTTTGCCTTCGTGGTCATCTTATCAGTCATTCCCATGTTGACCTATCTTTGAATCAGGTTTCGCTTCATTTCTTCCACCTGTGGCCATGTCTGGCTATCTGTTTATATCATCATCTGGATAGCCTGAAGTTTCATTGGTGGAGTAGGTAAGAAGGCAGAAAAGCAATACAAAACTGAGGGCAAAGCCTGGGATTTTGAAGACTTGAACTCTAAGGGTACTGAGGGGAATCTGATTACAAATGTCTTGTTTTGCAGGTGTGGTCTGAGTGTGGACACCTAGAGTGGCCTCCCCTGCTTCTGTCCTCCAGCAGCATGGTGAGCTCATCACAGATGGCTTTTGTGTTTGGGCAGAAGTTTATCTTTCCCGTGTACACCATTTTTTCAGAGCCAAATGTATTTTGTATAAATATTTTGCCCTACACTTATTGGGAGAATCAATTTTTATGAAGTTATGCTATTTTTAACAGATATATACATACAAAAAAATAAAGATAGGCATTGTATATACTCTATATATCAATTTGAAAAATAAAGGAAAAGAAAAGACAGACGTCTAGAGGCAGCAAGTTAGCCGTTTAAGCACTTGTGAAAAAATGTCGGAGTCTCCAATGCTGCTACTTTCTGTAGGTCTGCTTATCATCATGACTCAAGACGTATTTTTGCAGACTCGTTCTCTGTTATGTTAGATAGCCGGCACAATATTTTTCATGCAATAGCAGTCCAAAGCAAAATAATTTTACTTCAGGTCTTCACTGGCAATCAGATTATATTAAAGGATCTCACTAATTGGATCTCAGGGAACGTGACACCATTATGGTGAAGAACAACATAACAACCTTTGAGGAACAAGGAGGAGAGTCACTTACCAGTCTTTAAAGCAAATATTAGGTCATCGAACTCCTGCGATTCCTCATCAGCAACCAATGAGCTGGTACTAAATCCTCCAGAAGGGTGGAAAACATTGCCATTTTGTGGACTCTGCTTAAAGGCAGCACTAGCTTGACTAGCAGGCTGCAAGGATGCCCTCTCCCAGTCTGCGGGCACCTGTAAAGTTTAAAAAGACACAGAAATGCAGTAATCATCAAAACTATAGAAAGTGGAAACTATGACCGGAGCCAAACTCAAGACCAAGAGATTTTGGAACCTGCTATTCTGTCACTTCTATAGTGAACGAAGTAGCTTTTTTTTTCTTTACTTTAATAAAATATATATGTATGTAACTCTATTACAAGACATTTAACCTTGTGTTTATTGTACTTGTCCCAGCTATCTTAAAAATGTGAAAAACTGTTGCTATTTCTGAACATTGGCCTCTGGTATGGAGAACTTCAAATTAAAGCGCTGAAAGGTTCCAGCTCACTGCTCTCTTACCACTGCCTCTTCCTCTCTTGGACCCTGCTTCTCCTTTCCATAACCTCTAATCATAATTACTTGCCATTATATGATTTATAATTGGCAACCCACTGCTTCCTATGTTTACCAATACAATATTTTAAAGTAATTTGCAAGTCTTTCAAGGTTCTGGTGGTGGTATGAAGCCCTCCAGTTTCAATATCAACTTTGCTATAGTTCATCTGCCATTTCAGGAGCTGCACAAAAAATCAGAATTTCAGTTCATGAGAAAAGAGGTGGTTTTGAAAATCGATCTCCTTAAATGTGATGAAAAGCTGAAATACTGAACTCTAAAGAAAATATGTATTTTAGGACAATCACAATGTATTTTCTTGGTTTATTGCTCATCCACTGCTCTACATAAAATCTTGCCATGTAGAGTTGAGAAGCTACGATGTCCACTAAACTGGGGATCCAGGCACCACCTTAAGTGAGATGCTGAGAAGTTGAATGAATTTACTGGTCTGCCAGGAGGCATCTAGGGAGCTTTAACATCCAAGCAAACCTACAGCCAAGCAGGTAGAGAAAGAGGGAAAACAGCTGCCAGGTGAGCAGATGGGTTTCCACAAAAATTATTACTAGAACTGACATGTTCCTTCAAAATATTTCAATTCAATTAAATTGGGTTTTCTTTTTCGTAGAAAAACTGTTTAGCTGCAAATTTTTCAACTAGGTCTATCAACCTGCACATGTACATAGCAACAAAAGTCACCTTGGTTTACTACAGGTAGTGAAAAGTGATACTAGCAGCATTCCAGTTCCAGCAACAAAGAGATTGAAAACAATCTCCCTCAAATTTTTTTCCCTTTTCTCTTTTCCCTTTCCCCTTTTCCCTCCTAATTTTATTCTATCCTATTAAAATTTCCAGAAATTTTGCACGGCATGACTTTGGAAAATTAAAACCTTAAAACTCATCTAAGACCTACAGTAAGCTGAAAGAATTAACATGATATTTTGATTTCCCATGACCTACTTTTGACAACACTTTTTAGCCACACTCTATAACAAACTGAAGACTCAAGTGGAAAAGGGGAAATTCTCTAGACGGGATGTTACCAGGGGATCTAAGTTCCAAGAATATCACCATGGCTAAAGATAACAATTTTTATGGTAAAAAAATAAATAGTCCTCCCCTCCCCAAACCCAATTTATAATAATTAGCATCTTGTTCCCATGTATTACATTTTAGTACTGCCGTTTAAATCTCAAGGTACATTTTCCACACACAAGGTAATGACTGCAGAGCACTGTTACCTCTTCCATAGCACTGATGAGGTTCTGAGTGGACTTGCTGATCTCTCCACCTGCAGCCGGCAGACCACTGCCATGTGTGAAAAAAGCCGATCCTGGAGCTGTGTGACCATTCATGTCTACAGTATAACTTGCTTTCACAGGACAGCAAAGTTGGTTGTGCAGGATAAAATATACCACAAAGACATAAAGACCCTGAAACAGAGAGAGAAGAAGAACATCAGGGTGTGAAAATAAAAGAGCTTAGATCAGAGTTTGAACGCAGTCATGGCAAGGTCCTATATGCTGTAGCAGATGCCTTCCCTGACACCAGCAGTCCGTCCCTCAAAGGGCTGCAGCCAGTTTCTATAGAAAATAAGACACAAAGTCACTGCCCAGCAGAGATCTGGAAGTTAAAAGTAACATCATATCCTGGGGCTTCCAGCAAAAAACACAACCCAAAAGAGTCACTGAAAATGATTATTTGGTTGAACCCACACAGTTGCAAAGCAAAGCCAAGATCCCAACATCAACAAAAACAACTCGAGTTTCACAGTTGTCATAATAGTGAAAATGTGGTTAAGCGCCGCCTTTACAACAGGATTTGGCTGCTGGCCCCTAGCCACAATTCTGTATTTCCTTACCGACCTGCTGGCTCTTTGCATTCTTGCCCAAATTTCAATCATCTTGTGCAAACTGCACTGCTGCCGTCACAGATACCAAGTTGTAGCTATAAATTAGATTCTCTATGATATCTACTAATTCAGCACTGTCTTTCATTTGTGATTACTACAAAGGCTCTGCTGTATGCCTCTGCAGTTATTCTTTAAAACTTGCTAATTTTGACCTTTAGACTTAGCCAAGAAAAGTATTATAACCATGTCTTTTGTTTGCAAAGAAATCCAGTGACTGAACTTCTTGAATATGAAATCTGACTTTCTCTAATTCTTAAGTTGCACTAATACTGAGGGAAAATAATCCATTTGAATTGATAAATCAGCCAGTTCAATAATTACTAAAAAGGGGGTTAACCAAAAGAGTACAGAAAGAGGACTTCTGGATTCTTCCTGATTGCTTCAGTACAATTACATTTGCCTTGGTTTTTGTATTTCACTTTGTCCTCTAGACCCCTGAAACTAGTTGTAATAAACAGAACAATTTATTGGAAAAGGTAACCGCTGGCATGAAAGTAATAACTGGGATTATACACAGTAAAGAGTTTCATCTAATTATATTTGGGAATTCCTAATGGAAGGAATTTTGACAATATAGGGAGACTGCAAATACCCAAGATATATATTCATTACCACATCCCTGTAAAACAGGCAGCATTAAGCCACACTTCATGATCCACAGGTTCATAATTTCTAATGCCATAACTGTATGACAAAGCAGTCTGCTCCAAAGTGATACATAACAGAAGTTAATAGGATTCAATGGGATTTCAGTCTTAGCTAGTCGAACACTGGAAATACCCTCACACAGCCACTATAAAGCCATACAGCTCTATGTGTGCATATTTTAAAAGCAAACCAACAAACAAAAGCCTTAAAAACAACTATTTTGAGTGAACATTTTCCCACTTATCCAGATTACTTTTTGTCACAAGGACCCAGAGCAGTTAACTGAGAGGAAATCTCTTTGTGACACATGTAAGTAAATACATTCCAAAAAACTGATGCAAACACATGTTGCACTTAAGAGACACTAAAAAGGAACTAAAATGTCCTTTCATTCTATAAACAAATCCAAGGACTCTGATGTAGGTCAAACATAATGGGACCAGCAAATGGATTTCTTTCAATTTAAGTTGTTTAATGGATGTGAAGAGGATAAAAAAACCCAAGAAGAACAGATAACAGTGACAACACAGAATTCAGAGCAGCCTCTGGCATTTTGGTCTCTGAGGACCTAGCCACGAAAGCTGCACGTACATTTCAAGTGGTTTTGTACTTTTCAAGAAAACCCATTAGCTGAAAATGCTGCACAGCCCTGTCTTTCAGAATCACAGGGACATCAGGCATAGCTATGCAATGTCACTCTCCTGTGCAGCCTCAAGTGTGGACCCTCATTCTTCCCAAACAAACAAACATGGAATGAAGTGCACATAACTTGCACTGGTGTCCTGATTTAACTCTCTGTGTGTTTCAGACAGTGCTGTTTCTGAGGATCTCTTGTTCTGCCAGGACCATAGAAAGGCGTTTTGGCACCCAAAGCATCCTTGCTGCCACTCCCCCCTGCTGCCACCCCTTCTGCCCCTCGCTGTAGTCCGGCGACACAGACCCTTGTGTCCTGGGCAGCAGGAGCCAGCATCCCTGAGATGCATCACCCCATCTAGCACTTCTGCTGCCGCCCTCCTCTCCTCGAGGCTGAGAAGGAACTCTGGTATGTGCAATTCAGAGAACTCCGAATGTATTGATGCCGACGGGTGATGAGACGGCTCCTCTGGGTCCTTCCATGACGGGAATATGGACCAAGGTAGGTTATCGGACTTGTCTAAGGACAAGGAGGAGTCATGGGCTGAGTTAGCTAACAGAAACAAAAATTGGGAGGTTTGCTTCTCCTGCCCTTGTAAAATACTACTGCAGTGCCTTACAAACAGAAGCTTATAAACTATTGTAACTAAGAAAACCCAACAGTCCTAAGTAGGTTATACGTTAACACAGGAACTGTATTGCTGGGTATAAGATTTCTTGCTCAGCTGGAAAAAGGATGGAACCTTCTTTGACTCATACTCCTATCCAAACCTGGAGTCTCAAGGAGATACACTCTATTAAGGTGAGTTCTTATGTGCCATCATTGTGGTTTTCTTTGAAGTATCAAAAGGGGTTTGTGGTCTTATTCTCACTACCCTTTGTCTCTATTAGAAACCACTGCAACTGAATTTGGGGAAATCAAAAACCAGGCAAATTGTCCTGCCCAAACAACACTGAGTTCCAGTGATTGTACACATGAAGAAGCTGTGGATCAAGTCGTATTGATCCATGCTTATTTTAGCACCAGCAGCTACCAGGCTGTTTACTCGGAAAGAGCACGGGCAGGATGCAGACATTCAGGTTGTGTCAGTGCAACCACAGCTTTCACAGTCTCAGTGGGGTTTTTTCAGAGAATTGAATTGTCCTTCATCACACTTTTGGTACTCATAATGTTCTTTTTCATTTCATCCTTTAACATTGTAAAAATAGTCTTAAAGTGCTACGAAAATAAGGCTGTTGGCATTGTAATATATGTTCCACTGTGTTTATCGTATAAACAACTTTGGCCAAGTTGCCACCACTCTACTTTTCCAAGGTACACAAGAACATTGTCCTTGCCAGTTGCCACAGCACATAGCCTGTGAGGACATGCTGAGGGAAGAGGGCTTCTCAGTGTGAAGAAGGTTCAGAGGGGAATTAATAGCCATTAACTGCTATTAGCCTTCCAATACACAAGAGATGGTTACCGAGAAGACAGAGGAGCATGGCAGGAGAATGAGACATACTGGTCCTAAGGTGAAACAGAGGAGGTTCCAACTGGATATTTACTATGAGGCTAATTAAGCTCTGCAACAAGTTGCCCAAAGAGTCTGTTGGAAGTTCTCTATAGGAGAAGAAGGGAGGTTTTCCTGGTACATTTTATAACTTGTGGGAGGGTTTTGTGCATGCGTGTGAGGTGGTTTCTCATACACAACAGCTTGATTTATTTATTCTGCTGAGTGACAGCTGCAGGAAGCATTAAAGACAAACTTCCAAAGCTGTCAATAAAAGGAGAGAATACATTTTACACCTCATAAGATCACATGCAAACCTGGTGGACTGATCCACAGAAACTTTTCATTGAGCATTTGCACTTGTCTGTCTGTCTCTTTATCCTCTAATTCTGCATGTTCCAACTGACTGTGCTGCCACTACAGTGTGTCTAAATTTGGAAATTGAGATAACTCTGCTAATAGTAATGAGAAAGGACACAACAGACTGTAGGCCATTAACAAACCTCTTCTTTATCTCCTGTTTACACACTGAGAGAAAGCCAAGATCCCTACTGTATCCCATCATTTTAAATTGGTCTTGTAAGATACAGGACTTTTATTCCGCTAATGAACACAAACACACCAAGACATTAGATTTTTTTTTTTAAACTAAAATAGGTCATAATTCCCACACATGTATTTTCATCCATGGCTGAAATACCCTACCCTGAAATGGCAAAAACTGTTTTTCCGTGGAGATGTGGACTCAGATAATGTCATCTATTTTAGAGGAATGGTATTTCTATTTATAAAACTAAAGTAACTTTGTAGGACTTTTGGTAAAGAAAAGTCATTTGAACACTCCATTTGAACAGTTCCTCAATGTATTTTAGGGTATTTTCAGCGCTAAAAAAAATTCAGTGCACTCTACAGATGCACTTCATGAGTTCTTATCTTAATTTGGAAAATTTTATTTGATAACTATCATCATGTGACTATATCACTAATCATGTGACTGTATCACTAAAAGATTTTTTTTTTCAAAAGAGAATATTTTAAGTGAAATCAAGGCTTGTGAAGAAAGATGGTATCTTGTGTTAGACCGCAAAAAGACCTCTTTGTCCAGAACTGGATCTTTCTGACCCTTAGACCACCGTGGCTGCAACATCACTATTGTTTTTAAAGTTACACATTTATCAGTGCCAGGTGGTGAAAAATCCAAGAAATCACACAAATAGGTATCTCTGCCAACAGAAGAGTTGTCTTTACTCAGATCAGCTTTTGAGACTTGGTGTCTGTAGTCACTGCAGAGGAATTTCCGCATGCTGGTTTACGCTTTGGTTAGTTTCACTTTAGTTTTTAATCTTATCAGGGTGAGATTTAATTTTATTGTCTGTCTGGACTACGCTAATTTACTCTTGACAACCAGTTTGCTTGTTAGTTTAATGGTCAGGCTGGGCAGGTGTCGATGGCCATGAGTGCTGCTGCCATTCCTGGTGGCACCTTAACGCCTTAGCTGACTTCTTGTGAACTTCCTTGGGCATTTCACAAACTTACTGGAAGTTCTTATGTTGTGGAATTCTCTTTTCTCATGTAGTTTTCCATTACTAGCCAGTCAAAGCCTGCTTTGGATTAACACTGATTTACATGACAAGTGCCTACTGCTCTTGGGAAAATTGCTGATTAATCCAGATAATTTGCACGTTTCGTCATATTCAAGAAGCAAAAAATCTACATAGCAAAAAATAACTCACAATGTTACAGGAACCATATTCAGGAAATTATAATCAGGGCCATTGTACAATGCATGATATATATTTGATATTGTTGTCTTTCCTAATCTATTTTTGGAAGAAAATTAGCCATGGAACTGAATGTTCATATGCACAATTATTAATGCTAGCCAAGTGACAAAAAGCATATATAATTCTCTAGTTCCTTCTGCAAGCTTCTGTATTTTCAGAGATAGTTACAATAAGTTGCATGCACAGCATTTTTGTGCGTGTCTAGATATCCAAAATCAGACTTCAATGTACTTTTTTTTTCTGTATCTTCTTCAACCATATTTTTCTTTGAGAACAGCTTGGAGATCTTTTATTGGCGTTATCATGACAGAACTATAATCTTAGTCACATGAGACTATATACTAAGCCATAACTTAAAATCTCCCACTCATACCTCTCCAGAAATATTAACCTTTGAAATGTAAATGAGATCCTTCTGTTTAAGTCTAACTCTTTTTCTTAGCACTCAGAGTGACTGTTGTAAAAGCCATGTCCTGAGCAGTGCAACCCTGCCAACTGGTGATTACTCTTAGTAAGTCGACTTTGGACCTGCTGTGTATCAGCAAGGGTTTGACTGTTATTTGCCGTTAAACTCCATTTTTGATGAAGCTGTTATCATTCTTATCATTCGTATCATTTCTGTTATCACAGTTTCTACTGGGAACATTTACTGCTTATCCGCACTTTGCTTCCTGGGGTATTTACTCTCCGTTTTGCTCTGTAGGAAAAGATTCGTGTCAGTTAAAGCTGAAGTTCTAGAAATTCACATCAAAATAAAAGAAAACAATAATTGTAATTGGGGACTGCAAAACTCATACCGTCTTGTTAGGCAACGTCTTAAAAGCACTTGTTGAACCAGCCAACTGCCACCACATACACACACACATACATGCACAGAAGCCACCATAAAAGTGGAATGAGGAAACGTAATCATTCATATATATGTATCATTAAATTAAGAATGTATTTGCAGGTTTGGGCTAAGAGTTATTTTGAGTTCTTTCTTTTTTTGTAAAGTTATAATTCCACAGATAAACAGGTTATGGCTATGTTTTATGATGATAAAAGTACTGTGCTTTCAGCATTATGAATACATTTTCCTAACATTAACGTAACACCTGAGACATAGTCTAAATTGCCAAGTTTCTCTTTATGCAGAGCCAGCTATGCCAAGACCATGCTGAATCTTGCAGTTTCTACCCAAAGCCAAAGCCATAAATTCCTTTCTGGCAAACTGCATTCAGCTCAGATTTATTCTGCACTTGACTGAGGCTTACCTGAACGGTTCACAAACTTTGGCAAATCTTTAAAAGGCAGATTTGCTTGGATACTCGGGATTCACTATAAATATTTTGCATAGCTCTCAGCACTCCGTCAGCTACTCCCACACAACAGTCATTCATACCTCCAATTTCAGCCCTGCAAGTGGTGGAAAAGGTTTTGGTTTTGGGTTTTGTTTTTTGTTGTTGTTGTTTGTTTTAATAGGACAGGCTGAAATTTTAAAAGAGAGGTGTTCAGCTTGATGATGCACTGAAAATACAGATACTTAGCCCAACTTGCCACATGTGCAGATCAGGCTAGAATAAGATTCCGTTACTTCCTTCCAATCTAGTCATCCCGGAAATACCAAGAAAGCCCTATTTTTGTATTTCAGCTTAGTAGAGGAAGAACTGAACACTGAGTCAAAGGCAGAAGGTACAAACAGCAGGATCGGCGGGATCTGTGGAGGGCAAACACGGCAGAGCCAGCGTGCAGAAGCAACTTGCAATTCACCTCCACGGTTCTGGCTGCAGTCGCTCATTACAGAGCTCTGTGAGGTTCGGTAAATCACACCAACCACACGGGGTTGCAGGACGCTGCGAGCAGCCAAGAGCAGCCTGTCACTCCCTATCTCTGCCCTGCTTCTTCGCCCGTGGCTTTCTTCCCCTCTGCCTTTTATTTTTTCCCCCTTTCCTACACATGTAACAGAAATCAGGGAGAGCATCCCTTCATCAGGTGCTCTTTGCATTAGGCTCTTCTCATGCCTTGTGCCATGTGGAGGGCCACTCTGGTAGCAGAAAGCAGCCAGATCACATACCAGTGAAAGACAGAATATTTGTCCACTGATGAACCTTACGCTAAAAAAGAGAACCCAGAAAGACCAAAAGCTGTAAGCTTATTCCTCATGTATTTTTCAACAGCATTGACTGCAAAGACCTAGAAATATCAGAGGTCATGAATGTGCACCTATGCTCTGCAATATTTTGCAAACATTTACTCTCATACTTGCTTTCCAAGGTAAACATTTATAAACTTACATTTCAGCTCACACCTTCCAGTCTAAGCCTACCACTGTTTTAACTTCTTTCCCTAAGAGACAAGAAGTGGCGGGTGAAAAAGCCTTTGTCACCTACGCCCCTAGGTCAAGAGTCCCTGGTTAACAGTGTTAGGACAGTTAATGCTCCGGTTGTATCCAAAAGCAGGCTGAAAGCTAGCATAGGACAGCAATGCCCATCAGGAAAGTTGGCGATTGAGGAAGTTGCATTCAGGGACTCTACAAACCTGCGCCACTGAATACAGGTCAATCCTTAAAAAGCCCAAGAAAGTGCTATTTCTGCAGTATATTAAAGTATTCTTTTTATTATTATATTTTGTTAAAGCAATAATTTCTACATAGGTACATCGGTGACAAATAGAGTTAAAAGAAACAAAGAATTGAAAGTCAGCATTGACAGACAGGAAGGGGGAAAAGAGAGAAGTTAACTTTGTGTTTATTGCCAAAATTTTACTTGCTGTTACAGAAAATCTCAAAATGAAGAGTTGAGGAAAAGTTAGGAGTTATTGCTATAACAACATTTTTTCCCTTTAATTGATTCTTTCAGTGTCATAATCTCTCTTATGCCTACTGTTATCTCTTTATTTCTTGTTACTCTGTGATATCTGACTGAGAAATTGGACAGATCATTTATTTAGCAGCATTTCACTGCCGTGCCATAAATGAGTAAAACTGTTAACTGACTGGTGCCACTTCAGAGGCCATAAATGCAAGAAATCTTAAGAAAAAATCTTGCTTGGAAGGAACCCAAGGGTCGTCGATTACTGACATAATTACCTTCCATATACCTGCTGCTTGGGTGTTTTAGGCCAAGACTTATGGGAATAAAGTCTTTGTATACTCCACCATTCTCTGCCTATTGGGAAAACCTTTCGGGGATGCTGCAGCCAGTTAGAGAGCGACAGCCACACAGTGCTGCAAGGCACCAAATAAAGCCTCACCATCTTCAGCCTCCTCTTAATTAAAACTGATCCCAGTCCATACCTTGCAATGACTTTTTATGCTTTTTAGGTCCAGGACAACAGATGTGTAAGTTACTACAAGAAGTAGTAATTTTGCCGGAGAGCTCTGATTATCTCAGAAGTAGACGTCTTGCTCAGCAGGCTTTGCTATTACGTGATAGTCGTAGGAACCTGTCAGCAGGTTACACTCCCTACTCCCCTTCATTTTAATCAAAAATACTGTAGATATTTACTGCCTTTCTGCAGCTTCGGAGACAGCAGAAGGCAAGTCTTATTTATAAAGCAGGAAGTTGACACCCTTTTGGTTAGGGATGCTCCTCAAAAAAGGGAAACGTGGGCAAAAATGAGGACAAGGACTAGACGTCCTTCCGTATCTGACAAGTAGGTGAACAAGAGTAGGTGGAGGTATAATAATATATTTGGCTCTGTCATTGAAATCATTCACTTCCTGGCTTGTGATAATGAGCTGATTTTCCTCCCCCTATCCTTGCCCCCAGTCTGTGCCAGGAGAATGAATAAAAAGTACCTCACGAGTTAATGACATCTCTTTTCATAGGGAGTGTTACTCAAAGTAAAATTAAAAACAAACTCACATTAAATATGGATATGACATCAGCCTTGTATTATAAACTTTTGTTTTGAGGGGTTTTTTTAGCAACAGTAGCTCTAAAGCTTCCTAGAATTTGCATTTGTGGGTTACAACTTTTTGTTTTCTAATGGAAAAATCATTGGCACAAAAGTTTATATCAGGACTTTCCAAATAGACTCAGACAGAAACACCACTACTAAGCTGTGAACCAAAAAACCCAGGAAATTTACTGAAAATAGGGAATGAAATGAAAATTGAGGCAACCCCATTGGCTGACACTGAACAAGGACGACGCTGCACTTCTGAGACAGCAACAACACTTGATGGAGTAATGGCCTTGTAGTATTTATTTATTTCACTATGATTCTGCTTATAAAAGCCTAAATTGTATGTTAATGCATACCAATGTAATACCAAAGGATATAGATATACATACGTATTTCAAAACTAAGCAGTTGGAACATTTGATTGCCATGCCTTGCTACATTTACTGAATTCTGCAGGAACGTAGCTCTACCCATTGTCAGCAACAGATAGTGTAAGTCATGAAACACACATCAATCTCTTGTCTCTTCTTGTACATGGAAAACAAGAAGTTACTTTCCCTCTTGGAAATTCTCGCTAAGGCATTAATGCCAGAAGCGACCTCAGATATGTTTGCAGCACTAAACAGAAGAATTTGGACACGACCTGCTCTGTGACCCATTCCTGCCATCTGTGGAGCGTTTCTTAAGAGGAAAAAATGATAGGAGCTGATGAAGGATGGACTTTCATGCATTTTTCAAAGCAATAAGCTTCTCAGCCTTTGTTTTGGTTTTTTTTTTTTTAGCTTAGTTTTTCCTATTACTTAGCACAGAATATATGTCCTGTTGAGGTCTCCGTCTTAGTGTGAGGGCTGCAGATGGCTGCCTATCCTTTTCCAGCACCCTTGTATGGCAGTGACTGCTGGCTCTGCAGTATCATGTTTCCTCATTGCAAAACCACCCAAAGTGTTTGCCACAGCTGTCTTGGCTGCACGGCGAAGTCCAGTGTAAAGCAAACACAAACAGCTGCCCACTCCAGACCTGCATGGTGGGTCAAGAAGAGACTACAGGACTGGAAGGAGACCTTCACTATTTTTTTTTTTACTCCAGTGCTTTTTGACTTTTCTTCCTTTGCACCTTCCCATCCCCAGTTGTAGCAGAGCAGCCATTATCCCTCCTCCAGTCAGAGCTAGAATAAAGACCTTGAGCCTTCTTCCTCCAAGCCCACACCATCACCGGCAGTGCCGGCTCTGCCTGCAGAGCAGGGCCAGCACGTGGAGCTGAGCTTCACCAACCTGGAGGTACTTACGGGTCAGACCGGATTGGGAACACTGACCTAATTAGGCTCCCACCCCTAGACTGTGCATGATCAGATGTTCATAACAGCATTTTGGCTCCTTGCAGAAGTTAGCAGGAAAGATGGGTTGATAAGTGAGTAACGAAAAGACTGATAAGAGGTAAAAGCAATCATCTCCTGAGGGAACTAGAAGGAAATTCTGAAGCAAGACAGGGAAACTTTGCCAGGCAGGTAGAGTTTGAAGCAATTTTATGTCAAGCAGGTCAAACATAAAGCCTATAAAACCCCATATTGATATATAGGCAAGTACTGGAAGTCTCTGGCTGGTGTGGATGTGCTGCTTCACATAATTAATAATACACATAATTTAACGAATGTGGAAGTCCGTAGGGTGATGTTCACCATCCTATTCTAGCGAGGACAGTTGAAATGCTGACGACGTGAACGTGCATCTGCTTTCTCTGCTCCTACGTTGGGCACGGTGTCTCCACCACCGCCACCGGGATGGTGGTTCTTGCCGCAGGCTCACTCGGAAAATTTCAGTTTAACATAATATAATGACGCTGCTAAAACTGGCCAAGCCAGTTCCTCTGAGTGCTCTCAGTGGAAAACTGTAGCCTCTTGTCTCCACATACCTATCTTCTGCCTCACTGTCACTCCACGCTTTTCCTTAGGAGTGTCTCAAAGCTACAAACGACCCGTGAGGGTTTTTTAAGGTGGTTTCTGTGATGTCTAAGATATGCCACGTATTTTCTGGGTATCAGAAAAATGCACTAGTCTGTGTTTGCCCATAACTATCTATAACTATATATGTATAACTTTATAACTGTATACCTATATATGTAATGTAAACTAGGCACAGGCAGAACATTTCCTATCAGCACAATTGTTCTTTGAACACAGTCAGTGAGTAAGGCAAGTTTTAGGAAAGATACGAACTTCCATCTTAGGCCTTAGGTAACTGCTCCACATGGATCTACCTCTGCATTCAGATACAGAGCTACTCAATGCATATACATTCAGTTACTTGTAATGTAACTGCACTCACAGCATTAGGTTAAGCTTCACGTGTAATAAATTTCTAGACGTAAAATTAGATGTAAAATTACATTACTAGATGTAAAATTTGAGGCAAAGATGATAATATGTTTTTTTCTCCATTAAAAAATACAGACATACAGTGAAGATTACACTTACCAATATGAATTAAAGCAACAAAATGCATTTACTTTGTGTCATGCTTTATTTATATGTTGCCTTTACTGCAGAAGTGGAATGAATGAAGGCTAAACCGCACTTCTTAATTTGAAAAGGCTCGAAAGCTGCCCGGTGGAGAAGGACCTGGGTGTGTTGGT
>RSEF01000031.1:53407942-53441679 GCA_003993805.1 Himantopus leucocephalus
CTGAAAGGTCCCTTCCAACCTTAACAATTCTATGATTCTAGGAATCTCGCAGGAAAATGAAAAAGAGTACTGGTAGTAGTAATCTTTCTAAACTTTGCTGAAAGCAACAGAGAAGGAATTAGAGTTTATGATTTCATCTCACGTATGAGTATCACACATACACCACTTCAACTTCTGTATGCAAAAGAAATGCTATCATAAAATCCAGTATAAGCATAAAAAGGAAGGCAAGTTACTAGTCAAAAAACCATAAAATGGTCAGTAATACATTGGGCTATACAAGAATGTCACCCATGGAAGGCATTTTTATTCTTGGCAAATGGACTTGTAGCAGGTGTAATCATTAATTACTATTAGTTCTGAGATAATTGGCAGAATCTGTTCCAAGATTCTATTTAGGCATAGTTTCTAAGGGGTCAATAAATCATTAATATATGGTATTGGCACAGCTATTATGTTTTGCAGATGTTACCAAGTGCAGTATGTGTGGCATGGCTGTTGTGATAATTATAGCCCAACTTGTTGGACATTAACAGACTTTGTGCAACAAAGCACTTTCCAAAGCACCTGTTATTTGGTAAACTTTAACCATACATATGAAAGTGAAGTTTTAATACAAAACAAAATTTAACACAAACCAAAACATGACCTAACCGAATGATCAATCCAAAGGCCACTGAGGAAGAGGGTACCTGGAGTCATCGTCTGAGCAGCGGTACGGGGCAGCCGGGTTGACGGCAGTATAGCAGAATGAGCAGCGCCGAGCCCAGTCCTGGGAGCTTTTCCCCCCGTCGCTGCACTGCCTGCCTCTGCGTCTCTGTTGACACTGTTATATTACCCTTGGCTCCAAAGCGGATATGCTTTATGTCCATTTAGGATTATGTGTGTCACACCACAGAGCGGATGCATTTCAAGTGGCAGCCCAAAAATCCAGCACTTGCGCTTTAAGGATGCGCTGACATATTTGTGTAAGGAAAATAAATAAATGTTTTTACACCTTTTTCACTATTTGTGGAATGTGCTACAAGGAAGTTTTCACATTCAATGAAAAGACTGTTTTTCTATGTTCTTGTTAGTTAATTGAAATCGAGATTTTATCCGGTTTGCTAATGAAAGGCTCCCATAGGACATGATAAGAGTCTCATTTCCCCATTTAGGAGGAGAGGATACAGTAACCTTATACGCTGCTTTTTTCTGGGATTATTTTTGCCCTGTTGCCTTTCAGAGGTCAGCAAGTGCTAACAATGAAGATAGCAGTAAAGAAAAGAAATTAACTTCTGATCCTCTGGCTCTGCAGTGCTGATGATAAGATTACTCAGTGGGATAGGATGAAGTATCCTACAACACACAACAAAACCCCAAATGGCATGACTCTTCCATCCTCTACACAAAGTCTTTGAGTATTGACATGATGACTGATTCTTCTTTTTTATTAAAAAAAAAAATGACTGAATCATTTTTCCTGTGAGGGTGGGGAACCCCTGGGGCAGGTTGCCCCGAGAAGCTGTGGCTGCCCCATCCCTGGAGGTGTTCAAGGCCAGGCTGGACGGGGCTTGGAGCAACCTGGGCTGGTGGGAGGTGTCCCTGCCCAGGGCAGGGGGTTGGAACTCAATGATCTTTAAGGTCCCTTCCAACCTAAACTATTCTATGATTTTACGATTTAACTCCTACTCATGCACATTTTTGAAAAGCTGAAGTGTACAGTATAACTCAGCTTTGTATGTGAACAAAGCTAATAAAAATAATCTTCTAATGCAGTAGATGGCTAAATCTATACAAGTCACACACAGAAACAATATTCTTGGCAGAAAGCTGTAACTATGATCCTGGGATTTACTTATATTTTATTTTTTCATTGTTTGTATTGGTACTGTGCAAGGAGAAATTTCCAGGCAAGTAAGTTAGACATCACTTACTGTTAAGTACTGCATTATTTTCTTCCAGTCTATGCTTGGTATTTTAGCTGTTACAAATCATTCTTACAAACTAAGGCAAGCCACGTTAGCAAACTGACTGAAGAGTTTGTGCTAATGCTTTTTGCCAGTGGAAAGGAGGGTGGCAATCTGAAGCAATCCAAAAAAAAGATGTTTCCAGGAAGAGGAGGGTCTTTATTTAGGTTATATTGAAAATCATTCATCCCATAGCTCCTTTTACTCTCTACCGTTACAGGGATTTAATGAACTAGTAGCACTATATTTGGCTTCCATTTAGAAAATATAATCCATTAGACAAAATAAAGTACTTGTGGCAATACAGACTAAGAGACTGGTAGTAATGCGGTTTAATAAACTGAGCACAAACCTGAAATGCAGGAGCCATTAATTCTTCTTTCTATGTTAGTAAGTATGCTGGCCCTACACAAGCCATTTGTCTTCCCATGGCTTTTATTCCAGCCATCTATAAAACAGAGATGATAATATCCATCTCAGAAAGGTACTCTGAAGATTGACGGGTTGGTAATTCATGCCTCTGCAGAGCAGACATGACTACTTACAGGCCAGATGAACTATAAAAGGAAGGTAGTCATTAAAAAATTATTTATTTGCATTTTTTCATATATCATATCAATGTATCCTATTGTGATAGTTTTCACAAGCATAAAATGACTACTTGTGACTGCTTTGAAATTTCTTTAAAATACATGAACTTAAAATTTATATTACACTAGTGAAAACACTACATTTCTCAACTCTCCCTATAAGTTTGCCCAAATAAACCAGATAAGGTCTATGTTTTTCTACAAATGTATTTTCTAAGAGGCAAAACTATCAACATTTTTGTTACTTTAAGTATTTCTAAAATTTTGTCAGGTTATCCCAAAGTGACTTTCTCAGTTGGTTTTCATGTGTCCTAAAAGTAGGAAAGTAGGACAGTTACATTGTTTTTCAAGGGACTAGGATAATAACTTCAAACAAAACACCCCACATAGCTAGATCTTGGATAAATTACTTTTTAGATGACTTCTGTGCTGATTCTTAAGAAAAACTTCAGGTAGTCCAAGAATTTCATCAAGACTCCATGGCCTCACTACATCCTATCCTACTGTACCCTATGTGAAGGACATCTACACGATGCTTATTTGCAAACAAAAGCCCCCGTGGAAATGTGGTCACAAATTATTTGGTTGTCCTTCTGAGATTACTTATTTCTTAGGGAAAAATGGAAAATAGTTCTGAGATAGGCAAAGAAATATTGGAATGAGTGCTAGCAGACTTTCTATTCTCAATCTATGTGAGGTCTAGATATTATTTTTTTAAAACCTATGCAGAAGGGGACAAAGAAGCAGGTGCTCAAGGACAGGGTTGTCTTTGGGACTAAATCTCAGTAGAGTTTCAAGGATGGGACTGGATTCCTGCCGTGAGAAGAAGGGGAGAAGCTTCGCAGCTTGTTGAAAAACGCTCCACAGCGATGGTCCTTACTGTGGTTTCAGAGGACAGAAACTGTTTATTTCTCCCTGATTCAGCTCAGAGGAACATAATGTACTTGAGGTCTATTTCAATTTATTCTAATTGTCCATCATTCTCACACCATTGCACCACTCTGACCAGCGTAGTGCACTGCCGATTGTGATTTTCATGGAGAAACAGTTAAATATTCAACCTGCTCACTGTCTTGATGTCCTCCTCTTAGGTCTCTGGCTACAAAATGTTGTTGCCTGCCTGTCATGCTGCCTGTTGTCTAATTGCCCACTTGTACTGCATGTCCTGAGTGTCCATTTTTTGTCTCATATCTGAGTTTATAGACACATTAGGGCACAGGCAATCTTTTGGTTCTCTGCTTGTACAGTATTCAACACAATGAAAGTCTCCCCCGTGCGTGAACTCCAGAGCACTAAAGTTAATACATAATCACAGTTTCTCAGTCTAAATAATTACTAGGCATTGTCATTTGCTGAGTGGCAAGTATATAGGTAACCAGCTAAAGCAGATGGTCCTAACCTGAGCTTATTTCTCAAGAATTTAGCAGATGTTCATCAGCAAAAAAATACTGTAATAATGAAAGGACAAAGCACTCTTCATCATTAAAGGGCAACCTGAAAGTAACCCGTTTACTAAGATGACTATTAATTATTTTCACTTTTCTCTGGAGTTTTTTTGGTTTTTTTTTTAACACAAGGGCATTTCTATTTACTAAAAATTACCCTATAAAGAGCCTGAATACTGACACGTTATACTAACTGAAAATAATGAGAAAGCAGAAACCTTACACGTGTCTGGTGAAGCATCCTCTGGGATCACATTTCTCTACTGATCACCTAAAAAGCCTTTGTAAACCATTGTACTATTTAGGTTCCTAGAGTTTGGGAATGCGACTAACCTTTTTTTATTCACTGATGAAAATGAAATTGCAGAATTGAAAATAAACCTATAAGCACATATTGCTTTTATGAAGTAAAAATTTCTGTCACTTAGGCTGGCTTATTTGGCTAATAATACCTGGCTACACAAAAGTTAGTGTGAAAATAATGAAGCTTTGCAGGAAAGCAGCAGTCTTCATGGTGAGAATCACTGTTTTGCTGCCATTTTGCAAAAGATAGGAATGAGAAAAAGGTCCTGCAAGAGATACTGGCTCTACTCCACTCAGAAAGGAATCACTCTGCCGATTAAAATGTCAATATTCTCTCTCCTGGAACTTAAAAGATTAATTGTAGAGGGTGCTGAGGCATAAGGAATACCGAACTGTCAAAATCTTCTACTGGGTATGCAAGGTATCTGAGTATATTTTTCAATAAGTGTTAGAATTTTCAAGCCTGCTTCCCTATTATGCATTTTTTGAAGCACAACTTTAGGAAGTCTCCAGTAGATCTCGTGTTTTATTTACACACGCTCACACCCACATGGAGAAAATAAGATGATGCCCCTCTCAAAACTAAGTCTTCTACTTACCCTCCTTTAAGAAAACATACAAAGAACAAAGAAAAAAATATCAGTGTGGTTCCCAGTTTTGCAATTGAGGATCTAAGATGTCTTTGCCATTAAAACTTTCCATGACTCTGTTCTAACAGCAAAACAACACATCTGAAGATTTAAACAAATAATCAGCTGACAGTACGAGTTGATTTGGTGCTTTTTTAAATCCAATTGACCTTTGTCAAGGCAAAGGCAAAAGAGCAACACTTGACATTTTGCTCAAAATAAAGAAAACATAATTTAGCAATTTTCATCCAACTGTGGTTAGCTCCAGCTTCACAGTTGCTCAACTCTTTCCAGACACAAATGATTTGCAGTCCTTACATGCATTAGAAAGCTTCCTGAGAGAGTTCCTATTAAGTGGTTATATTCAGATCTCACATTTAACTGTTGACATGTTCCCCTTTGGAGAAAAAAAAAAAACATCACAAAAATTCAGTATGAAAAGAAAACATTGGCAACATTACACTTAAAAACTTTCAAGCAAACTGATTTTGGAATGAATGTGCAACAGTACATTTAACATGTTCCTTAAATTTATGATCCTTTTGTTAATAGAAGGAAATACTAAAAAATCTCAAATAATTTAGTAGTATGAGATCACAGCCCCACACAGTGTTTCTGTGCAGGTTACATGTTCCACTGTTTGCCCATACAAATCGCAGCTGGCAGAGCACTGTGCTAGCAGATGTAGTCAAAGTGAATTTAACTTTGAACATGACGCTCAATGCCTTCTTTATGCCCTGACACCGCTTTGCCTCCCAAGCACAACCGAAGCCTTGGAACCCAACAAGTTTTTCTGAGTTAGGGCCAACTCTGCAAAAGGACTGAAGTCTCTAAAAAATGCCTGCTGAGAGACAGGATATATTATTTTGTGTGCAACACAACGCTGGTGTGACTATACAGCTGCTGGATCAAGGCCAGTATGCACACAGACAGCAGATGATTGCTGACACGTGAAATATTCTCAGGCTTCTGAAATAAGATTTTCAAATCCCTGATCTCCACTAATACTTGTTTTCTACTCCTACCATATACAGAATTCATATCTTGGACCAACAGGCTGAGAAGTGTCCACAGGATCCCAAATCACACGTCACCAGCCCCTTTTGCAATGTCATTCATATTGCTGTTGGGTACAAAATTAGCATCACATTTGCTTCTTTCAAGCCTGTATCACACTGGTGATTTACATTTGTCCTGAGATAAAACAATACACCCATCTTGATTTGTACTTCTCAGTTATATGTAACTTATTGGCTTACAGCAGAAATTCTTTCACTATTAGTATCTTGGTGCATAATTTTGCACTTAGTGTTGTCAGTTCTCATACAACTGCTATTAAGTCATGCCAAAGAGTAAAAATCATCAGTATCATTGTGTAGGATACATCAGTCCTCTGAATGACCAATAACCCCTAAATTTGTGTAATCAAAAAGCTATATTAACATTTTTTCTGCCACAGTCATAATGAAAATGCAAGTGAAGATTACATTGAGATGCAGTATTACTATTTTTTTATTTTTCCTATTTTATTTTTCCTGTGTTTTTCCCTTTACTCTTACTCCTCCAATTTTGTTGTGGCACTGTATCAAATAGCTCCCTATAAGAGATGAACAGATTTGCTGCATTTCCTTTGTCTGGATTAGCAGGTAGTGACTTGGACTAGTATCCCTAACTTCACTACATCCAAGCCAGATTTTGTCTTACTTTTAAGTATCTGATCTTTAATTGTAAAACTGATGTCTAACTTCAAGATATATTTAGTATATAAGATATAACTGAACATATGTTGTGGCACAAAAAGGTTTTGCTGATGTCTACATGTCTTCAGCTTTATTTCAACGATTCTTTGCTCACTCTGTTCCAAAATGCTTTTAAGTAAAAAGCAAACTATACTTTCATATCATGCCACTGTTTCAAAAAGTCATTGTTTCTTTTGGCAAACTACCTCTCGTTTAGCCCCAATGTGACCTGTCAGAGCCCACAACAACATTTCTTTAGAAGAAAGTACCTCTAAAAAGAACAGCTTCTTTTAAGCTAAATGTGTCCTAGTTTGGACAACTTCTAATTCGTTATTTCCCAGGCTAGAAAAATCATCATCAACTGTACTTGGAGAACTGCTCTGTCCTCACTGGAAAAAAAGCATTTGCAGTTTACCTGCACATAGATCAACACAGGAATTTTTTAAAAGAAGTACTGTAAGAGAAAGCTGCCAAGGATTGGTCTCACTGATGGTTACAAGATGATTTTAACTCTGTCTTGCCCACAATACAGGAGAATTTCACTGGGTGAGAAAACTTATTAAGTCATTTATTTTTTTAAAGTTTGGAACTCCTACTTAACTCACACTAGTTGCTGTATGCAATAACCTTTTTACCTACATGAGAGAAGTTCCTTCATGCATTATTCTATAAGGACCATATGCTTCAGTGATTGGATTTTCTTTTTCCAAGTCTTGTACGTATTTTTCATGCCCCTTCCCCTTCTCTTCTCCTACCAATTCAACAAGTCGTCCTATAAATTAAGGCTGGGTAGTGGTCCTTTAATTCACATTCCTTTGACATTCATTAGCTGGATGACATTTAAAAAATCTAAATGATTTCCAACAGTGATACCTGTTTAAAATGTATTATATGTCAAGGAAAAAATAAAATACAAAAAGGGACTTTACGTTGCATATAGTACTTCAGAAAAAAAGTTAATCAAGCCAGTCTTTACTCAATTCCTTTTATTTCAGTGTTATTTCAGAATGAAATTTTAGTTTATCGTGGTCTCTGCTAAAAACGCATATCATGAATATGCTGAATAAAAACGAAACTATGAGAGATAAAAGTAGTAATGCCATTCACTCTACAGTAGTTGCTTGGAGGCTACTGAAGCTATTTATAAAATAAGATAATGATTTATTATTTTTTTTTAACATGAGTTTTACAAGCCCCCAAACGAGGCCTCATCTGTATTTATTATGAAGAAAAGGAGAAAACATCCTTCTTATACTGGTGAAACATCAGGCTTGTACAATATAGAAAGTTCTTGAGCAGGAAATGCGTGGGTGGAGGAAACGGGAATGGTTCTTTTCCTAGAGACTCAAAACTTTACATGCATTTATTTCACAGAAGTGTTCATATCAGCCTTCATAATGTAATGATGTTCAGCTGGAAGATATGTATGCGTAGAGACCATGCTGCAGCACTGAAACATGAGAAACTGAATCCACTGTCCCAAAGCCATTCCTAAAGATGGCTATTATTTTACCGAAACTTTCCTGTCTATTTAATTTCCAGATCTTTGGGTTTTATCATTACTCCAGTGATATTTGATACTTTTCTAAAAATTCATGACCTCAGGGCCACGTGGCCAGTGTTGTTATCTCTCTGTCACAATGAATGGGGTGAAATAGAGCTTCCCACACATCAGATCACAGAATCATAGAATCCCAGGAAAACTGGCTGGATGGGACTCCTGAAGGTCATTCGGTCCACTCGGAGGGTCAGTCCATTGATCAGGTCAGTATGGATTTGTCTAGCCAAGTCTTAAAACTATACAGCAATGGAAATTCCAAACCTCTCTGGGCAACAGTTCCAGTTCTCTGCTTTGTCCTAGTGAATTATTTTTCCCAATGTCCAATCTGAAAACGTCTCACACCGCAGTTTTGGGGCCATGCGTCCTTCTTGTTATCACCTAGCACTATCAAGAAAGTAGAGGGGAGGAGCATGATATCATCATCTTTCTAACTACCTTTCAAATATTTGCATACTGCTATACATTTGCCATTGCTGTCCTACTCACCTCACTGAATAAACCCAGCTCCTTCAGCCAGTCTTCACAGGACATGTGCTCCAGGCCTCCAGCCACTGTGGTAGCCCTCTCTTGGACCCTCACCAGTTTCTCCATGCACCTCGTGAACTGGAGTCTCCAAAACTGGACAAAGTATTCCAAGTATGGGTTCATTAGCTCCAAGCAGACCAGCATGATAACTCAATTGGTTCATTGGCCAAAATCCTGCTGGTGCAGCCTGGTATGTTGTTTGCCTTACTTCCAAGAGGAGTTTCACTTCACCTAGTTACCACCAACTGCAAATTTCCTAAAGTTATACCCTGCTTTTTTAAATTTTGAGAGTAATGTTATCCTTCCATCACACTTATCCTCAGCCACCATGATTTTTCAAAAATAGGCTCACAATTACACGGCCAGCTCTTCCAGCACTTCTGGATTCACCCCCATGGATCTGAGAATTACAGCTTCTCTACATGGTCCTCAGCCTGTTACTCCCCTGTGGTTTGCTGCCTCTCTCCTTCCCAAACCCTGCCAGAGCGTGCAGCAGGCTTTGCCTGTGAAAACCAGTGAGGGATAAAAGAAAAAAAGTGTGAAGTACTTCAGCCAATAATAAAGAAACTCATTCTTTTCGAGACTTAGAAGCCACACTCTTAGCTTCTGCATTCTATGACCATCAATTAATGGTCTTAAAATAATAGTAGAGAATTTAGAAGTCTGAATTCAAAGGCAAAATAGAGGTTGACTCTACATTATGATTATACTGAGATACTTATTTTAGCTGAGTTATTGAAAAAATGCTATTTATGGTGACACAAAGACATTGGCAGCAATGTAAAATGAAAAAGCGGGTGATTTGTTACAGATACCGAATAAAGATGGTTGCTATTTTATTCTCCACAATAAGAAAAGTTGTCTCTTACTGACAGAGATGGAAGAAGATCCCAAGTCCTTTTCAGTGGATATACTTCCATTGACTGCAGCAGTTACATTTCTTACTTATTGTTGTGTATTACATAACTCTTGCTATTACTAACGCCTTCCTAGAGGAACGGTTAAAGTTGCTTTGTCATCTTCTACCTTAAAAAAATTAATAAAGTGTTTAGAGGTTTTTCCTGAAATACATGTTTAATGTAAGTTCTTCAAGAGCTTCTGAAGTAGCTTCATAAATGCTGTGTGACCTAAAATGTTATTTTATTATACATTTGTTTTAAAAAATACATCGCATTCATTTTTTCTGTTGTAAATGGGCAAATGATTGAACTACTCTCTACGTGTTTTTGATTGACGATTGGTTGAAATTCCAGTAAATCAAAGTGCACTTCAGTACACTCTTTCACTCTGTACTTTTTCAAATTTATTACGCATTATTCTGCATACTTTCATCATCATAAACACAGGTCTAGACACAAGCTACTCTCTTCTGACATAAATTTCTCCTATGTATTTAGGAGGTATTTAGTTCCAAATTAACAATGCTTCCTTTGTTTACCTGACACTGCACACTGTTTTGTTTGTTTTGTCTTCAGGTGTAGACTGACTTTGGGTCCATTACGTAAGCACTTGAATAGGTAAAGGGAATATTTTACCATAATTCCATAGGCCATTACAGAAATCCTGTATTACAGTATGCTCAGCGTGGTAATGAGGAACACAGAGAATTCTTTTTTAAGAAGGAACTAATATAGGTAGAGAAAGGGATATAAAATTGAATACCGCATTGTTTTGATTCACTGAATAATCGTCACTCGAATGGCCTTGTAAGTTTGCATGGCTGGCACATTGCATACCAATGCTATTGCCCAATCAGGATTACATCCCAGAAGCTTAGCTGATGATGTCAAAAAGTGCCAAGTCTCAAAAAGTGACGAGCTTTCTTTATTTGCTTTATATTAATAAATTAATAAATTAAAATAAATGCACATACTGAACAAACTTTCAGGGTTTTTAACTTTAACAAAAATAACTTCTTTTTCTACTCCTTTGCTGTTAAACAAGTGAACTGTATGGAGTATACTATTTTCTTTCCTACCAGGCAGAGTGTGTCTGGAAGAGAATCCAAGCCCCCTAAAACAGCATAGGAATCTAACTTATTGCACAGATGTCAAAATGCTATGCCTGCTTTGGACGTGTATTTTATTTTGTTTCTGGGGTACTGTATGAATTCTTTGAGCTGTGTTTAATCGTGCTTGGTTATGCACTCAGCTGACAGAACAGGGCATGGTATGGCTTGTACTATTTCTACTTGAACAAGCTTATGTGCTTTTCTTGATATTCTACTTGTAGTTCACCTTATCCTGGCAATACGACGATGACTTCATTGTCGTTTGTTGGGCTTATCTGCAGCGCAGAGTCACTTTTTGCAAACTCTTTAGGCAGCCTTTTGCAGCCCACCACATTTACTCGCATCTCATCTCTGTCTAGTACTTGAATTTGTTTGTTTTTGTGTGGCTTAGATCATCAGAACTGCTGTACAGGATCATCTAGTCCATCTCTGACTCATCAGAAGGAGATGCTTTAGGAAGATGCCATAAGAAACAGGAAGTGAACCTATTTATATCGGTGGCCTTCTCAGTGTCCCCTGACTATGTCCCACAGTTAAATAGTATGTTCTAGGAAAAAACATATCTTTCATTTGCAAGTGGTGCTGGAATGAGCTTCATAAACCATATACTTGTGTTTATTTTCTTTACTGCACAAATATAATGCACTTACAAAACTGTGTATCTTTGTTCTCTTCTTGGTTTCTCAATATGTTGTATTTTTTTACTTTGCTTTTGCCTCTAAAACCGTGTCATATTGATTTCTCTTGCCACATTTATTTTCTGTTGTACCATAAAGACAGTATTCTTCATTACAATGTGGTTTGGTTTTTTTCTCACCAGCATATCTACCGGTTTTCTTTGAAGCTTTATCTCCTTTGCTACTTGAGCTAGCCCTTCCTCCCATTCTGGTTTGCCTCTGCTATTTTAATTAATGGAGTTTGGTGAATCACGTCTACTCCAGCCAATGACAGGTTTGGGCATGCACCTGTTCACTCGTTTTCTGTATGTCCATATTTCTTGTTAAAGGTACTGTGGGCTTTTCAAACATTTATACCTGAACTCCTGAATCTTCTTTTACTCTAATCCACTACAAATAAGTTGACTTTTAAAAATTGTCCTATGAAGCAAGTAAGCCATTTTGCCCAGTTTGGAAAACCACCAGTCAACTCATAGTTCCAGATTTTTCCTGTGTTTCTCGGGAAGATGCATTTTACATGTAGCACTCTTGGTCATTGTGTAGGCACAAGTCATCCTGGTGTGCTCAAACACAGAACAAGCAAAGACATTTTACCCTTGTCTGCATCAGCCAAAACAACCACATGAGATCGTCTTGAATACTGTGGTAAATAATGGGAGACCTCCCAGTTTTGATTTATTTTTCTCCTGATTTAAAATTGCTGAAAAATGGAGTTTTTACACTGTTGGCAGGTTAACATTTCCATATTACATAACAGCAAGGTTTTGATTCAAAATTACTTATTAAAAAAGTTAATTAATTTACTGCTGGGGCTAGGACGTGGTGGGGCTTAGCACAGGAAACCACGACAGGGGTAGCTCAGGGGTATCAAATACCTTTCAGTTTGCAGAGTAGATACACCCTAAATTATAAGATGGAGGGTTGGGGTGTGCAGCACAGTTTGCTGGAAATGCAACCAAAGAATAACCAAGATTATACTGAGAAAGACGGCTGCGGGGAAGAACCTGAGAATAGGCCTGAAGCCTCATCCCAACCCTTCTGCAAACAATGGGAAGAGATCCACCCACCGCCCTGAACTTTGGATCCATCGAACGGCAAATACGCCGCTGATGACATTAGATGTACAAACGAGATACACCCCCCTAATCGCATGAAAAACACAGCAATCGTTTATACGAGCACAGCGTATGCAAAACAGCTTGTGAAATCCTAACCTTTAGAGAGAGGTGGCTTATTCTTTCGCTCCTGACCCCAGCAAATATCTTGTGAATAAATCCGTTAAGGCAATCACATGTAAAGAAAAGAGGTAAATGTTCCTCTGGGTTTCGCAAGTGAAAAGACGATGAGCCGAGGCCTTTCACATGACAGCACGGAGTATGTTTCTGCAACGCAGATGGTGCCTGGGTAGGACAATCAGGAGCATACCGCCAGGGAGCTCAGAACATCAGATATCCCAAACACCCTTCTCATCCTTTTCCTTCCATGCTTTCCTAAATTTATTTTTTGTTTTGCAAGTCAGCTATTGTGCCCCTATGCGGCACTTTGCATGTTTATTCATGAAGTTAGAGGGAACGGACTAGCTTTCCCCTCCTCTCATTAGAATAGCTCGTACTATAAACTTGACTCTGATGGGAACCTTTTCCCCCGGGAAGTGCTCAGAAACAATTTGTCCTTAGTAGATGATTTTTCTATGAAGCGCATTTCCTAGGAAACATATGCCACAAGGCTAAACAACTAAATTGGATAACATGCAGTGTCCTCCCAGTCTCCTGAGCTGAATCCATTTGGATATCCAACACATTTTAATGGGCCACGTTCTGCTTCGTTACACGGTCTGTAGCTCCTGAGCAGCAGGGAAGCAGGTCTCTGTTTTGCATAAACTATTCCATGCTCTTGTTCTTGTTGGGGGAAAGCTCTTAATGAACACTGAATTGCTTTCCAATGGAAACAGGACACATTGTCTAACCGAAAGACCCACCAATAAACGGTAAAAAAACATTATATTGAAGAAAAATAGCCTCGTTTTAACAATCTTTATCAATTCTTAGAGCTGATAAAGACATAACGCATGGGAATGAGGTGCAACAGCATTCACTAAAAGCTAGTTCCTCTCGAAATCATCATTAAAATGTGTTACCCACTGTTAAGGACCATTTCCATCTCCTGTTCCCAAATAGCTGGGCTGAGACTAAAGTTTCAAAGGACGCTGGAGACAGCTATCCACCTCGTGGGCGAACCTGGCTCTGCAGAGCTTGGTGGCCAGAAGGACCTCTCCGCAGGGAGTGTGTCCTCCACAGCCCAGCCCTCCTTAGTGGGAGTGTGGTCTGCAAAAGCTTTATAAAGCCGTACCTGCTTACTGCACGACCTTCATTTATTCAGTATTCAGTACTTATAATGCATAATTTTCTTCTACCCAAACAGTTTGCATACTGACATTTTCTCTAATTAAGACAATTCAGTGTTTCTGGTTATTTGATGAAAAGCATAGACCAAGGAAATTTACAGACTGTTCACCTTGTTCCTTCCTTGTTTTTCACTTCATTCTGCACGTCTGGTCACCTGAATCACACGTCAGTTTTTCTGTTTCCTGATTAGATAAATGGCAACTTTAAAACAGGCGAACAATATAGGTGGGGCGGTTATTTAAAATGTGGGGGTGTTCCAGGAAATGTTTTTTAAACTTGTTTTATTGTAGAGATTTACAAACCACTGAAGACAATTACCTATTAAAAAACCCAAACAAATATAAAAACTGTAGTGCTGTGAAAGGGCTAGTCCATTTTTTTTACTGTTCTCGGGGTACTCAACACTAAAAAGGCATCTTTTCCTTTTAAATATTTGGTAAAATTATACTTTACAATGTAATTTCCAATATCTAGTAATAAAAGGCAGTGGATACTGTCCTTTTACATTTTATGTCTGAAAATTCCAGCAAAGGATAAAGATTGTTTTTAAAATGTGAAGTTTGAAGTTCTTGAGCTCTTCACAGCTTGAATTAGAGCTACAGATCTGCACGTTTTAATTTAAAATATTAATCAGGAAGAGATTATGTGTTTGAAATTTTCATATTTCCTTTCAATAAAGGAAAATTTATTTTGTATTTGAGGTTTTACAGATTCTCTAGGGCTAGGAATAACAAAAACAACAGATTTCTCCTTTTGATGTGGAAGATCAATACCGATGTAGTCTGAACAGAGATGCTGCAGTATCTCCTGCAGCCCCACAGACACCTACAGTTATTCCCCAAATATTACGATCTTTCATCAGGGCAAGAAGCCAAATGAATTGATCCAAGTAGAAAAGAGATGGTATCTACTGGTGAAGCAGGTGCTCATGTTGGTAGAGAGTTAAAGGAAGAATTATGGGCAGAAGGGCAACACAGGCAGCCTGGCATCACCACGAGTTTGAAACTATGGCGGTGCTCCATGCACGGTGTCGCACAGCAATGAAAACAGCACATGGCGAGCCAGCCAGCGGGGGGTGAACCTTGTAGTATCTGGTTTCTTAATTTTTTGTCTCCTAGCTCCTCTGAAGGATTTCAGACAAACTGTCTGAATACATATTTCCCAGCTGTTTAATTGAGGGTGGGGACGCATCTGGGGACGTGTCCCTGAAAGATTAGAAACACACCTGCTGCAGGATACAGCCGACAGAAGAGTATAGCTCTTGATAGCTAAAATTATTTATGTCAGGTCCTTGAGTGCCGAAGCAATATATACAGAACTATGCATTCTTTCAGTTGCATGAAATTATGGTAGAAATATTTCTGGCATTATAATACCCCCGAAAAAGTTCCAGCAGAAGCACACAAGAGTTATGTATTACCTATGCAGGTCTTATTGGCATTTAACTTCTGTATGGACAAGAAATGCTGATAAGAGACCAGTCAGCAATCAAAGATCAGCCAATGAAAGAAAAAAAAATATTACTTCTGAAGTTCAAAGATTTTTAGAGTGCATGAATTGAAACCAAACTACATAAAGAGAATTAAATATAACCAAGTGAGAAACTTCACATAGATTGAGAAACGCAAATATTTCTGATATCATCTCACTTTTAGCCGGACTTAAACAAAATAATAACTTTGGGTCATGTAGTGGTGCATCTCTAACAGCAGTCATGACTTAAACATGATTCTAGGCATGCTTTTATATCTGTGTTTTCTACACCACTTGCTACCATACTGGACCACTAGCGCAATAAATCCCACAAAGACCCTGTGGGCCTCATATTTCACATGTGTGGTTTTCAACATAGCCTGTTTTACTCCTTGATCCTATTGCATGAATTGATGTCTTGAAACTGTCAACATTAATTAAAATAACAATAACTCCACAGCTTTGAACTTTACTTGACTAAAATGAAATTTCAAGTTATATAAAGCAGACTAATATAAAGTCTCTTCTGGCAATTACAAAGAAGGGTCAACATTCTGGCCAAGAATGATAATTTTCAGAGAGTACTCATATCCCTCTTCTTTAAATATGCACTGGCAATAAGGTAGTTTTATATTAAAGCAAATACCTATGCATATTACAGTGCTGTGGCACTGTTTCACCTCTGCGATAAAAATCACAATTATAATGAATTAACCTTTTCAGAAATTTGAATCTGAGACAAATCTATGTAATGCAAGCCCTGATCGAAGTCTAGTAATAATTCTTTGGAGACAGTAAGGAAGGACATATAAAAATATATATCTGTATATCTACATGTGCATACACAGACATCACCACGCTATTATCCTTTACATGAATGCATTAAGTTTCATTATAGAGCTGCAGTAGTTACAGTTGTGGTGCTAAAGCTCCCGTGGGGGTTTCCTGGTGCTCTGAGACTTTGCAAGGGGGAGAGGAAAGGGAGGAAATGTGCTTTGGTACTACTGCCAGTGCTGCGGAGCTATGGCAGTCTCACTGCAAGAAAGCAATTGTATGTCCATGCTGTAGACAATTACTAGAGCAAATCTATTCACCTAACTTCACAGAAAAAAAGTTCATCATACCTAATTTAAGTTGATATATACAGAATAGTTAAATGACAATATATACTTATTAATCAAATGTATTACAAGGAGGATAAGCAACATTTTTTCTCAATTAAAAAAAATAATTTATGTCTGAGATGTACATTTTGAAAACATTAGATTGCTGCTTAAGGAAACTCCCACCTTGTGAATTAAAATCTAAAATAAACCTGTTTTGTGAAAATACACCTTTTTAATTAATTTTTATTTAATAAAGTATGAAGATTTTTAATATTGGAAAATAATACATGGCATCCTGGGTATTTTTGTTACAAAAATGGCAGAGGAATTCACACATCATATATTTGGATATATATATTTTTTAATTCCTCTGAATTTCACTGGTTTCAGACATCAGAGGCATTTTCCCATCTGTGATATACTAACCTGTATTCTGTAAACAATTCTGCAACGTGCAGTACGGCATTGAATGCAGTGTAATGCAGTGCTGACCCCAGTGGAAGCACTTACCTGCGTAAAAATTTGCAAAGGGCTATTTGCACTTTTTATAACTAATAATCAACATCTGGTCTATATTTGACTTTTTCAATGAAAAGATCTTCGCTTTACCAATATGTATGCTGTATGAGAAAAGCTAAGCCTCAAGCCTCACCTCTTAAAATGAAAGAAAATTCAGTATTGGGGTTATATAATTTTAAATCTATGTGTGGGGTTTTTTTTATTAGAGTTAACAGATACAGAAAATTGAAATACTCAGTGTTTTTGCAAAGGCTGCAGATATTTCAGTTTTGCTGGTATACTTATCTCAGTAACACATTACACACAGAAGCAAGCAATTTTATTTCCCAGTGTATTAGCTGTGAAATTAAATCTATGCAATTACACTGCCATTGTTTCAAAACAATGCTTCCCTTGACTTAATACGCATTCTGAACGTTAATTTGAGGAATAAACAGAGTACATAATCAACACTTCCACCGTGTCTCAATGCGTTTCTGGGTGTCGCTCAGCTGGCGATGCTGAAACGCCAATCGTGCTGTGAGCGGTGGAGATGACCCCCCACCCGGCAGGAGGACCGAAGGAAAAGGCGCTGGCTCTTACCTGCAGGCTGTTGAAGATGATGAAGAAGACTAACATCCAGAGGTGCCGGTAAGCCATGTGCAGTCCTCCCCACAGCCAGGTGACAGAAATGAGGGCAAAGAGGTACAAGACCAGGGGGATCTCTGAAAACCACAAACACAGCGTTTCAGCTGGTGCGCCCTGGGAAAAAGTACTTTTTTTTAAAGCAGTACTGATGCAGGACCCGGTTTTGCCGTCTCTGGCCAACCTTGGAGTTCGTTCTCTGGCAGTGGGTAGCCCTTCTCCTGCCCCAGCCGGGTGGGGGTCCCAGGGCTCTTGGGACCCCCCGCCAGGGCCAGGAGACCAGCAGAAGTGCACAGCCATCTGCAGGGCTGGGGGACGGAGGGGCTGGTGGGGCACAGCCCAGCTCGGCGAACCAGGCATGGGCGCTTTGCGGGTGGGAAGAGCACACGCAGAGTCAGAAAAATGCACTGACCTTGGGGAAAGCACGGGAGAGCTCTTGGCAAGCTCTGGAAATTTTGGGAGGAAACAGATTTTCGAGAATTGAGGGGAAAGGGAAAAGAACAAAAGCATTATCCGTACAAAAAACTGCTACGGCTGTGGGAATGTATAGAATGATATAGAAATTATACAAATATCTTATTTGCTGATTTGTTATTACTTTCATTGCAAGCCAAACACAAGAAGGCATCTGACCCTACAAAACCTTAAGTGATGACCTCCACTCTGTCGAGGAGCCCCCCAAACAGACTACGGCACCAGTTCGCTTCATTCGCCTTCAAAAATATGTTCAGAATCCGTCCTTAAGCACACATACTGCATTTTACATTCCCTACTGTATTTACAGCATAAAAGATTTAAGGAATGCTGGCAGGAAGATGTCTGCATGGACAAAGTTTGCAGAAAGGACAGCAGAAGTTAGCTCTCACCCCCGCCCGCTCCTGTTGCCGGCAGGCAGGTACACCACGCTGCCCACCCCGTGTTGACCGCATTCGCGGCAGACCTCAAAGTCCATGTTTGCCCAGCTCTGCACACTTCAGGGGCAGGGGTGCTCGGCCAGGCATTGCCCCTCTCCGCATGAGTCATGCGGCATCAGCAACGAGCAGGGACGTACTTTTGACAGGCATCGCTCTGGCAACAGCAGTTTGGGAACACTTTCGGCATTTTGTTTAATAGCATACGAATTGTAAGTGCTTTCTGAAGGCAGGCAACAAAGTCAAGACTACCTTCCAGCGAGGCAGGCGGTAATTGCTTCAGGGTTATAAGCATTGCTTTGGTAGAGGTACCGGTGCCTTAGAATGGCATTTGATTCATGTATTTCATATCACAGGAGACCTAAAGGATCTGTACATGATCAGTACACAGAATGGTTTGGGTTGGAAGGGACCTTAAAGATCATCTTGTTCCAACCCCCTGCCATGGGCAGGGACACCCGCCACTAGAACACAAAACACAGGACCTGTGGAAGACCCATTGTCTATGAAGAGAAAGCTGGAGGCCAGACTGGATAACCCTGGTTGTCTCAGATGACAACCGATGCCCATTAAACACCTGACTCACTTCTCCCATGGTGAGGTGAGGTCTGCCCAATATTTAGCAAAGGTCTGAGACTTCCCAAGGATCCCTGATCCATAACATAACACTAATTACACATGTATATTTTTCAGAGAAGCATTCAAGGGAAGAAGACTAAGGCTATGTACCCCTGTTATTTGTCTGGGAGGAACTCGGTTTTGTTGGATGAATAGAATGGAAAGGCAACGTATTTCTCACACCGTACTCCACAGGCATGAGTATTCCTAGCACACAAAGCTAGAGTCTCAAAATTCCTTGGGCACAATGGAAAAATTGCTTGTGGCCTTGATGGTATTGAAACAAACTTTTCTACAGCAGCTACTAATATATCTGGCCAACATCACAACACTTTTACAACAATTAAAAACGCACAGCCCTCAAGAGTACCAGGTAGTGCAGTAAGAAGTAGAGCATTAAGTATTTCTTTTTATCCTGCATTGCATACATTAATGAATCCAAATACTTAACAAATGTGTACTTAACAATGTTCACAAAAAAAAAAAAAANAAAAAAAAACCAAAACAGCAAAGAACTGGCAACCTCAAAGTTTTTGAAGTTATAATAATGAAATTTACCAAAATAAAAACCAAGAAAATATACATCGTGTAAATGTAATATTAAAGGTAAATTCAGTAATTATCTGTAGAGCCACTCATTAATTTATTTGTGCACAGATATTAATGGAATTATATAATCTTTTTGTTTAAATCTCAAAATCCTGCAATAAATGTTAGCTGCTTATGAAATTCAACTGATACAATGGACTGGCAACTAATGATCACTAATGCATACAATTCTAAATGCTGTACATAGACCAACGTGAACAATGACGAGAATTATCTCAGGAAGTTGAATAATGATTTGGCTTTTGTATCACTTTGCAATATGGTTCAACTCAGGTGGGTGCAGGGGAGAGAAGAAATCAAACTGTGGAAGGACAAACTGCAGGCAGTAGAATACGCCAAGAATTAACACCACAATTTCAGCTTTTAGTGCATAAACATCACCTAAGGAAAAATACCACAATATTAATTATAACCTAGGACCTCTAAATTGTTGAAACTATAGATCACTGAAATAGTTGTGTATATGAAGCTGAAGGAAATGGAGCAATATGATATCTAGATCATATACTTTTGATATAAAATGACCTGACTTTATTATCTCCAAGTGTGCACAAGGGGGAAATTTGATAAATTCAGAGCCATATCACCAACATAAAATTACCACGGGTAAAACCAGAATCAAGCTCACTGAAGTCCTCTAGGGAGTGTACCTTGAGTAATTCTGATAAAAGTTTATGTAAGGAAAGCTACTTAATACAAACGTCAGTTTATATAGGTGTTATAACAATAAAGATGGTATGAAGATACCTCCTTTTTGTCAGATGCTGAATGTTTGTACTGTTTACAATTCTGCTTTTATCTTTGTCAGTAGCAATTGCTTCATTATCAGTATTGTAAAGGGTTAATACAGAGTTGAAACTTTGGCAGCATTTAGTTTCAGCTGTTTGAATTCTCTCCACCCATTTTGATCAGACAATTTGTGGTATTTAATCAAGCAAAAGCCCAATTATTACAATAAATATATCAGAAAATCAGCAACAATGTGTTTTAAGTTTGTGAAAACACAACTGCATAAAGCAAAAGGACGCCAATAAATAGGCCTGAACTGAACAAAACCAGACAATCTAGTTATCCGTGGTTTCCTTTGTATGGAGAGAAAACCAACAACCCCCTCCAAAACAAAGTCAAAGGGTATTTCTGGGCAGGTGAACCTTCACTGACAAGAGTTTTACTCTAAATCCAAGTGCAAGCAGTCACCTTCAGACTACTTGAGTAAACCTTAGCAGATAGAAGACTGCTGTGGAGCCGTCAACTCATCAGTGGTGGGAGGTAGGGGAGACATTGCCAAGGAGCTCTCTTGGGCATTATATATTCAAACTACGCTGGTCCACAGTTTTTTACACCATTATCACCCCTGATTTTAGTATTAGGCACGATGAAAGATTTTGTTTAAGCAACAGTCAGTTCACTCATTCCTTATGTATGCACATACCACATCCTGACTGTTCATGCCTCTCCCTAAAATATCTCCCCTTTTCCTTAACGGCACGCTTAAGAAACACTGGCAGAGTTGAAAACTCAATACAGGTAAATGCAGCTTAAGCAGCTGTAGATGCAGTTTCCTAGAGTTTGAAAACTTACCATAGTCCAGCTTGGTATCTGACCAGCTGAAATTACATACATTCAATTTATCAAACAACTAAATGAGGCCACTGTTTCTCACTTCTTCTCCATTGCTGAGAAAATATTATTTTCCTTATTAACTTATCTACAAAATTTATTTTTCTGCAATGATTGCTGTTCTGAGGGCTGTGGTACTTCGTAATCAGTTTTTGTGGGTGGTAAAACTGTAATTTTACTACAGTAGGGGAGTTCTTAGAGTAAACACAAGATTTTGTCCAGTGATTTACATAGAAACAACGCTGGTGAGAATTTGAAAGATAGGCTGCAATATTTTCATGACAGGTTTGGATTAGATTACAAAATTCATGAACCAGGAAATGTATTAAAATGCTGGAAAAAATTTATTTACCTCAGTTGGAACCTAAAAGGAGCTGTACTGGGTATGAACAAAAGTTTATCTGGCCTTGCCTCCAAGGGCCAGAAAAGCTGGATACTTCTCCCCGCAATTCTCCCATTTACAACTCAGGAGCTTCCTGAGCGAGACAAAGTTTCTTTCTATTTACTGATCTTCAGGGGACTTCTGTTTCACAAACTCATCTTGCACTAATTGCGGTGAACTTTGATAATTCAGAGTATCCAGTGGCAAGGAATGCCACAGGAGTAGCATGAGATTCGGATAACCAAATGTCAGATTGCTCAGCTGAAACAGCTGTCAGCCTTGTGTTTGCTGCTTGGTTTCCTTATAGCAGAAGCAAGAACAAGAAATAGAAGGAAACAAAAACCCCAGAACATTTCCAAACAGCTGTGCTTTCACCTACAGTAGTTTTAAATCTGTAACAAAGTAAACCCACACAGTTTTATATTTCTGAAATAAACCTGAAAAGAAGGACTATGGTGACCGCTTTTAAGTTTCACCTTCTCCTGTGCTATAAAACATCTGTTGTACCTACGCAGAGAAATAATCTGATGATGAGGCTCACCCATTTATGGCTTTTACCGAAGCAGGTTGCAGCAGTTCACTGAGCTCCACAAAGAATTTACCACCTTCAGGTCTGTGGTCTGGTGAACCTCCGCATGACATCTTCAGAAACGAGAACTGCAATGGTTGTCACATCTATGTTCCCAAAAGGAGTGGGAAAATGGGGAGAAATACTAAATTTTACAAGATGAGACTGCCTGAAATTTATTCATAGATGGCGCCTGGAACAGGCTGTGCCAATTGAGTAGAGCTGGTTCAGACACTGCAGAGAAAGAACAAAAGAGTAAGGCAGCGATGATTTTTCAATGTCCAACTTATCCTGTGCACTAACTCCCGCCATACACAGGTACACCTATCTCGGAAAGCACGGGACGGAGACACCTGCCAACCTCTGCCCCTGCACTGAGAGCGCTAAGAGCTGGGATGCCTCTTGGTACTCCAAGGTTGGAGGAGGAATGAAGAAGAAAAAGATGGAAGCCTTGCGGTGTTCCCCGTTGTGGTCCGCTGTCACACCTTTGAAGGTTCACCTGATGGCAAGTTGAAGGTTGAGGTGGATTCATATATGTAATTATAATTTCACCTAATGATGGGACAGTTCACACGACTAACCTCTCTTGTCCCTGTGCAGTGCCTATTGATTACGAAAGAATAATTTGATGGTGCCTGCCACAACCTGTTTTACCAAGGAGGGAAGCAGCAGTGGAAATCCGCACGCACAATTTCTGTCAATGGCTGCTCATGGTGCATAGTACAAGGTTCTTTAAAAATGCCCTTTTGCTATATATTTTATACTTTACAGTTAGGAAGAACAACAGATGAGCACCTGGGCCAACAGAAAACCAGCTGTGTGGATGAAACCAACCACTCAATTGAACAAAGGCATCAAAACAGAAATAAGTCATAAGCCCTATGAAACAATGATCAGCTTACTGCTATGGAGAAAATCGGTAGCGTTACTAGGAAAAGTAACTGAAATGGACTAGAAAAACAAAGCACTGCTTTTATGGATTGTCAGCACTGGAACTCTCTTCAGAAAACCAGGATTAGTCCCTTCAGAATACCACGTTCAGTCCAGCAGGTGGTTTTTGATGGTGTTTTTGCAATTGGTACTCAGAAAAAAGCGTAACTTTTCAGTTTGAATTAGATTATATATTTCAGAATATAATAGATTATTTCCTCCTCAAATAGACATGTAATTCAAAAGAAAATATTCATATTCTGTAATTGCCAGTTTTCTGTTTCTTCTGTCTGTAGAGTTAGAACTACTCCTTAACTGTATATATTCAGCCCGTTTCATTACAAAACTGTCAGGTAGACTACCTGAAGGTTTTCTTCCTTCCTTCCATAACAGATACTATAGATAAAACTCTCCAGGACAATGAGTCTGAGTTAAATGTTAAATCACCTAGAAAGTAATAAAACTGAAAATTATTAAATAATATTAAAACTCTAAAACTCTACACTAAAAAGTGTAATGCCGAGTACGACTTTGCAGGAAAAATCTAGATGATTTAACTACGGAAAATAAAGAATGCACTATGCTTTCATAACACGTCTAAATATTTGTATTCTCACCACTGTGTTGGCCCATATTACGTCTTTTTCTATTGCCTGAAGTGTTTCATTTTTTTTCTAAAAATAGGAAAGTCAATAAAAGAAGCAATTAAATAATACAGCTTTAATGATCTTCTGAGTTTACCTATAAATATTTACTATATGTCTTCCCCTTAGGTTGTTAAACTGATAATGCAACTTTAATTGCTTTTAATTGTTCTTGGCTAGACATAAAGACCTACTTCAAAACCTGAAAGATCTTTACAAATATTTTTTTCCTAGATAATTGGGGAGAATGTATTGCTTCACAGAATTTCACCAATTCATGGGAGACCTAAATTAGCAAAACATTTACAGATTATTGCTTAAGAAGTCATGGGGTAAACTTAGCAACAGATCTACGAAAATGCCACAAAACCAATTATTTCTTTATAAAATACGCTTGAATAACAGTGATCCAAACACCGCTGGCTCCATTTTCAATTGCTTTTGACAACTGCTGTAGAAAAGGAGTTTGGTAACAGGATTTTGTGGCCAAAATAAAGAAGCTAGCAGATTTCTTCATAGAGTTCAAAGGAGAAAATACCACCACCACCAACAACATGCAATCAGTGACTCATGACAAATGCTCTGATTCCAGATTAGGAATGTTAAAGAGCTGCAGAATTTAACAGTAGCTGATATGCAGATCAGAAAGCTGGCAGGTAAATGGCCATAAAATCCAATTGGACAAAATTGTTCATAGATAATTTGTAAAAATACGAAGCAGAAACCCTGTTAAAATATTATTTTTGGTTCATTTATATTTTTTGATCTGCTGGTCCTTGTGGCAAGGAAGAGTTTGAAATTAAAGAATACCTCCAAAAAGAATACCTCCCATTAAGCATGAAGCCTACATTTCTACTGCAAAAACATAGAAGATTGGCCTCTTTAAACTTCCCACTAAATCTCAGGTTTTTGGCAAACTTTCTCATACATCTTTAAGACACTTTATCGTACAATCAAATGAAAGACCAGGCATCTTATTATAGCTTATTCTACTACTGATATGCAGGCAACATGGCAAACCCCAGAATAACAGCAAATCAAAAAAGAAAGAAAAAGTTGAACCTACTTATCTCCATATAATAAAATTATTTAGAAGTATTATGCACAATATTAAATAAGTGTTAATTTCACAACTGTACGGGCATAACTCATGCAAATTAACTTGCTTCTGCAGATTCCTTTAAAGGAAGAAATGTAATTTGGGCATGTGAAGCACTGTACAAACAATTTAAACTACATGACTGCAGATGATGCATTTAAGTTTTATCTTATCCAGATCTTTGTTCTTTATTTCAGTTGTAATTATACATTTCGTCTTAACTCTATTTGTAAAAATGTTGGAGGCAAAGATTTGTTTTCCTCCTAATTTCAAAAAAGGAAAGCCCCTGGAGCACTATGAAGACTAAAATACTATGTCCACGTGTGACTGTGATGAATACTGTGAATAATGTACATAACTTTTAGTTCAGAGGTAGCCAACACCTGGTTCTTGATTTCTAGATGTATATTGTCATCTCAAGATGAAAGCACTCCTGCAGTTCACTGTTCCTTCGATTCTCTTAGATACATGATATGTATCTTATAACTCAAGATAAAGATTTTAGCATATAGCTCACAGGATAAGGAAGACATGTAACTACAGGTTTAGATATACATCCTCACTTAGGATCAAAAGCCCTGTCCTTAGTATCATCTTCTGAGCACAGAAGGATGGCTGGAATGTCCTGTACTTGCATTTTGTAGGGCTTATTTGTTTCTTGAGAAGTTCAAATAGTAGTAGACATAGATGGACCATCCAACATGTTCTGTCATGATCAGGAATTGCATACTGCTAAGACAATAAATACATCAGAGATATTTATATCAAGAAAGACACAGGAAGGTAGTTAAAATTTTACATCTAAATATCTAAGGCATTCTTCCTGAAGTTGTATTTTGGCAACATAAGGTTTTAATCTTTAAATTAATTCTGCCACATTTACAATGATGATATCTGAATCACATAATTTTTACTGCAGATTTAGGTGTAGGGCATGAAAATTATGCCACCACATATTGTTCAATCAATAGAGGTCATCTCTTCACAAAGGTATCATCAGAAAAAAATGCAGGTGATTTTTCAATTCAAATTTTTCTGTTATATTTTCAAATCTTTTTTGTGAAATTATGAAAAGTTAGCAAACAGTTGCAAAATAAAAAGATGTATATTGGATTGCTGTCTTATTCGTCTCAAATTTCTGTATTTGCATATTAGGACTTTCGAGAAAAAACAATCATCTCATATATGTCCATTTCAACCTCCTGTTATTTCAGCCAAATACAACCATCCTGCTTTATACCACCTGATTTCCTTCAAAAGAAGTCTTTCTTGTTGCAAACTCAAATATTAGTTCACCCAGAGGCTGTTTACCCAATGCACGCTTCTGACTTGGCTCCTGTCAAGGCTAACTTTTGAGAAGTTAGTTTCTATATATAGCAGAATAATCAGTCAACAGCACATGTTTGCTGAAAGGCTGGCAAACGGAGTCAGTTCAAA
This sequence comes from Himantopus leucocephalus, assembly GCA_003993805.1. NCBI lineage: Eukaryota > Metazoa > Chordata > Aves > Charadriiformes > Recurvirostridae > Himantopus > Himantopus leucocephalus. Next base: position 53,434,317 of record RSEF01000031.1, read on the forward strand.
CTGAAGTCTCTTTTCTAGCAAACTCAATGCATATCTTTGAAAGAGTGTAAGAGAGGTAGAGTTGTAAATCAGCTTCATTGTAAATCAGCTTCCCCGCCATTTTCCAACACCCACTTTTGAGGAGGAAGAGCTGCCTGCTCTACGAGATAATTAATTCTTGACTCTCCCATTGCCCTTTCTTCCAGCCTTCTGCTCTTGAGGAAAATTTCCTGACCTAAGCAAGCTATATCAATCACCATAAAAAACAACATGACTAGTAACAGAGCAATTCTGGAACAGTAAAAAAGAGTGTGAGAGGGCATCCTCACGTATTTGGTGTTCCAGACAGGGCAATGAGAAATGTGCACATTGTTCAAATTAAGAGTTGGCAAATTCCATTTATTGGTGTTTATTCTCCACTACAACCTTGTTTTTATCATACACTGTTACAGTGATAAGCCAGGCATAATGAAAGAGTATGATAAGCTTTCTGGGAAGATCACAGACCACTCCCAAAGGAATTGACGACAATTATGAAAAACAGAATTTTGCTGGGCTAAATGCCCCTGGGCCATGATGCTCTCTTGAAAGCCTGGAAACTACCAGAATATGGTATGAGACATTTGACTGTACTTAATAGTACCCAGGATAAATCTAGAGGACTAGGAAGAATGCATGGCAGAAAAGGAGGCACAACGAATAAACGTAAATAAATGTAAAAACCCCCAATTATATTCTATAGCTTTCCAAGAAACCATTTAACTATGTACAAACAGATCCTCTTTGAAGTTACCAAGGGGCAAAATTTTTTCTGTGGTCTGTATGGTGAAACCCAGCATTGTTATCCTGCTCTTAGTAACGAAATCACATGGGAGTCCCCTTTAGTGTGGGCAACAACAAACTCTGCTCTTACAGACAGAACAAAATAGTAAAACACAGTAATGCTACTGAAGTTCAGGAACATGTTTTACTACAGCAGACAGAATTTATTCTAATAGCTGTAGAAGACTAATCTCTATGATGGAGTGACTGCATTGGTAGATAAGGGAAGAGCAACTCGTCATCTATCTTGGCTTCTCTAAGGCCTTTGAAATGGTCCCACACAACAACCCTGTCTCTTAATTAGAGAGATATGGGTTTGATAGATGGATTACTTGATGGATAAGGAATTGGCTGGATGGCCACATCCAAAGAATTGCAGTCAACAGTTCAATGTCCAAATGCAGATCAGTGATGTCCTTTCAAGGGTCTGTACTGGGACCAGTACTGTTCACTATCTTTATTAATGACATAGACAGTAGGGCTGAGTGCGCCTTCAGCAAGTTTGTGGATGATACTAAACTGAGTGGTGTGGCTGATATGTTTGAGGGAGGGGATACCATTCAGAGAGATCTTGGCAGCCTGGAGAAGCGGACCCATGTCAACCTCGCGAAGTTCAACAAGGCCAAGTGAAAGGTCCTGCACCTGGAACAGGGCAATCACCAATATCAGTACAGACTGGGGAGATGAAGAATTGTGAGCAGCCCTGTAGAGAAAGACATGGGGATACTGGAGAATGAAAAAAATGGATATGAGCCGGCAATGTGCACTTGTATCGCAGAAAGCCAATTGTATTCTGGGCTGCATCAAAAGCAGCGTGGCCACCAGGGCGAGGGAGGTGATTCTGCCCCTCTACTCTGCCCTCATGAGACACCCGCCTGGAGTACTGCGTTCAGCTCTAAGGTCCCCAGCACAAGGAAGACACGGACCTGTTGGAGAAGGTCCAGAGGAAGGCCACAAAAATGATCAGAAGGAAGGAGCACCTCTGCTATAAGGACAGGCTGAGAGAGATGGTGTTGTTCAGCCTGGAGAAAAGAAGGCGCTGGGGACACCTTAGTGTGGCCTTTCAATAGTTAAAGAAGGCTTATAAGAAAGATGGAGAAAGACTTTTTACCAGGGCCTGCAGTGACAGGATAAGGGACAACAGTTTTAAACTGAAAGGGGGTAGGTTTAGAATGGATATAAGGAAGACACGTTTTACGATGAGGGTGGTGAGGCACTGGAACAGGTTGCCCAGAGAAGTTGTGAACGTCCCATCTTCAGAAATATTCAAGGTCAGGTTGGATGGGGCTGTAAGCAACACGATCTAATGGAAAATGTCCCTGCCCATGGCACTGGGGTTGGAACTAGATGATCTTCAAAGGTCCCTTCCAACATAAAACATTCTATGATTCTGTGATTCTGGATAGTTCAAGATGAACCTTCTTTGCAAAGCAAGCTTTAGAGTATTCCAAGAACAGGAGAAAAGAGAGTAAGAAAAAAAATTGACTCAACTTTTTAGCTCAGCCACTTGAATATTCAATTTATTTGGGAAAAAAAGTATACGCTACAAATGAGGATAAACTTTATTGTTTCTATTGCTATTAAATTTCTATTAAAGTTATTAATAGCCTTCCTCAAGTAGAGATCACAAATACGGAACTTCAGAATTACCAACTATAGTTTAAGTGGCGTTTCCTACAATCTATGAAATTACCTAAAGTATGTACACTCAGAAGCCAGGTGACAATTTTTTTTTTCAAATCTGCATATCCAACCCCTTATTCTGTTTTATGGTAATATGATGCAAGCCATTGACCTTGCTATTTTGTTTTTATTGACAACATTCAGTAGTGTTTTGCATGAATTATTGCAGAATCCACATGGGGTCATCTGTATCACACTGCAATTTTAACTCTCTTCTAACTGAACGACCCCCAGAAGGGCAATAAATACTACTAGTTCAAATTTTCACATGCAAAAAGGTGTTTTTATGAATATCTATGTATAAATGATAATTACATGTCTATATAGGCTACTTTTTCATTTCTGCAATACTCTCTGCTCTCTGGAATTTAAATGAACAGGTGTCCACAATTACTAGTAAAAGTAAAAGCATATTTAAAATTATTTTTGTCTATGTTTACAGTTCTCTACACTTGATATGTCAGAATTGTTTACAGTTCACTCAGAATTTTATTCTCTTTCAAAAGAAGGTAACTAACAGAGAGCAGACAGTTTTCCAAAGCAGTGAATTTTTTTTCTTTTTCTTTTTTTCTATTACTTATCAGACTGTTCAAAGTGGGGAAATTTGTGTACAGAACCTCAGGCTGGAGGCTCAGAAAGGTTTTTTTTGCTGTAGGAATTCATTGTGGCTGACCGAACGTGGAGGAAATCAACATGGGGATGAAAGCCGGAGACAAGATAGAATATGACACTACACATAGACAACTGTTGCTTGGTAGATCCACCTTTCCTCTCGTTTTGGATGAGACAGAGAGAAACCCTGGTATATTCATTGCCATAACAAAACAGCAAAATAATGGGTGGCTGTGCAACTTACGGAGGCATTGCTGCCAAAAGACCTCTCTACCCAACAGGATCTTGTTAGTTGCACCGCAGCCTGACTGTGTCATGGGTGTGATCCAGGACCCACTCTGTGTTGCACAAGCAAGACATCATGATGTAGTTGATCGCAGGCAAGTTTGCCGCTGTGAAAAATGGTGCTTCCCACAGCATCCTCTGTGGTGGTTGCAGTCACGGCACTGAAGCAGGAGCTGGTCCCACTGGCTTTGTAAGAACATGGAGGCAGTGGTGTGAACTTCTCCACAGAGTGGGTCACGCAGTAAGATTCAAAATTTAAAAGTGGTAACAGGTCTTACTGCTGCAAACTACCTTTGAATATGCCTTTGAAAGCACAATATACCCATAAAATATTAAAAATAATGTAAATATACTACCACCATCTCAAATTTCAGGAGAGAAAGAATCAGTCATGAAGTCAGAGGCCTTTTGTTAACAGTTAGTACTACATTACGTAGTTATAGGCAATGTTACAAACTAGAGAAATCACCAGCCTTTCTGCAAGCTTACACTATAAACACAGCTACACAGAGAGCCCTTACACCACCACAGGCACCCTAAACCTCAGCAGGTAGCTCTGTTTTCTTCTCTAAACCAGCCTCTCTCCAACTTGCTCTCACCCACACCGCATGAGGTACTTTCATTTGTGCTTGCGAAAGCCCTATGGTAGCAAAATGCCAGTTTGCCATGAAGGTGCACAAGTAGAAAAAGTTACAACCTCCTGTTAAAAAGCCCCACTATTATCAACATTTTATTGAACACCTCTCTTCCTAATTTTTTTTTCTTCTTTTCTTCTGAGACCTCAGCATCCTCTACCATTTTCTGGACTCTATTGGAGAAAAAAAGCCATCCTGAATGCTACGTTAAATCAAATAAAGTTTTTTTTCTACCCTATTATTTCACGTCTATATGTCATGTAGCTATAACTCCTATTAGTACTTTCTGCCATTTTGCATGCAAACTTTATTTATGGTATTGTTTCAGTATTCAGGTTTGGGTTGGTTTTTTTCTGTTTAATGGCTCTGAGACAAGCCTTAACCTTCAACATATGAATATGGAATCTCCAGCCTCACAGATACTAAAAAAAAAAGTTATTTATAAATAAATAAACTATATATGATTCAAGACCAAATAAGGAGCCACCTTTGTGATTGCTCCAGGCAGTCCCTTTTGTATCAGAAAGAAATGAAATAGTAAAGTGCAAGTAAGGTCTTGAGTATGATACTTATAAGCTATGTTTATCAGACCTTATCCAAATTCATATAGCTCTTAGTAAAGCTGACATTTTGTCACTAAAAAAGAAATTAATATTTGAAGAAATGTCCAGATAATAAATATTTATTTTTTTTTCATTTTCTCATAAAGGGAATATATTTCTATAACCCAAATGTTCAAAAAAAACCCCACAGCCCTTCATTTCATAATGCAATGGAAATTTGAGGATTTGAACAAGACAGCTACTCTTTACAAATCTGAACAATTACAAGCACTGGACTACTCAATGGAATTTTTTAATAATCCACTGTCCCTTTTAAGTTCATATGATATTTTTCTAATGAATTGGGAAAAATGATTCAAGAATCTTTCCCAAGTTTATAAAATTTAACTGGCTTCATGAAGTCAGGGCGAAAATAGATACACTCTTATTAAAAATCTATATATCTACAGTTCTTTAAAAAACCTCAGATTTTTCTCCAAAACCACCATGAAAACAAAAGAATTATCCTCAGCTTCCCACAGAGTGTCCTATTATTATGGTCTAAACTGGTGCAACTTTATTTTGGGAACATAATTGTATTTGAAATTGTTCTGAGAGAGGAGACCGACCGATACTTCCTGTTTTGCACGAGACAGATCCTTTCTTTCATGCACGGTTCAGCTGCGAGCAGCGCTAGGGAAGTTCAAAACAGAGGCATTAACTCCAAATACTCCAACGTGCAGCCTGCGCGTGACTGCGCAGCCACCCAATATCCTGCGAAACCCGAGGGCCAGGAGCTGTGCCCATCACCTGAGGAGCAGCAGAGGAGCACGGGGTGGGTTCGTACGTGATGGCTGCCCCTGAGCACCCCCAGCCCTCCCCAGGACAGGGCTGTTCGGTGCCCCCAGCCAAACGCAGGCGTGGGGACATAGTGCTCCAGGCAGCGCGGTGCTGTGCTTTATCGCTGTTCTCTTTACTAGACTAGACATCACCGGTGATGCTAATTTCTTGTTTGGGGTTTTACACATTTTTATACTCCTAAGACAGCCGAACATCTGCATAACTTTCATCATTGAAGTACTTTCGCAGACTTCAAAGAGACCACTAGGATGCTTAATCTTAAACAAGTGCGTAGGTATCTATTGAACTGTGGTTTCCAGTGGGGTTTTCCGAACTGGCGAGAACAGTCAGTACTGTTCTGAAAGTCCAACTTGTTTGTGTAGGGGTAGACAACGTATCATACCTGCAGCGTTTGTTCTTCCTCTGAAAATATCGTCGTACGCTTTCCATTGTGGGGTCACCTGGTAGGCATGGATGAACACCACAAAAACCACTACCAAGCACATTAATGGCACCAGAGCAGCGGTGAAGAGAGCGGCGTAGGCATTTGGAATGAAGCACCTGATGGAAAAAATCGGAAAAATTGTTGTTTATAAACATAACAGACACCTCGAGCAGTCATGAGTAAAATTTAAAAAAAATGAATGTTTTTGGAAAGGATATGCTTTACAAACCACAAATTCTTTAACTCTATTCCCAGAGTAACCTTGATAGGATGCAGAGAGCTCTGTTGGTTCTTATCTCCTCATCATATCTGAAGGAATATAACATTTGCACCTTAAAAGAATGCATGTTATATTTTAGCCTAACGAATGTTTGAGAGATTTAAATTGTTGCAATGGAATAAATTATATTTCAACAAACTCCATGCATGCTATATTCATTTAATGTGATCACTCTTAGTCACCAAAGTCTAAAAGGGCATTATGCAATTTTCTATACTTAGCTCCTGAAACCACAAATTAAATTTGAGAAATATATTTTTAAAATAAATGAACTAGTCTTAAAGGCAAGATAACTATTCCTCCTCAAGTTGCTGGAAATTATATGTCATTTGCACACTGAAGCCAAATGCTCGCTCCCTCCCATTTTTTTAAAATTGTCCTGTCTCTCCTTACGCTTTCCATTTATTAAAGTTATAATTATTTATAAAGATATGACAGGAACATGGGTTATTCCTGAAAAAGAGTCAAATTACGCATATAAGATGATGACTTGAAGGATATGGAGATGATAGCTGAAGAGAGCTCTTGACAGTATGAGAGATCAGGGTTTTCTGTGAACTCCCTGGAGGTCAGTATGTGCTTTACTGCCACTGACCTACTCTAGAGATGACGCACAACAGAGCAGCCCAAGGGACCGCTTGGGAGTCAGTATGTCTAGAGAGTATGTGGTCACTGCTATCCCTATTAAGAGGGTGTAACTTACCCAGCCCTTCTGTTTGTCAGGTCAACTCTGCTAAATAAGCTTAGAGTCAATGCCGGTATAACACACATCTGAGAAGAGCCTGGGTACATGTTTCCCTGGTATCCCTTTTGGGTTTGCTTAGATGGACATGCGTACTCTCTCCAGCAAGTCCTGCAAGCCTCTGTGATTGCATTCTGTGTCAGCTCTTCCAGAGCATCAGGCACTCTCAGTGAATCCCAAAATCATTTCCAGCAGAATCTAGATGCCTTCTACAACTGTCTTCGGAAGCTACATGCTCAGTCAGACACCAAGCCGAGATACCACCTGATAACATCACTTGAGCAAGCAAGTAAGCAACAGGGAAGGTAGGGACTCTCTATTGCAATTGAAGGTGTTTGTTTCACAGAATCTCAGAATGGTCGTGGTCGGAAGGGACCGCTGGAGGTCATCTTGTCCAACCCTCCTGCTCAGGCAGGACTACCCAAAGCTGGTTGTCCAGGACAGTGTCTAGATGTTTTTTGTAATAACTACAAGAATGGAGACTCCACAACCTCTCTG
>RSEF01000031.1:53441689-53466907 GCA_003993805.1 Himantopus leucocephalus
TTTTTCGGTATGGCTTTTTTGTAGCAGAAGTGTCCTCTCTCTGCCACTCTGTGGGCCTTCTTCCTTCTGTCTTGATTTGGGATTGTGTTATAACCCAACATCTGTTGTAACACATGCTCAGCTGACATCTGAACTGTACCCTCTGCCATAATACTTGTTAAAAACAGTATTTAAGTGTTCTTAACCCGTGGAAAAGAAGGACCTGTACAAACACAGAAACTGCCCATTGTGCCTATGAAGGTGCACTATACATTTTCAGTTATTAAAATAAAGAGATGTGAACCAGTCTCAGTTCTCAAGAGTCTGCTTTTACCAAGTTCTTGTCTTCAGCCGTTATATTGCAGCAGGGCTCCAAATCTAAACTGAGGTGGTTCCGTTCTTCGCAGAGCTTTCTCTTAAATTCCATTAGCCTTTAGTAAGATAGTAGCTCCCTCAGTACGTAAGTAAGTAACTGTAAGTAGATGGTCTCTCATTTACATGAATAACTGCTTATTTCAAAATCCTTAACGGTTTTTCAAATTAGGTAAAATGCAAGACCTTGTACAAGATTCTTTTCCATGTCATCTTTAATGGGTACTTAGTTAACAAAGACTTTGGCTATTGGAAAGAAGAAATCAGTAGCAGAATTGCAAGTGTGCACGTGTATGTTTTAAACTTCTTGCATCCCCTGGTTCTCCACACTGATGGGAGCCCTGTCCTGATGCATCAGATGGTGGAAGTTCGAGTTACAAAGCTGCATTTCAAAACTATGAGTTTTAAAGTGGAGAATCAATGCTATTCAAGATTGTGTTTATAGACCTAGGATTTCTACTAAGTTGTTAATCGTTTATTTGGGGAAATATAATGACATCTGTAAATTCTAGATGAGGGCTTCCTTTAGGGTTTGTCCTTTACCAGGAGTTCCTTTTGCATAAGCATTCCCACACCTCTTTATTGTGTGATCTCTGGGTAGTTTTTGACTCAGCTGAGCTGGGAGATGTGTTTTACAGGTGACAAGAACAGAACCAGAAATTTCAAATAAAGTATGTACTTCTTAATATCAGAAGAGTAAGGATTTCATTTAAGTTTGTGTTGTTGCATGTTAGCTGTGGTTTCCACTTAGTTTGCTAAGGGCAAACTGACTTTTTGGGTCTTCGGGGCAAAATCCTATGACTTATGCCACCAAGTAAAAACCTATGGGTCCTACTGTGGAAAGCTGTAATTTCCATAAAATAGATGAAATAAGTGTTAAGATCTATGGTAGCTTTGCCTGTCATGCTGATACCAAAATAGATTTCTTCCCCCAAGAATTCTTATGATTTGAAAGATGTTAGGGTAGGCGAAAGAAATAGAAGAGATCTACCCAAAGAAAGTTATAAGAAACGTATGAAGTGTGTTGGGTCAGAAGTATTCAAAGCCAGAGGGCAGGAAAAAAACAGGGATGTGAGTTCTGCCAGAAATGCTGCCAGATATTTCATCGGATAAGAGTTGCCTTAGCCCATTTGTGTGAAGATGTGAAAAGAGATATTAACTCAGTTTGCATGGGGACTGCGATAGAGACTTAAGAGTGTGTTTATGGGAGAATATAAAAAAACTTAAGTATTGCCCTGAATTAGCTTTTCCCATTCACACGTCACTACAGAGCTTCACAGATCATCAAAAGACAATGTAAAACAAATAACATTTTAAGGTCCATGGGGCATTTGTATATGTGTTGGCATGGAGTTGCTCATCCGTGCCAGCTCTGGGCTCCTGATTTTGGAACCAGGTTGTTCATGGCTGGCTAGGGGTTTTGGCATGGAATTGCACAGTGTGTAGGCATACCTGAACAGATTGCCTGATTTATGCGGCAAGGCAGTAGCATAACCAAAATAATCTCGAGTTGTATTCAGTTGTCTCGGAGAGATGAATGAAAACTGGTTTTGTAATGCAGCTCTAGAATGGGTTTCAGTCCAGAAAGGCCTGGAGGAATATTTCCAGGAATTGATATAAATGCTATAGACACGATCTTCCATTATGCATGGGAAATGAAACTAAATTCCTAATTGAGAATAAGTAAATGTATTCTTAAAAAGATAAATAAATAAGTAGAACTCCATTAGCTCTTATCATTGCCTTTTTTGGACCCAAGTTTTAAATGCATCAAAATGCGTTTTGCATTTGCATGTTTCAGCAGTGCTTTAAAGGAAGAAGTGCTCTCTTTTTTTTTGCTAGCTTTTCATGGTAAGAGATGAAAAAGAAGGTGTTTCAGTACGCTTTGGTTTTGGGTAACTTGGGACATGGTGACTCTTTCTAGAGTGCGTCTGTCCATAATGTGTTTATGTTGGCGTAGGTTACATATTTTCTAGTTCAAGCAAAACTTCATTTTGCTCTTCAGAAGGAATGTGCAGTTGCTATACCCACTTCTCTCTTCCATAAACTGCGTCCAGTTTAAGTTAACTGAAGTTGTGAAAAGATTAGGTATAGTGCAAAGGAGAGAAACTACATTTCTGTCTGATTCCGAGCACAAACCTACTGTGGAGGTAGCTTTCTCTATAGATGGCACGGACTTGCTCCCTTCTATAAGCAGTGGAAGCATACAATTGCTCTTAGCTGGGCTTTATCATAGTGTGGCAAAAGGCAGATGTCATTTCAGGATGACTGAAATTTAATAATTTATTTTTGACAGTGTTCCACCAATACTGAATCATCATAGATGCTGCCCTTTTGCTTAATTAAAAAAAAAAGAAAAAGGAATTTGACATTAAGTTGGTGTTTCAGGTTGACAAAACTTTCTAATTTATGAAATCTTACTTATCAGTTCTCCTCACAAGTTCAAAGCACTGTATCTGATAATTAATAGTGAGATCTAAACCAGAATACGTTCTAAGTCAAATAGCAAAGAGTCCAATAGTAAAATTTGTCAAAATTTGTTTTATTCAACAACCAAGGTCAGCTTTTGCATTAAAACTATTTATATGAGAATGCAATGGGCTAACCTTATACTGTAGCAGGTATAATTTTATCACATTGCCAAATCCAAACCCTGCCCTTGATCCCTAAACCTATGTACCATTTGATCATTTATACCTTTAAAGTGAACAAGCTGCTTCAGAAACACCATTGTAAGAAAAACAAAGCAAATCTTTAAATCCTCGTGCATATTCACAGCAGAGGCTCATGGCTTGTGTAGCCTGTGCTGCATATTGTTTATAAACAAGCCTTTGAGCTCCAAATATGAGTGTTGTGGGGGGTGGTGGACCAACATGTATGTTAATGGTACCAATGGGCATTTCTGCGCACAACAGACTGTTCGATTGAAATGAGAAATTTCAGAATACCTTATGGAGCAAGAAAATGCATTATCCTGTCATTTTTATCAAAGCAGTCACTAAATGATTAAAGTGCTTGGAAAACCAGGGTCTTAAGTAATCTAGTTTTTTACATTTTTGTACATAATCTTTGTAGTATTTCCGCATCTATATGCAAAATCTTTTGTATAGCAGTTAGAGAATACGAAACCAAATATTTGAATAGCTTGTAATAAAATAATAATTGACATCTGTTATTTATTCTCTTAATATACATTTTCCATGGACCTACCGTTAGTTCTTTTTTTTAAAAAAAATGACCCTTATTATATGGTTCCTTAAGTTAATTTAATATCAGTAATTACTTCATCGGCAAACGTAGGAAGACTATTAGCTTGAAGTGTCTTGAAAAATGAGATTCTAATCAGTGGGTCCCCAAACAGTTCTTTTCTTGTTACATGATCAGATAAAATGCAAAGGTTTTCACAGAAGCACCAAGTGGCTGAGGTTGGCAGGGACCTCTTGAGATCATTTTGTCCAACCTGCTCAGAGCAGGGTCACCTACAGCTGGGTGCCTGTGACTGTGCCCAGTTGGGTTTTGAGTGTCTCCAAGGATGGAGACTCCACAGCCTGTTTGGGAAACCTGGCCCAGGGTTCGACCACCCTCACAGTAAAAACATTTTTTCCTCATGTTCAAATGGCGTTGTCTGTATTTCAGTTTGTGCACATTGCCCCTTGTCCTGTCACTGGGCTCTGCTGAGAAGAGCCTGACTCCATCTTCTGTGCTCCCCTCATCTAATGTTTATTCCCATGGATAAGATCCCCCAAGCCTTCTCTTCTCCAGGCAGAGCATTCCCAGCTCTCTCAGCCTCTCCAGTATGGGGGGCACTCTGATCCCTTCATCATCTTTGTGGTCCTTTGCTGGACTCACTCCAGTAACTCCTTGTCTTGTTTGTGGTTTTGGTTTTTTTTTAAATATACTGGGGAGCCCATAACACCACTGCAAATGTGGCCTCACCTGTGTGAGCAGAGGGGAAGGATCACCTCCCTCGGCCTGCTGGCAATGCTTTGCCTTGTGCAGCCCAGGAGACTGTTGGTCTGCTTTGCTGCAGGGACAGGTTACTGGCTCAGATTTGGCTTGGTGTCCACCAGGACCTTCTCTGGAGATCTGCTTTCCAGCTGTTTGGCCCCCAATGTTTACTGGTGTATGGTGGTGTTCCTCTCTGGGGGCAGGACTTGGCACTTCCCCATTTCTCCAAGCCTATCCAAGTCCCTCTGGATGGCAGCATGACTTTCTGCTGTGTTGGCCACTTCTCCCAGTGTTGCATCATCTGTGAATGATGGGAGTGCGCTCTGCCCTGTCTTTCAGGTGATTAAAGAAGATGCTAAGCATAATGGCCCCAGTGTTGCTCCTCGGAGCACACTGCTGGTGACTGGCCTCCAGCTGGACCTTGTACTGCTGGTCACATCACTCTGAGCATCACGGTGTAGCCAGTCTTCAGCCTACCTTTCTGTCCACGCAGGCAGTCCACGCTTTGTCAGCTCATCGACGAGGATATTATGGGAGACAGTGCTGAATGCTTTGGTAATGTGGAGATGAACACCACCTGCTGCCCTCCCTTTACCCAGCGAGCCAGTCATCTCGTTGTAGCAGGCTATCAGCTTGGTTTTGGTGACCTCCTTTAGAACTTACCAGCTCTGGTCTATCTGGCAAGCAAATAGACTTTTTCAGATGAGCAAAGCACAAGTGGGTGCCGCTAGGTACCAGTGGTAGGTGAGCAGCACTGCCATATGCCTGTGGAATTCCACAAGCCTTTAGGTGTTTCTATACCGCAGAGGATCAAGTAACTGGTATAAACTGCATTAGTAATGTAAAATGCAGAAAAACAAATCACACCCGTGTCTGGTTTTCTGGTTGTTTTTAATTTTTATTTTTCCACACTTCTCTATACAAGCATATTACCGTATAATCTTTCTGATTTTTAAAGATTTGTTGTGTGCTAGGCTGTGGCGTAGGCTGCTGACTCTTTACAGGTGAGGGGGCTTGCTGCCGACGTTCAGTGAAGCCACGCTCTCTGCCTAACGTGGTGGCACGGGACAGGGCCCCAGCATCAGTGCCCGTTTACAGCACCTGTTCCAGCCCTTCTAGGACTCCTGTTGGTCTAAATATTGTGTATTTGTGTTCTCCTCTCTTAAATGTTGATTTAACAGCCTCTCCAATACCCCACCTGTCCAAACCACGACACCACCTTAGGCGACTCTTTTGTGAACAACATATGAGAGAAGCATTTTTACTGTCTGTTGGTTAGTAGTGTGAAAGTGTAAGTGATGGTGTTGATACCAGATAACTCAGTTCTAGGAGACTATATGGTAGATAGTATCTACCCTGGGAAATTCATAGATGATCTTTTGTATCTCTTCCAGACTCACTGTTCCCTATGTCTAGAGAAATCCCCTCTACCAGGGTTTGTTGTGAAGTTCTTGGAAGGACAGCTGTGGTCCTTATGCTTGAAGTTTTTGCCCCGATTTGTGTCAGGGGCCTCTTCATCCTCATCACCCATCTTTTGTATAATGGGCAGACAGTCATGAGGAGCCCGGTCAACTCGTCCTGGAAGGTGCACTGTCATGGCTGCTCTCATTGGAGAGGTGTGCTCACGGTGGGCAGGACTAGAGTTCTTGTTTCCAAGCCTTCCACATGTACAAGGTGTAGCTGGTTTCAGTTTTCTTTCCAGATAGAAGCAACTGACTCCTTAGTGGTCTGCAGGGGCAAAGCTGGAGGCCTGTAAAGGCATACGTACTCAGTAAAATTGTTATTTATTTTTTGGTATTTTTTTCACATTTTGGTAGGAAACTCAATATCTTAGTAAATTGCATTTGATTCCATCTGCATAAACAATTCATGTGGGCAGATGTAATTAATAAGAAATTCAGATGAAGCATGCTGTCACTAGACAGAGGAAAACAGAGGCATTAGTCAAGGTATAGGGAAATTGGCATTAGTAGCTTAACTCACGTAAATTATTCACACTAGCTGAGTCATAGTTTTGGTACCATTATTTACCTGTTGTCATTAATGGTTATGGTTGCTGTTCTGTCTCTCAGTTAGGAAATTAAGGCCCCAGAGACTGAATGAAGGAAGGAGCACTGGCCCGGCGGTGTTCTCCCCATCGGCGCAGCCTGGGACATGGTTCTGCTGCACACAGAGCGACTCAGGCACTGCTAAATGTGCCTGTGATTAGAAGATAAGGAATTCACCAGCAGTGAAAGTCCTTCTCTGAAATTAAGAAAAAAATACTATCACATTAAACAAAGTTCTTGACTTGAAGGAAATACAGTATTTGTCAGTTTAATATTGAATGCAATATGCTTGTATCCTTCTAATCAGACGTTATTGCAGGGTTACAATTACTGTCTTTTCATTAAATGAAAATTATTTTCCCTTGTCATACCAATACCAACAGGAGCTATCTCATTGATTCTGTATTAATCTAGAATGCTAAATCAGGAAGTAACATTACAAAACTCTTGTAGGTAGTATTTTCCTTTTGAAAGGTGCAGCAAACTCTGGGAAACTGGATGCCGCTCACAAAGTTGTGAAGTTTTCTGAAGAAACATAACACTGTTGTTTTCTAAGTGGAACAGCTGAAATAAGTTGTTCCACTCTTTCAGGGTAATGTGCAATGTGTTACTCAAATGACTAGGTTAGGGTGTAGTTAATCACCTTTCATTATTTCTTAACATGAGTAAAGAATCTTTTCAGATGTTTGCTTCAAAAGTGAAGTCATCTAGCTGAAATGTACACATGGATACTGTAGAAAGTGTTGTTACTGTGTGTGTTTATTGGGATATGAGCTTCAGCAGAAAACGCACATTTTAAACACACTTTACTCAGTGTCACAGGTCCGTTGTCTGCTGTTTAATTTCTCACAGGAGAGAGCGCTATGAGACCCATCTTACCTTCCAAGTAACTGATTTCTGGTCCATTGTAACGGGGTTTCAGAACCCAAATTTGCAAAACATTTGTTAGTGTAGCAATACATCATCATGTATAGTTAGAACTAAGGAGAGAGGCACCTTCTGAAAATGAAAAAAAGACCAAAAAAACCCACTTTGCGCCAGCGTTGTAGGAGGTGCGCACCATTGCATGTGTGCTGCAGTGTGGGATGCTCAGTGTCACACCTTTTCATCCAAGCATCCACTTGAGCGCTCTGGAGGGCACTTCTCAGTCCACGCTTGTTTCCTTTGCCCCTTTGCATGGAAGAGAAGTCATCCTTGGCTTTGGGGGGAAGCCCTTAGCGTGAGGACCCGTGAGAGTGGCTGTTGGGACTGGCTGGGTGATGGAGAGCTCAGGAGGCACCAGTCAAGAAGGGGATACCTTCCCAAGAGTGCACCTGAGGGGAAGTTTAGTGATCTCTGTCTCCCTGGTATGTCCACAAGTCTACGGGGATTGCTGGGGTGGATCCCCATCAGCAGCATCCCTGTTTCAGCATGTTGTTGTGGTCTTGAGTAGCAAAGTGCTTTCTTTTATCATCATGAAAATTGATGGCTGTTTTACCATCTTTCAAGCCACTTCTGCAAAGAGCTCTACCCAGATGGATTTTGACCGTATGTAAGAATCTGTCTTTTAGTATTTATTAAATTTCGAGCAGATGGGGTTTAGGGCTTTGAAGGCAGACAGCAGTGATAGATGACATTGCTTTAAAAAACGTACACCTTAGAATTTCTTTTTTCTGTAGTGTTGCGTCCTCCATTGCTTGCTTTTCCTCTATGGAAGATATGTGAGGTTCTTTGGAAATTGCCATTAAATGAGGACAGCAACGTATGTGCTACTTAAAAGTTAATCACTGTTCTCCAGAGCTGCAGTCAGGGAGATAACAAATTTCCTTACGTGGACGCTCACCCAGCAATATCTGAGCGCTCTGCTGTTCATCTGCAAAGTAAGGGAGAACCATTACACTGCTTTCAGTGGTCAAAAATGAGGCATAGAGGGATTAAATGATGTGAGCAATGGCAGGTACGTGTGTCTGAAGCCGCAGAAGCTACGCAGATCCCTATCTCAGTAACAAACCCATCACTCCTTGTCATTTTTTTAAAATAAAACTTCTCTGGTTTAGGGAAAACCTATCTTGTAGGAGAGAAAGGAGATGCTTTAGTCCTTGTTCATCTCTTCTCCTAAGTTACTTCTGGGTGCTGGTAGTGAGGAGAACTCTGCCAAAATGTAAGTTGTCTTCACCTGTTGGCATGGAGATCTTGGCAGTGTCATATATGTGGTCACATGTGTGTCATATACATGTCACACATATGATATTTCTTCGTGCCATGGGAGCAATGACTTCTTGAGGTTTCTTCTGCACCCATTTCCTGTGATTTCTATTATTTCAGTGTGTCACATCTCATCCAGGTCTCTCAGAACCTGTGGTCACAGTGTCCTTCCTTAGGTGCGTGATTCTGAGATGTGCTCTTTTTTCTTTAGGAGTTATTTTTATTTTTTCATCCTGAAGTGAATGCCAAAAGCATATTTAACTCCACCATTTTGAAGTGATAAACTAAGCTAAAATTAAGAAAAAGGGGGAACATTCTGACCAAGTTTAGTGTGCAAGTTGGCTGCTATGTGATATAACTAATTCCACCTTTGTAGCAAGGTGCTGTTGAAAGAAGAATCTGGAATTCTTAACCATGCTTCATTACAGCCATTAATGATATGTATTAAATGAGTTACTTCGATGTTTAAAATATGAATTCCTGATAAAAGTGGTTTGCCTACTTTGGCTGCAGTCTGCTGTGTGCTTTCTGATTATCCATAAAGTTTAAAACAAGTATTACAAAATCACATTGCTGGATTTAAATCCAGACTGGCGTATTCCCGGGTGAACTGCACCAACCCCAAAGAGGGGGTCCCAAGCAGCCGGGGGGGTCTTTGTGGAATGGAAGGAGAAAATCCGTGTTTCCAAATGGTGCTCGCTTCACGTCGCCTGCGGGATATTATGTTTACTGCAGAGAAACCAAACCCCAGAAAACTAAGAAGCCATAAATCAGAAGCGGTCTGATACAGAGAGGTTTTAAAGGAACAGAAATGACTACAAAATGTGCAAGACACAGAGATTCTAAGGAGAGACACTCCTCTCTCCGTATTCAATATTCAAGGCAAATTAAAGCAAGATTTTCTTCAGTGGGTAGACATTAAAGAAATAAATTTGCCATACTAAAGGTGTATAAGACTGGACAGGCTCTAATGCCAAACAAATAACAATTCATATCCAGTTGTGGAATACTTATTCAGCATACTGAAATTCAGCTGGATAAAGTCTACATTCCTTCACTTCCTTTTATCATTCCTTAATCATTCCAGTCACTTCCTTTTTATCTCAATTCCTTCTTTTTCAGCTTCTGGTATTTCTATAATGGCCAAGAAGGATTTTTATCCTGAAATTTTATGAGGTGAATATCAGATGGTATCTGAATAGTGCTTTTAAATCTCAAAATATCTTCAGAATTAATATACTAGGATAGAAAGTATGTGTTCTCTTTTATTTTTGTGGAATACTTATATATGCATTTATTAAAACAAACACTGAAGTTTAGTATTTCTCCGCTCAAGACACTATTTGAAAAAAAGTCAGTATAGGGATGATCTGTAATTTACTGTTCACCAGTTGAGCTCTAATATTTGTTTCACACCGCTATTTAATAAATAAACCAGAGAACCCTTCAGTTCACACCATCATCTGCAGTGGGGGAGGGTGGAGGAAGCAGCTTTCAGTGTTTGAAGATGGGGA
Source organism: Himantopus leucocephalus (assembly GCA_003993805.1). Classification (NCBI taxonomy): domain Eukaryota; kingdom Metazoa; phylum Chordata; class Aves; order Charadriiformes; family Recurvirostridae; genus Himantopus; species Himantopus leucocephalus. Next base: position 53,451,735 of record RSEF01000031.1, read on the forward strand.
GATAGTTGAGTCATTTCCTCTGAATGTGTGTGTTGAAACATATTCACATATCAAGACTTTTCTTACTTTCGTTCTGAGTCGCTGCAGTTCACAGCAGTAGTCCGATGGTGTTTGCACAGAGCTGTTGCTACCAGCTGGAGGTGAGCAGTATTGCCGAGCACTTGTCAGCTCGAGAGGCTGATTCGGAGTTGCAGGTATCTTTGTGAAGCAAAAGGTGTTCAGCTCGCTCCTGTAACTCGCTCCCGTGTTTTAAATAGGTGAAAGCTGGAGGAGCTTCTCCATTCGGACCTGGTAAGGTAGGAATTTAGTTTTTTTATAAGGTCTAACGTGCTCTGATATAGTACTATATGCATCCTGCTTTAAAATGGAGTAATTTAAAAGTCTGTTTTGAAAATAATTAAATGTTAGCTGTTGATGGACACTGGGTGCCCTAAGTGGATAATACAGAACGAGGAAAGCTGTTTCTTTGGTTTAGGGTATACAGAATCGCATGGGGAGAAGTATCACTCACTCACAGCTAGACTGATGTCTGTAGTAGTTTAGAATACAGGAGATTTTCTGAAATCTCTGTTGTCATTCTTTTGCTGAGTTCTCCATGTTAACAGAAGAATCTGTTTATTTAATTACTAGCAGGTTTGGTAGGTCGAAGACCATCCTTCTTCCTTTTAAATTGCTGTCAGATATCTCTCTTCTGCTGAGTGGTTTGTGGATTTTTATGGGTTTTGTGGCTGTAATGCACTGTCAGTCCTTAATGATGATCAAATATATCTAAATATCTAGGCAGCACATGGTCAAGTGAATCAAGCTTTGATTGTACAATTCTAAGCTTATTTGTAAAATGTTTTTGCCATTTGTATTTTACACACTGGTGTCATCCTCATAACATTGGTCTTTTGAACTATGAGTACAACAAGCACTAAGGAAGTTCCTCTTAGAAGCAGTTTATTGTTGTTTTACTGGTAGTGACACTATCGCTGTATTTGCTTTAAAAATTAATTCAAAATAATTCAAAAGCCATGTTCTAATAGTTATATTTCCCAAAATTTAAAATACAACTTTGTCACATAATTTAAACATAAGACTACTTCTGAATAACCTGGGTTACATGAAGTGTATGTATATTTATGTACATAATTGATTATGATTAATAATATGGAAAATTAATATTTTAGTATGGTTTTCTGTTGTGAAAATGTGGACAGTGTATTTTTAAATGCAGTGACTGAAGATAATTTTTTTCAAGGGAATGATGAATATGGCATGTATGTTGGCTTCAGGTATTTATCTGATTTTGAAATGGAGACAGCTAATTGCTCACAGATCATCTTTGATATGGATGTGACACCTGTCTCTGGTTCCCAATTGAGTTATCCTTCATGTGCCATGTTTGACAGAACTTGCGGTGTAATTCTGCACTCTTCAGGCAAGTGAGAGGATTTATGTGCGTGATATTGCAAGTTTCTCTAGAGATGATAGAAATGCTAGCTGTCAGAAATTAGGATAGTGCTGTATCTGCCTGAGACTTAGTCTTTGGAAAAAAATAGAAAAAGGAAATGCAGTCATGATTTTAATGCTTCACAATTTGATAGTTTTTGGAATTTAAGGTTTATTCTGGACAGAAAAAAGTATGATTTTTGTATTTTCAGTGCATTTCCATCCCCTTACAGACTGCTTTTATTTCCGCATTTACTTTGTGCACGCATCACATGTTCATGAGTGCAAGTGTGTGTGTACCTGCAAAAATGTACTTAGCCCATGTAACTTCCAATAATCTTCTTAAAACCAGAATGGCACAGGAGTGCTCATTCTTTTTGCTTGTCCTGGGAACTGAGTAATTCTGCGCAGATGAAAGTCAGGTCTAATTCGTTTCATGATGATTTTCATTTATTCTGCTTAAAGAAGCATTTTTTTTTTCATTTTTGAAAAAGACTCTAGTCTTGGGATTTTTGAGAGTGCAGGTGGGAAGCAACTTCACGTTTATGTAGTCATACACAATATGACTTGCTGTACCTTTGAAAATAATGGATTTCTTTTCAGAAAAAGACTGGAATGTGCTGGGGAAGGGTTTAAGTTGCAGCATATGTGAACACTGCAGTGAGGCATATATATAGGCTTGTTTTGAAGTGTTTGGGCTTTATGTGTATCTTGGACATACTCTGCTCTTAAGGTGTGGGGAGGATGGTAGTTCTGAGTGCCAACTGCAGCGCTGCCGTACCAGGGCAACCAGAAGTTGAAGGCAAAACAATGCTTTGAGGAAAGGTAGCTGAGGTCACCGTATGCTTTATTTATTATGATATTTCAAAGTAAGAGGCAATCACAGAATGGCCGAGGTTTGCAGGGACCTCTGGAGACAGCCCAGTTGAACCTCTTCATGAGCAGGGTCATCTCATGCAGGTTACCCAGGACCACATCAGAGCAGCTTTCAGGTATCGTCAGGGATACTCTCTGAGCAACCTGTTCAGCGTTTCACCACCCTCCGACAGGAAAAATAGGTTTTTTTCTCATGTTTAAAGTGAAATATGCTATATGCCTCTTCTGTCACAGGGCACCACTAAGAGCCTGGCTGGTATTATACACACAAGTAGGACTTCCTTCTTGGGTAGGAAACTCCTCTTCTCCAGGCAGAGCAGTCCCAGCTCTCTCAGCCTCTCCTCGTACAACAGATGCTCCGATCCCTTCACCATCCTTGTTACACGTCGTTGGACTTGCTGCAGTATGTCTGCATCTCTCTTGTACCTGGCAGCCTCGACACTCCAGATGTGGCCTCCCCAGTGCTGAGTAGAAGGGGATGAAGTGTTGAGTGACCTCTTAAAACTGAAAACAAGCTGTTGAAAAAGGAGGAGGGGTTGTGAAAAACTCCTTGTAGTTAACTTATTCTAGGGTTTTATTTTACACTCAAAATAGATTTTAAAGTGTTACTCTCTAATAATTTTATCAAGTCCCTTTACACATTTCTTGTATTTTTTAAATTGCCTTTCAGTTAGAGATGATCATTTTGTAAATGGATGAAGGGGACAGGGTAGGTAAGGAAATTAGGGAGAAGGATGCTGCAGTAGATTCCAGCAGATTTGACCAAATCGCCTTGAGTTTCAAAGTAATTCCCATTCTGTTTAACAGTCCTCCTTGAAGGGATTAACTCAGGTGGAGAAACCACCAAGATGCACATCTCGAGGGCAAAAGAAGTATGTCAGTAATTGTCCAAAGAAAGCATCTCCTCTGGGAGCCCGCTTACTTTTGAGACAGCTCTAATTATCTGGGAATATCCATGGGATTTCTAGCAAGCTGTCTGCTTGTGGAACAGAATCAATTCTTCTCCTTACTCGACTGTGTTTGGGCATGTGCCAGTCCAGTTAGATTGTAGAACTTCCTAGTCAACAGTGATGAATGAGGCAAACCTGTAGCTACCAGATCCAACATTGATGCTTTAGGAGAAGGAGTAACTCCCAGGGTAAGCCAGTTCCTCCTCCAGCTGCAGCTTGAGCCAGAGAACTTCCATTTCTCCAAGTCCCTGACCTCAGTTGTCCTTAAAAATTGGTAAACAGTCAGTTGATTTGCTTATTTCTCTATTTTCTATTTTACCTTGTGGAACTGGTGGTGTGTCTCCCGTCGTGGGACTCACTGTGAGTCTAAGAGACAGAAACACCAGATGTGGATTTGCTCTATCCGATGGGACGTCAGTGTGCCTGTGGTGGGGCAGCAGGTCCTCTGCCTGCGGCTCAGGCCTGGGATGAAAGACTTCAGCAGAGGCTACTGGTCAACAGTTCTGTTCATGGCAGGTGTTTGGGACGTGGAGAAGAGTTGTTAGTCATTTCAGTTTCTTCTTGGACCTTCACCAGGCGTTATCCCCTGCTCCCCTGGTGCCAGCAGTGGCTGGGCAGGGTCTGCCCGAGTGCGGCTGTAAGATGGAACCCTGTAATGTCCATACGTTCTTCCAGGGAGGATGAATAATCTAACACATAATCTATTTATGTGCTTCACAAAGGTGGGGAAGTGTAGCTGATGTAAACAACAGGCAAAGGCAGGACATGTTCACCTGCCAGCAGTGCTGATACTGGTTCTCCGGAGCTGTGTGGTCAAGGGTGCCTTGTGGGAGGTCTTGTCACTTCTTTGAATCCACTTTAGCGAACTGGCCTGTTGGTACTTGGTTGTGGCTTTGTCACAAGACGTCAGTTGATGGGAATGTTTATTCCAGTCGTGCTGACTGTACATTAATTTTCAGCTTAATTTTCTGGTGTCATATTAGCTTCCCCAGATGTGATGATGCTGGCTTCGTGGGCGCTCACAGATTATTTTGCATCCAGAAATTTCTCAATTACTGTGCTGATAGTCATATTTTACTCAAAGATGATAAAGCAGAATTATCTTTCAAGAGTTGTGCATGATGATTTTTGTGATGAGGGCACTATTTGCATTAAGGAAGGGACCAAAAATTTTTTCATATTATAAATTCATGAGAGAAGGTGAGCAGTTGCTTTCTGAAAGATGACAATGAGCTATTTTTGTTATCCCCATTCTAGAAGAGCTTCTTAAACTGAGATTTGGTAAATATGATAATAGTCCATATAAGTTTCATTACTACTGGTGCCATTTAGGAATAGTTTCCAGCACTTGCAAAATTGTGGGTCTCCTTGGCCATCATTGTAAGAATAGACTATATTTACAAATTGTTAATGAATCAGAGCTGTCTCTCTTTATGAGTTGAGAAGGGAGACGTCTTTCTGAAGAATCGATTCTTGAACTATGAGCTGCCCCCATAAAAAATGCAAGGGCTAACTCCTGTTTCTTATGCTTTAATAGAGGTAACCCCAGGTAACTATATGCAGTCAGGAATAAATTATTTTTCTGCTAACATAGCTTTCAGGCTTACATAAATAAGCATCCAAATTTCATGGGCTGTAAAGGCAAAGCAATTTAGATAATGTATTTAGAAAATGTTTTCCTCCAATACACGTGAAGCTTCCATTTATGCTGGATGTTGCAAACATGTTGTGGGTAAATGTTTTTTTTTTATTATTGTTAGTTTTCTGAAGTGGTATTTCACAATGTCCATTTTCACACGAATAAAAAGCGTAAGAAGAGCTCAGTGCTGTGGAGGGACAGAGGGTTAGTGGTCCCCTGTGTCTGGTTATGTTCAGATACGTGTGCATTGGTATAAGTTCGCAGGGTTAGAGCTACTTTTGTTGAAGGCTCTGTGTAGTTTGCTGCTAAACAGCCAAAACTTTGACTTAGAAATGTGGGTATCTTTTGTAGAAAATAGTTTTGTTTTCCTTTGCTTTAAACGAAGTAGAATGTTTCCCTATTCTGCATTGCAAAGGATTTTTTGAAGGGAAAGCAATAGGAATACCCTAGCCATTGTGCCGATCTGCAGTTTTAATTAGGTATGTCAAATCAGAAGGGCATTTATTTATCTAGCATACCTACTTAATTTGTTCCTGATCTCCACTCTAACGTTATTCAGAAAGGAATTACACACAACCCATCCCTCTCTTCATCTTCAGCGACCAGCTTCTGAAGAGGCTCCTGTGCTGGTTAGGGAAGCTTGCATCCCATGGGGAAGGACTGTGCAGCCGCCGGTGAGGACACAGGGGTTTCTTTACAACAGACCCCACCACAAAAGCTGCTGAAGAAGAACAGTGTTGGATGTGCCATTTCCTGGTTTAATGAAGAAGCATTGTCAATGAAAAATGTGCTAAAAGAAATGGTTCCAGAGCAAACCCATAAGCTGTAACAAATCACTTTGTTCAGAGAGTAAAATCTAGTGTCAAACCAGCAGAACTATTAGCAAAAACATGTTCAGGTAAAAGCAGTAGCTATACTGGAGTCCTGAGCCAAAATAGGTAATTTTAAAGACAATGGACTGATACTGATATTTCTGTACTTACAACCTTGATCAAACTCTAGTTACAAATTCATAACTCGACAGCTGAAATAGCAAATATAGTAGTTTTAAACTTGTCTTCTACAAAGGAATTGCTCATCAATAGTAGATTAAAAAGCTTTGAATTTATCAAAGCAGTACCAGACGAGGAGAAACAAAGTGGTAAAGTATATTTGGACTTTGAAAAAAACAGTTACACAACCCGTTACAAAGAGATCGAGGCAGTACACTTTTAAGGATGAAAAGAGGAGTAAGAGTTGGAGAATGCAGCAAAGAATTATCCACCCTTACTTATATCTGAAAGCAAAGACTTTATTCAGTCCTTGGAAAGCTTACAGTCTAAATCCCCGTGCTTACAACTCGTTGTGTGTAGGTGAGCTCTTGTGTCTGTAAGAACACTGATAACCCCAGAAGGATTTGGCATAATCACAGAAGAGACCGGACGAGAGCTTTTAATTTGCGATACAACTAGGGAGGATAATAACGTGTGGGGAGGGCAGGATGGAGCATAGCAAAACTGGGAAGGAGGCCGTGGTTGCTTTATTGAAGAATAAATTTATAATCTTGGTGGAGAAGGGATCATTTGTTTTTATTTTCTATTTGCTTTACCCCCTTAGTCTCTATAAGTGGTGCTGCAGAAGTAAAATTTTAGGGTAGATTTGAATGACTAAGTAGCAGCAAACTGAGTTTTTCCATCCCAAAAACAGGATATGGAGACAGATGGAAGGAGGAACAACTTGGTGGAATATCTTCTCATTGCTTTGTCAATATCGGTATTTGGTTTCCTTTGCTGCCAGACAGGGGTAGTGCTTCAGCTGAAAAAAGTGATTTGAAGTGTACTTCTGAATGCCAAAACTTCCAAAATGTTAACATACTCACATCTTTTGTTATTATCTGCATCTATTCATTATACCTTCAGAATGAAATGTAGCAAGCTGTTGGCAGTAATTGGTTTGATACTAAAAAAGGGCATATTTGCTTTTGGTTGCTTTCCAATAAGATCAAAGAGCAGCATTTATTACAGGTGTCACCAAAAATACTCTTATTGTTCTGCAGATGTAAATGGCCAGTGTTGCTATTTGATTCTTACAGGTTTTCTTTAATAAGCAGATTAATTAGCTCTTTCAGCTGTAGCCAAAAAGCTCAGGAAAGAGGCTGACTTTTATGCACTCTTGACTCTTGTTTAGCCACGGTGTGTTTCCTGACAATATAAACTAGATGGTCATATTCAGAGCATACCAACATATATAAACGTGTGTGTGTGTGTATGTGATTAACACTAACTTAAAAAAGTCTTTATTCTGTAGAAATAATCTTGAATTTGTAGTTCTTCATGACTGAGACATTTCAGACTAGCGTGTATGCGCTGTTGCCATTATGTGATAAAGAGCACATATGCAGGATCCGACTTTTACAGTTCATCAGTACATTTTATCGAATTCAAAATCTTCACAACAACAGTTGAAGCATTTCACATTCATTATAAATACTCATATCTTGTCTACGGGAAACATCTGTTCTATGGCGAGCTTTAACAAAGTACCCAGTCCCATCTGAAGCACACACTTAGTTAATCAAAAAACACATTATTAGTGCAGATAAAATGCTACTAATGATTTCTGCACTTTTCCAACAACATTTAAAATCCCAGAATGTTCTTTTATTTGCTATTGAAATGGATTCGCATTATACACCTGCCTTTTTATTTAGGGAATAAGGAAAACAGAACGAATGAGATGAAGTGAGCTGTATAACTGTTTTTACTCAGAAGTTCCTCAGTTCTTCCTGACTTGCCATCAGCCAGAACGCTAAGTGTTGTTTAGGACATGATCATCATAACCCTTAAGTTAGATAGGTAAATACTTTCAGCAAAATCAAAAACCATGTGTCACTTGACTTTGTTGTCATAACTTTGAAGCACAGTCAGTTCCCATTAGCTGCACCGACGAGTTGACAGCCACTTGGATATTCAGAATTTCCAAATTTGAGAGCAGGCGTCTTGAAAGCATGAAGCCTTGACAAATGAAATTGATCTGAAGAAATCAGTTTGAGCCAAGCATAACTGGAGTGGAAAATTCTGCTTATGCAATATTGAAGACGCAGTGACATTACTTCAAACTTTTTGATTTTTTTTTTTTGTTTGAAGGCTGGTAATACTTCATGCCATGCTGTGAACCCTTGGCTGTTGATGTTCTACTGCTTTCTCCTTGCAGGACACTTTGATTTAATTTCATCTGTTGTATGCATGATGGTTTATTCCACATCCCATCTCCTGACAGCGACCCTGGTCCATCGCACGTGGACGGTCGGTGCAGCCAGATCTCCAGCTTCCCTTGTCACTCCTTTTGCACAATGCCTGTTACATTTCCCTTTTCCTTTATCTGCTGAAGGAATTGTTGATGCTGATGCCTTCATTTTATGCTTAGAAAAATAAGTGCTTTTTGCTTATCTTGGTGTGTTCTGGCAGAATACCGAAATGGAACAGCAAATCAACAGAGCTGTAACCTGTTGCTTAAATGACTCAGATAAGAATATTACTTCAATCTAGTTGATATGCATTTCCAAAATATACTTTTAAGCACAGGAAAATGTTTGGAGCTTTTTTTCAGTTGTATTGCTAAAGATACTTTTTTTTTCCTTTTTGGAACAGGGAGTGTGTTACAAGTGTAGATTTATTTTTTTAAAAAACTGCTGAATATTTTTAATTTTGGCATTGAATAAATTATATGAAATTTAAGGATTTGTTCCTCTGAAGTAGTAATAGTTTCCTGCAGCAGAGAGGTCCTTAAATCTGTTCTACACCCTGAATTGCTGGCACAAAGTCATGTTAGTGTATGGTATATAAATGGTAGAGGAGCAGCAAAGCCATTGATCTCTCAGGTTGGTTTAGCTGATTAATTGTTAGAAATATTAGGAGCTGTGAAGGAGAGTGTTGGTATTCATGGTGATATAAAAGGGTGATAGATAGTTTTCAGTGGCAAAAGTGGTAGGTAATCTTCAAGGTGTCAGTCTGGGAGAAGTTGATGAGTTAGCCTGAAACTTTGTGATGCGGTTTCTAAGAAGATAGCACAAATGATGTTCCTGATTCTCATCTTTTAGCCATAAATTTCTAGTCTGACTTCGACAGATTTACTGCTGACTTTGGTAATGCCGAGTGACCAGAATCAGATTCACCATCTTTTTATTTTTCAGTATGTTTTTAACAAGCTGTGAAAAATGACACAATGTGGGAACAGTGGTGATTTCAGCCATCCTGTCTGTTTCAAAGCGGTGTCATTTTTCTTGCGTGCTGAGGTGGAATGGGGTTCTGACCAGTGAACACTTCATACGGTGGAAGCATGGGATGTACAAAAAACGGGGTAGCTTTTCCCTTTATTACTGGTGTGCAGCTACTCACATATACCTACCTGTTGGTTAGCTTACAGTCCTTCTACATGCTTAGCACTTGTTCAGCTGCAAGAAGGCATTTGTTGATCTAGTCATTAAGCTGCTAAAACTGGAAAAGACAGTGAAGTGTCTCTCCTGGTGTGAACAACAGAGGTGGAAATATTCGGCTAACTCTTCACATCAGTGAATCACAAAGGCTTTAGCAGTGAACAGCTTCATGACGTAGCTGCAACCAGAGCTTCCAGCTGCTCTAGAAACTTTTTGGAGAAAATTCAATATTTTTTTCTTTATCTGCCACAGAAATGGGAGTTTCAAAAAAAANAAAAAAAAAAAAAAAAAAAGTAATTACCCTCTCAAGAATAGTTTGGGCTTTGTGTCAGCTTGGGTGGCAGAAACTCCTCGTGGATACTGGTCACAGGCATCAGGAAACTAAATCTTTTTGGTGCTAAGATGCACAGACTCTTTGCATTGGTTTTTGTGTGGCACATAATGTCACAATGGCACAAGTCCTGGGCAAGGTTGTGTTCCTCCTCAGCTCCCCTCAGTCTTGTATGTCTCCAGAATGGCAGATGTCTCAGTAAATGTCTAAACCCCAGAACTTCTGTAAAAGTGAGCCAACAAATTATTTCATGTTGTTAGACCAACAGCTTAGCTCCGTAAGTGTGCTTAAGACACACTCGTGTAGTAATGCTGTCTATGATTTTTTGTCTTAAAATACAATACTGAGTGTTTTCTTATTAGAATCCATTCTGCTGTTTGTTGGTAGTTGTTCCAGCAGAGCTGTATCCATCATGGGCTTGCCTTGCGTACCGCTCTAGTGTAGAAGGGTTCAGCTTGCTCACAGCTAATAAATAACCTGGGAATAACGGTTGTTGGGCTAAATTGGAACTGACCTGAAAAATTATTTTATTTCTGCTTCCCGGCTTTGTTGGAAATAGTCTTCTTTCGGATTTCAGATGATTTAGTATACTATGGGGATCTTCAGATGATTTAGTATACTATGGAGATAGTTCTTGGAAAACCAGGCGCGTAAAGGAGGAGTGCCACTGGTAAGGGCCACCAGAAGCGTGGCCCGTGTGAGCTCTGTGTTGCCTTCGGCTGGAGGAAATGATGCATTTCCTGGGCATGGCTGAGCATCACTTGACGTGCCGTGAGCCAGGAGTGAGTTGTCACTGCAGGTTCATTTCAGTGAAGGCTATTGAAGAACTTCTGCCCAGCGTCTCACTGAAGGTGAAAGCAGCTCCTGTTGCTGCTCTCACAGTTGGGTCGGAGAACAGCCCCGGGGGGGGTTAAACAACAGAATGCAACTGAGGATGGGTACGGTCATCAAGACGTCTCTCCTGACGTTTGCACATGGCCTGTTTTCAAGACGATCAGTGTTCTTTAACCTCCCTATCGAAATTCACTGTATATAAGGCTTCAATGTTTGTGCCAAATAATAAATTTGCTTAAAACAGATTAATTTTGATTTTATAGGAAAGTGTAGAGTCCAAATTTAGTCAGCTAAAAAAGATATTTAAAAGTAAAATAATGACAAATTGCTACTAAAAATTAATTCAAAGGAATTAATTCAGGCATTGCCTTCCCACAGGCGATTTTGCCTATGCAAAAATATGGTTAATTGCCTTTCTGGTCTTTGTCTGAAATTTCAACATTTTTGTTAAAGATTTAATAAAAGAATTTCAAGACTTTCTATACATTTTAGACACTAAAGGTGAAGGAATGCCCTTGCTTTGTCAGGCTTGGTGTCATTGTCCTGCAGCAGTTAGTAAGAAACAGCCCTGGGGCTCGCAACTCCTAGGTGTGATGATTATTTTAATTTTTTTCCAGCTACAGAGAACTTGTTTTCTTGTCATTATTACTTGGAATCTAGAAGTTCAGAAAACTTGGTTTTGAAACTGTCCCATGGTTAGGGCAGTTGCAGACTTTCCTGAATGCTCTCAAGTTTCTCATCTAAACATTTCTAACTGGTTCATTACTGCAGACCACACAAAAGTGGTTCTTTGATTTTTACTAGTTGCCTTTTTAACTTTTGAACTTATTAATTAAAGAAGGTGGTTGAAAAACAATTTATTGAGAGTTGCATGTTATGGCAACCTCCAGTTTTAATTGTGTACTTCAAATGCTGCTGTTCTGATGCAGAAATACTGATTTGGCTTTCTGATACTTGGGGATAGTTAATATCTATTTGCTTTTATTTCATTTGTGTAACTGTTGATGTCCCGTAGGCTTGTTACATTGCTCAGCTCACCGTTTCTAGCCTCCTTGAGCAGCTCTCTGAAAAACTAATGAATGTAAATGTTAAAAAGAACTTCCATTGCAAGAAAAAAAGAAGGAAAGGCATTGAAAATGAGGTGAGAAAGGGAAAGGAAGGGAGCAGAATAGCACTGTTTAAACCAAGGAATTTTAACATAGAGCTTGTGTTGTAGCTCAGAGGGGAAGAGAGAGGGGGATGCCATGAGGAAGAATCGAGGAGGAGGTTATAAATGTTGGGAGGCATCATGTTTTTGTTGTGTCTGCAGGCTCTTGTGGAAGGGCAAGAGATGGGAAGGAAAGCTTTGGTGTTTATTATTTGCGTCAGAACACAAGTTTCTTCTTTTGCCATACCCTGATGAATGCGGGGTTCTAGGATGAGGCTGAGGATCAGGCCACTGTGCAATCTTTTCCTGATGTCTGGATGGACTAGATAGTAGGCATTGCAGGGATGGGGTGGAAATTCACTATTGTCAAACTTGTATCCTTCTGTGGACAGTGCATTAAAAAAAATATTAAAAAAAAAGATCTTCTTTTGAGTCATTTGAAAGAAGGTGGTGGGTGACTTCTGGAAGAGTCTTGCAGTCTTTTGATAGTTTCAGGCATGCCTTGGCAGTTACTTTAGAAGATAAATGTTGAGAGATTTCTACACCACCACTCCCCACCAAAGCAAAGCCCATCTAACCATTTTCTCTGAAGTGCAGTATTGAGCAGTTTCATTGCTGTGGAAGCGGCGAGCATGTCAGTACGCCGTTTGGCCAGTGTTGTATGTGTTGCAGCAAAGGTAAACATGATAGGGCTCAGATTTGTGACTCTGGAATAACAAGAGTAAACCATGTGTCAAAATGCCTTTATTTTGTGGCTTCCTTCATGCTTTAGACTTATTATTACCTTAAAAAAAAAAAAAGGGGGTGGTAGGAAGAGAAACAACAAAAGTTTCTTGTTGAAGTGCTATAGCACTTCGTGCACATGTGGTCTCTGAGATGTTTCCATCATGCTGCCTTTTTTTTTTCCCTTGCAGAGGACCCATAATTACATAATAAAATATTAATAGCACTAGTCTTAAAAGATTTAGCTCCTAGCATGAGAATATGTACCCGTGGTGCTCAGTGTGTATAATATATGAAGCTCCTGTATGTACTGTGAATGTATAATAGATACAGTTGTTCTAGTCTTAAAATTAAATGTGGTGTTCCAAGCATGCACTGTAATTAGATGCTACTTATAGAGAGATGTGTTAAAAACTACTTTGCGAAGGCTTATACATGCTAGGTAATATAATTTATCTCCTTTGTCATTTGGGACAGAAATGTGGTTACTATCCATGCAGTCCAGAGAGTTCCTGGCATTCTTATTTCCTTTAATATTTTTTTTAATTTTTTATGATACAGTTTATAAAAATAACTACTCTTAAGAATCTCATCTTTGTCCTGGCATACAGGCAAACTAAGTATTACAAGTGAAGAGCTACAGCTGCATTTAATGTCTTTATGATTTTTTCCCCCAGTTTCCCCCGTAACTGTGGAAAAAAACACGTGTCTTGCAAAGTACTGCTGTAGCTGACAAAATCTTAACTCATGTATGTTTATTCAATGCCTAGATTATCACCATTGAATGAATACGGGGTTTGAGGGTACTAGTAATGACTAGTCTGACTAGTACTGTAAGGTCCAGCTCTGTTTTTTCTTACTTATTGTGCTCTGGTGGGCCAGGAATGTTAGTGAATGTAATGAGAAATGGAGGTTGCCATAATAAATCCAGGTATCAAAGAATTACTTTTCAACCACCTCTTTTAAATAATAAATAAAACCGTTGAGTCATCAACCAGTTCATGTTTGGGTTTTTTTTTTTTCAAATAAAAGAAAGGATGCTCCAGGAATTGTCATACTGATGACAGGCGTGGGTTCCGTGGTGTTGGGGTGTTAGGTCTGAGGTGGGGGAATGGGATATGGCTTTGTCTTACTTCGACAGGATGGTGATGCCAAATTAAAATATACCTTACATGAAACTTCTAGTAACGCTAGCTATTGCATTTTTATTTTTTTCCCCTCCAGAGAACAAATTTGGTTGAAACAAGTAATGCAGATTCACCTTCTGGAGATCCCAGAATGTACCAGTTGGACGTTACCCTAAGAAGAGGGCAAAATTTAGCAGCGCGGGACCGTGGAGGTAAGTGTGCTGGTCTTAATGTTTGCGAAGTTACTTGTCCATTGTGTAAATTTATATGAGGGTATTAAAGTCAGAATTAAGGTTTCAATTGTGTGTTAGTTAAATTCTGCTTAAAACTACGTAGAGGTTCTTTTACTCAAAAGCACGAAGTAAAGGAGCTAAGGCCAGCTAGACCCACACAGGAGAGGAAACAAGATTTAGCAAATATTGCTTTAATTCTTCTGCTAGCTAATTTTCCTCCCTTTTTTGAATGTTTCAAACTAAGAAAGATGCGCTAGATTTACTTTAACCATGCAGATTTGTGCTGTTTTGCTCATACACGCGCCGTCTTGCTACATGTTTTGTCCCTTTTTTAAAGACAAAACCAGTAAAACCCCTCTGTCGGATGTGTCCAGGGTTTACCTGTCAGCCAGTCTGCTGATCACAGACCGGCATTTTACAGTCTGCTCTGAGACATGTACCGCACACATAGTTCAGATGCAGAAAGGATTCCTGAAAGGTGTTTTTTTCACCCACAAGAACACTGCAGGCTGACTCCGTGACTCTGTACATGCAACTGCAGCTGGTATTTAAAATTAGATAAGTCAGTAATCCACTTCTGAACAGCAACGTGAGCATGATAAATCTGACTAACAGCGTATTTTGGATTTGCCGTTATATACTCCTTGTGAGGGAGAAAAAGCCATAGTAAAAATTTAGCTGCAAAATTAGTATTGTACAGCACTTTTCCATGCTTGTTGGAGGAAGTTACCTGACCAGTTTCACATCGCAAATATGGTAGCAGAAACCTAGAAGGCTGTTTACATTGGTAGGAAATTACTCCACTGATACATATGTCATTGAAACTGAAATTTTAATACACTATTGCAAAAGTAAACTTTTATGTATATTCTTCCTCTAGATGTATTGATATTCTATCAAGCTTTGCCTGAGATTCATTAAAAATAGATACTGAAATGTTTTTGTTCCATGAGCTAGAGAGACTTGCCCAGTTTCTGAATGATGTGTTGTAATTCAGTTGTATCCATCATTCATATTATTTATAAATGAACAAAAATGTGAATGTAAATGTGGTTGTTTGTATGCAAGGAAAACATCTGTAATTTTTTTCCCCCAAGATGTGGGAGTCTAGGTCTAGAGTAAACGAGGGGTGGGAGATCCATCTCCTGAGGTGGAATCCCAGGGTCTGAAATGAAGACTAGGTGCTGTGTAAAATGTCAAGTGCTTTGAAAGGTCAGTTCAAAAAGCTGCTGCTTGAGCAGCAAGGAGACCTCCTCAAGCTGCCTGGGAGGCAGCACGACAAGTGTGGTGTTTCCACAGCACTTGTTAGTCCCGGAGCCCTGGCACTAGGGCTGCAGCGCTCGGTCGTCACCCATCCTGTTTGGGAGCCAAGAAGGCCAGTGGTCTCCTGCGGTGTGTTAAGAAGACCGTGGCCAGCAGGTCGACGGAGGTCATCCTCCCCCTCTGCTCTGCCCTGGTGAGGCCA
>RSEF01000031.1:53467907-53479658 GCA_003993805.1 Himantopus leucocephalus
GGTCCTCCTTTCTACCCTTTTTAAAAATGGGTGCAATGTTTCCGTTTTTCCAGCCACCGGGAACTTCACCTGGCTGCCATGACTTTTCAAATATCATGGAGCGTGTNTTTTCCAGCCACCGGGAACTTCACCTGGCTGCCATGACTTTTCAAATATCATGGAGCGTGTCTTGGCAACTACATCAGCCGATTCCCTCAGGACTCTGGGATGCATCTCGTCAGGTCCCATAGACTTCTGTATGTTCAGGTTCCTCAGGTGTTCATGAACCTAATCTTCTCTTGCAGTGGGAGGGACTTGGCTCCCTCAGACCCTGCCTTGCAGTCCATCTACTCAAGACATCTGGGAAGAGAGGTTGCCAGTGAAGACTGAGGCAAAAATGCTGTTGAGTACCTCAGCCTTCTCCTCGTCCGTTGTGACCAGTTTGCCAGTCTCATTCTTCAGGGATGGTACGCTTTCTTTGACCTTCCTTTTTTAGCTGACATACCTGTAGAAGCCCTTCTTATTATTCTTTGCGTCCCTTGCCAAGTTCAGCTCCAGCTGGAGATTAAAACCTTTTTGTCTCTCTTTGATATCAAACTATTCTTTTTCAGTCCCTTTTATCTTGCAGATAAGTGCTGAATTCTACACCATCTTTGTCAGTTCATTTGTGTTATTTGTAGCAATCATTTAACTGGTTTTACTTCTAATATTACTTAGTCATACTGTCATTTTTAACATGAGAGGCTCTTTAATAGCCTAAAAATGTTGAGAGGCTCCAGTGTTAGCTGGGTAAGCATATGTATAAGAGAGACCACAAAGAATTTTGGGACCGCGGTGGGAGTGCAAGGTAGCTAAATTGGATAGAAAAGGAAAAAAACCCATACAAGTCAAAGTAAGATTGTACATCAGAAAAAACTACAGCAATCTACTGAAAATTAGTAGATGATAGCCATGAGTAGCTTAAAGTGAACTATGGGTTCCAGCTTCCCTGAAGCACAGAAATAGGAACTTGGAGAAACTCGTAAAAGGTGTCTTCAGGAAATCTTCCATTTTTCCACTATGATACCTTCAATCCTAGAACTGTCGAGCCACATGGAAAATAATAGGACTGAATAGTTCAGTCAGTTAAAAGTTAGTATTACTTTTATTAAAAGTATTAGGTCTTGCTGCATTTCTAGAGCTGTTAAGAATTGTATAAACTTTAAAACAAGTGAAGTCAAGTATTGAACTTGTATTACTCTTTTTTAATTTAACATCATTATCTGAGACTAAGCAAACACTATTCAATAGAAAGGAAGAACTTAAAGCAAATATTTTTTAATAGATGATTCAATGAGAGGTGGAAGTAAAGAATAAGGTAACTGCTGTGGCATTGTCAGACTATTCACAATATGTTGGAACAAGAAGCTGGCAAAACTGTTTGAGAAGGGATGCAAGACATGACATTGCATTTATTTTTTTTAGAGTTGGGGTATATATGTCTGTATATGATTCTATAAACATTTCTTTATCTACTGACTTCTTCCATTTCTTTAGGATATGAAAGAAATCACAGTTACAGAACCGGGGAAATTGTGTGCCCATACCTGCCCCTAAAATAGTTGCGATTAAAATCGTTTTTGAACTTCAAAGTTACTGGTCAAAAATAATAAAAATTGACTCCAGTGTTTCTTTTTAGTATACAGCAATATAGAAATATATACCATTGTAACACAGGCATTGTTTGATAACTGGAGCAAACTCTTACGAGCACTCAGCACTCCTGAGTTTTGCTCCTGACTTATTTGGTTATAGTGGAAAAGTCCTTTTAAGCTCTTCATGACTCATTTTGTGGATCTGTACTAGTGAAAAATACTTTTTCTCAGCAGTTTTATGAAATGCAGTTGCTTCTAAATTGCTCTGAGCTTTTCTGAGGAAAAGTCAGAGTATTCTTATTACTACTGTATGAGATAAACAACTAGTTGGTCCGAGATTATCTGATGTTGGTTTATGGCAAAATTTTCCACCCTTGGGTGAAGTATGATGGAATGCATTCATTATTCATTTTAATATTTAAGTATGGGATTGCTGAGATTAAAAAACAGAATTTGTAAAGTGAGACCAATTAAACTCTTTTAATGAATCTCTTTTCTCGGTCAAATCAAGATCATATTTGTTTTCTACATTCCCATTTCAGAATGTTAAAACAATAAGTTTATGTGGCAAATATAAACTAGTTTATCCTTACATTTTTGTCAGATAAGAATTTTTCCCCAGATTTAGTGAAACACTGTACAGACTGCCTATTCCTGATTAAACCTTACAGTTTTATAGGCCGACTGATGGGAATAGAGAATCACCTAGGATGCAGTCTGACCACTCTGACTTAAATGTTAAAAATATAAATAACGGTAACCCCTACAGGCTCTGTCAGAAAAATCCCCATTTTCTTTATGGGAAATCAAAACTTTAAAATGTATGTTATGTAGTAAAAGTGAAAATTATAAATCCTATCATTTGAATCTGACAACTATATTTTTCTTTAAGTATTTAGTCTGAATAAGACAAGTGCATTGACTTTAATTTCATTTGCAGAAAGTAGATCTTAAAGAATAAGTTAAATGATTAATGGCCTAAAAAGTGGATGGAGTGTCATAACTTCCATTGGCATTGAAAATCTATAAGAAAGAATTTTACATATGTGAAGTGCGTCTGAGTAGTATTAAGACTAGCATATCACCTGGATGTCTATTACTTTAATCAAATTTAAGGCTACAGGTAAAATGAATAATAATTAAAATATACACCTAATCACTGCCTGTCTGTAGGGCTAATTGCTGTCACTGAAAGAATGAATTGTTAAAAAAGTAATTCTTCATTGAAGCTCTCTCTCCTGTATCATTGGTGGCCTATTTTTAGTACCTATAAAAGTAATGATTTTTTAATTTATTAGGAGCTGTGATGAATGAAAATCATGCAGTTACATATCTTGACATTGCTTTCAAGAATACTTATTTCTTACAGTCATATTGTATAAAAAAGCTGGTTGACTGTGTGCTAATTTTCTGTATTATCTTGAGAGCTCTGATGTAGTGTTCTACCAGGAGTTAACATTAATTTTACTTATTTCGAAGGAATGTAATACTTCATAAAAATTCTACTTCTTTTATAATTTATACCATCTTCCATTTTCAATTTCACATTAAAAAATCATTAAATTATGTTAATTAAAATTATACATTCAAATTGTAAAATGTCGATCTACTTTAAACCTTAAAGCCTTTGCGAAACATAGAAATACTACCATTTTAAACATTTTTACTAAAAAGTTACATTACTGGACATTACTGGACAGTGTGTTTGTTTTCATGCATTTTTTCCCATCCCATTCAATAGTAAATTCAGTCTATTCAGAGGTTCAGGAACAAAATATAAATGTAAATTCTTCCTGAACATAATTTCCTAAGGACCAATATTAACATTTTTAAATGTTCATACCAATTCATCTCAGCTATTGGCAGTTATTTGAATATTAATCTGTTGTTTTGTAATTTCACAGCCATTCTCTCCACAGCATATTCCATCAAACTCCCTGAAAATTCTGACCTCTTAATATTTGTGAGCAAGCAGGTTGAATATTTACATAAATATTTATTTAACAATTACAGAAAGGAATGGTTTAAAATGTGCATTGGATAATTCAGGCCCTGGTTGGTCTATGCACCTGCTTAAGTCCACTCACACTCAAAATAGCATGAAAAGACATGGTATTTAAGCAAAATACAAATGTTTTCCTGAATTATGGTCCCTATTGGGACTACTATTTAAATAAGGTGTAAGTTTGAGCATTTTGATGTGATCATTATCTTTACTTACAAAGTCTGTGTTTATTTTTACTTTAAGTTTTTGGCTTACCAGAAAATTTTCTATTACAGAACTGTTTTAACTGGGTGTCTAGTTCAGAACCACTGGATACATCAGTAGAGTTCACGTTGACAGTCTGCCTCCATGTCTCTGCAGGCACATGTTTTTGTTTGCAGTAAGTGTATATATGTATTTGTGCCCATGAGTAACTTGGTTATTTAAAAATAGTTGGGTTTGAATTTATTTTAACCCTTCTATGGCTAAATATGGTTGAAAACATATGAATGATGTTATTTTATACATTCCACAGTTAGTTTTTTGTTCTTTTTCTAGGATTTAAGTTCTATTGTTTACTATAAGCTTATGTTTTTATAGTCTTCTTTTCTCTTTCTGTTTAATTAATTGATGATTTATAATAACTAGTAGCTTAAGAAAAATGTGGAGATTATGAAAACTGGGAAATGTATTATATATCCAATAAATATTTAACTATGTAGACAAGAAGAACATTTTAAGGAAATACATTAGTGAAAGGTACAAATAAGTGAAATCAGACACTTCCCTGAATCTTGATCAACATAAATCTAGTTTACATAGCAAATTATTTACAGTGTCCAAGAATATTGAGGTAAGATTCCTGTTGTTTTGGAAATACTCAGATAGTGTCTTTCATTAATGAATCATAAATCATAAGGAACACATGAAATAATATACAAAGCCTTTTGTCAATGTGTAATAACTCCAGAAAGTAGATGCAATTGTCAATGTAACAGGAAAATCTTGAATCTCTATTGGAAAGTAGTCTAAAATAACGAAAGCTGTTACTAAACTTTTCATGTTTGATTATCAGATTTCTTAAAAGTCATAGGTAGCATATTTCTGCAGAATATAAAATCAGGTTCAAAGGAACATACTGTCTATAAAATATTAATTTCAAAACTGGAACACTGTTTGACCTTGCTCTATGAGTTTCAGTTGTTCGTTTGACATTAGAGATTCATATCTGTCTAGATATGTGAGGTTGTTAATGGGACCTAACCTTGCAGATGAAATTTAGTTTACTACAGGATATTTTTAAGGTTTGGAAAATTTAGTTGTACTTTATTTGTGAGCTCACAACAACCAGTGACCTGTAATCACATTTATACTGGGGGGGGTGGGACTTAATCATGCAGATCGTCAGTTCTGTACAGACATGGTGAAATAGCATTGACATTGATCTTTAGCAGTTAGGGACATGAAATATTAGTAATATTTTATAGATTCAAAATTCATATACCAATGTTTTGCTGCTTTAGGGAAGACTATTGCAATTTAAAAGAAAAATGTTGTTCAGCAGTAGAATACATCAGAGCGGAATCCACTTACGTAGAATAGTGCATATTATGGAGGTCATTTTAGTCAGGTAGATAGGTGCTTAGATCGCAACCAGTCAATATTTATGGTACACTTGCCAATACTAAAAATCCTTCATTTGAACTTCTGTTCTGTTTCTTTGTATTCATCCTATGTAAATAAAGTAAAGGTAATATATAAAAGAAATCCTAAGTGCTATTTAAAAAACAGATTGACACTTTAATGGGGTATGAATAAATCTTAATTTTACATTTCTATTGAGAAAGGGTCATAGCAGGCACAATTTTTATATTCTGCTTAATGAAGTCCCAGCTCCACTGAAGCCTTTGGCAGAATAATTAATTTAAATAAGGTAGGATTTAAGCCAATAATTGTGGTAAAAGTTAGCTATTTGTGTTTAATGCATACATACAGTGCCACTAGATTCAGATCACTGATGTTTTAGAAGTGATTGTAAGAGATTTTTGGACAATGATTTAAATGTAAGTTGGCTATTTCCAGCTTGGTTCTTTATATTATAAAGACAGTTTTAAATAGTGTAGGTTTATGTGACTGTTGCTGAATTGTTTACTCATATGTTTTTCTTTATATTTCTTGTATTCATGTATTATATAGACAACTGTAAGACATTTACAGAGGAAGAAGTGAATAATTCCTACAGTGTGTTTATATGAGCAATGGCATAAGCCTGCATTAGAGCAATTTGTAATAAATTTATGAAATCTTACTTGATGCAGAAGAAAGGGTGCAAGCTTCAGGGAAACAGGATCTCAAAGAGCACTAAAGAAAACCTGACTTGGTAGTTGATAATTAGATCACTCTCCAATGAGGCATTGGTTTGAGCCCTCTTCCACTGAAAAGAGAATTGAAGTTGATTTCCTGCTTCCGTGTCAGTGCTCTAACCACTATACTATTGTATAATGAGAGAGGTGAAAGCAACCTCCTTTCTCATTCATCTTAAAAAACAGTGATTCCCACTTGTGTTTTTTTTTCAAGGAACAGTAGTAGAGAGCCTGTTCTCAGGAGAGGAGCCTGGCTTTTAAACTTCAATATGGAGATACCATAGTGCTTAAGTATTGACTTCCTCTGTCAGATCTGGACTTCAGTGCATATTCAGTGTTTTCAAGTTGCTGCATCAAAAGACAAAGCATTGCTGATCTCCATGACTTTTTACATTGTACCCGTGTGGGAAAAATCATAAAATATATATTAATCTTTCATTAATTAGCCAATCTGTGCAACTTACTTATTTTTAATTTATGCCTTGTAAATGCCATGCATTTTTTAAAAAGGTAAAGCTAGGGATGGGGTAGTCTCACAAGTGGAGAGGTAAGATGTTCATTCAAACTGCCAGTTTAAATCCTTAGGCTTAAATCCTACTTCAGATCATCATAGAGCCAACCAGCAGAATGCCATACATTGCTGTCATTGAACCAACCTACTGATAGCATATTTTAAACAAGAAGAGCAGATGCAAATTGTGCGTTAATATTAGGATACCTAACCTGTGGGAAACCTTGTTGGACTGGGAAGAAGATTCCACTGGGGAATTTACCATATTACATGATGGTGGTTTGCTTGGCACTGGAAATGTGTGGGGTTTTCTTCCCTTTTCAGAGCTTGTACTGCAAGGGGAATTTTGTCAGTAGAAGGTGCATGCATATAATGTTTTGGAAGATCAGTTCCCTGTATCCCCCCATATCTTTGTATCTTTGTTCCAAAATAGCTTAGAGCTCAGTAAAGAAGTGAGGATCTTTTCTATTATTTTGCATGTTGATCATAAAAATGATGTTATATTAAATAGTTAGAAATTCCACATGAAATAGAAATATGAGCATTTATATCAGTTACTGGCAGATTGTTTCATTTTGCTTTCTGAGAGCCGTTAGTAGTTGATGCAAGAAGTCCTAGTTTCTGCTCATTTGCTTCTTCATTAGCATTATATTTTATTAATATATTTTTAACAGTGTATTCACAGTTTTTAGTTTGTATCAACAGATAAATATGTTATCTTGATAACACAGAGTTCCCAGCAATCACAAGGGGATTGATTTATCATCTTCCAAAGGTTTTCTGAACCATGTAAAAATATTCATTGGACATACAAATTATTAATTCTGGTATGATTTTTCTGCACTACATCTTTTTTTCTAAACTTTTCTCTGATTTAGTGCCTGACTTTGTTTAATGTTTCTAAATGATTTGCTGAAGCTTTACAAGTGATGTTTCATCTGCCAGAGAAAATGTGTGAGCTGAATGCTGTCCCCAAATATGATACAATATTGTGATAGCATTAATATGGATATTGATGCAAAATCAATGCAGATAGACTCCACATCTAATCACACACACCCTCACTCAAGTTCACCGACAGCAACACTAAGTTTCTTCTTTGGTTTCAGTGTTGAATAGGTAGCGTTTATGAGGGGTTGCACTTTAGATCCTTATTTTTGTAATTGTTATGCCAGTACACATAAAACTGTTTTTAGAACTGAATTTGTTTCAGCATTGTTATCAGACGCCCTTTAGACTAATTTGAGTTTTGGTTTTGGCTTTTATGTAGTTTAAGCTTTCTCTCAGTAAAATACCGAACCAACTTCTTGAAACTATAAAATATTACTAACATCTTAAACTTTGTTACCATTAAAAGACTATGTAGTCCATTGTAAAAAGGGGAAAAATGCTTCTGGAATGCACAGCACAATTTGGCTGAAGTGGTTGCTGTTTTCCTCCTTTGCATGGCTTTAAAAAAAGTGACTCTGGCATAATCTTAGGCTATATTTAGTGTAACTAACAAGTGATATAAAAAAGCAGAACAGAGGTCACCAAAAGGTTTCACACAAAAGTTGAAGCTGTTCCTTGGAAACTGTGCATTTCCCTTTTCACGCAGAATGGTTGGGGTAGGAAAGGACCTCTGGAGGTCTTCTTGTCCAACCCCACTGCTCAGGCAAGGCCACCTAGAGCAAGCTGCCCAGGATTGTGTTCAGATGGCTTTTGAATATCTCCAAGAAGGGAGGCTCCACAACCTCTCTGGGCATCCTGCTCAGTCACCCTCACGGTAAAATGTGTTTCCTGATGTTCAGACAGAACCTCCTGTGTTTCAGTTTGTGACCATTGCCTCTTGTCCTGTCACTGGGCACCACTGAAAAGAGCCTGGCTCCATCCTCTTTGCACCCTCCCTTCAGGTATTTGTACACACTGATGTGATCCCCCCTGAGCCTTCTCTTCTCCAGGCTAAAAAGTCCTAGCCTTTCCTCATAGGAGAGATGCTCTAGTCCCAAATCATCTTAGTGGCCCTTCACTGGACTCTCTCTTTCTAGTACTGAGAAGCCCAGAACTAGACACAGGACTCCAGGTGTGGCCTCACCAGTGCTGAGGAGAGGCGAAGGATCACCTCCCTCGACCTGCTGGCAATACTTTGTCTAATGCAGCCCAAGATACCATTGGTGGTCTTTGCAGCAAGGGCACATTGCTGGCTCATGTTCAACATGGTGTCCACCAGGACCCCCCAGGTCCTTTTCTGCCAAGCTGCTTTCCAGCTGGTTGGTCCCCAGCATATATTGGTGCCTGGGGCTGTTCCTCTCCAGGGGCAAGACTTGACACTTCCCCTTATTAAATGTCATGAGGTTCCTGTCAGCCCATTTCTCCAGCCTGTCGAGGTCCCTCTGGATGGCAGCACCACCCTCTGGCATATCAGCCACTCCTCCCACTTTTGGGTCATCAGATAACTTGCCCCATCATCCAGATCATTAATGAAGACAACAGCACTGCACCCAGTACAGATCCTTGGGGTACACCACTAGTTACTCGCCTCCAACTAGACTTCGTGCCACTGATTATCAACCTCTGGGCCTGGCCATTCAGCCACTTTTCAACCCACCTTATTGTCTCCTCATCCAGCCCATACATCAACAGCTTCTCTATGAGAATCTTATGGGAGACAGTGTGACTGTCTACAGTGACTTAGTGAAGTCAAGGTAGACAATATCCACTGCTCTCCCCTCTTCTACCAGGCCAGTCAGTTCATTACAGAAGGTGATCGTGTTAGTCAAGCATGACTTATCCCTTGGTGAATCCATACTGACTTCTCCTGATGACCTTCTTGTCCTTCATGTGCCTGGAAATGGTTTCCAGGATTAGCTGCTCCATCACCTTCCCAGGGATCAAGGTGAGGCTGACTCGCCTGTAGTTCTCTGGGTCCTCCTTCTTGCCTTTTTTAAAGATAGGAGCGACGTTTGATTTCCTCCACTCCTCAGGCACCTCTCCTGATCACCATGGTCATCCAAAGATACTCAAGAGTGACCTGAAAATGACATTTCAAAGGTCTTAACAGGTTAAGGTTGGAGGGCAATCTATCCCCTTGCTTAATCTGTTGCCATATCTTCTGAGATTTGCTGATATTTTGGTGACCTCTAACCTTGACATGTTGCAGTCTCATAATTTACTGGTCATGTGCCATGTTCTTTATTTCTGGCCATTTAAATAGTCATGGGTCTTTGTGAATAGAATCTTCATTTTGTTTTCACATATAAATGTGCACAAGTAAACATATTTTTAACGTAGAATAAATACTGTGATTTAAGCTGTGTTAATATTCTTGTCCTGCTAGCTTTAGACTCAACAGCAATAGCTATTTTGCTATGCTTTGGCATGTGATTTGTAGATGACATTTAACATGTAGAATAGGATCAGGTTTAAAAATCGATCTATTAAAATAAACTGGGTTTTTTATAACTGTTTCCAAGAGATAGTAAATATCACGTTTTTATGAGCTGCTTTCTTAAACCTAATTACCCAAGGATAATTTTGTTTATAGTTTCAGTAAACTGCTGTACAACATCAGTTGGGAGAGAGGAGTGAGAAAAATGTGAGAGAAGCAACTATGCAGACACCAAGGTCAGTGAAGAAGGAGGGGGAGGAGATGCTCCAGGCACTGGAGCAGAGATTCTCACGTATTCTCACTCCTGTCTTCCAGCTGCTGTTGCGCAGTGGTTTTTACCCTTTCTTAAATATGTTAGCACAGAGGCGCTACCAAAGTCACTGATTGGCTCAGCTATTGGCCAGTGGCGGGTCCATCTTGGAGCTGGCTGGAACTGGCTCTGTCCAACATGGGGGCACCTTCTGGCATCTTCTCACAGAAGCCACCCCTGTAGCTGCCACCGCTACCAAAACCTTGCCATGTAAACCAAATACACCTGCATAAAAGCCCCTGAATTAAGTGAGCAAACTATTTAGACCATTATTTAAGTCCAACTGTTAGCTGTCAAATACAGAATCCTGTACAGTAATCTTAACTTATGATCAAAGTTAATGTTGTGGGTAACTTGGCACATTTAGAATTGTTTTGGGATGCCAGGATATTTTCACATATACACACGTCAAACACCACATATAAAATCAATTCCCTGCCATGTTTTACAGTGACTATTTGTGACGTCTGATTTGCAAAGATATATATTTATGCGCATCCATATGCTATACCTGAATACAGTGTGTCAATACTAGGTATTGATCATCATTTAGTGCTGTAATATTATTGGTTCTGCAGCATTATCAAGACATATTGGAGAAGCAAAGTTTGCATATTTTATATTTTTGGGAGTCTCTGAAACAACTCATCTATAATATTGTAGGACCATGCAACATTCTCTGAACAGAACTAAGAAAGCTAAAATGTACTGAAATTGTCATTTACTGCAGTATTGTTGCATTTAAATTGTTACATTGCTATATTCCAATTGGAAGTTTTAAGCCTAGAATTTTTTAAAATGGAAGATTAATCTCTAAATAAAATTTGTCTAGCAATTAACACTAATAAAAAGTTAGGAACAAGTGTAAGTCTTTGAGGATGTTTTACATAACAGTTTATATGTACAGTACAGATCAATGACATGGTCTCTAGGGCTAAATGCCGTTAATCCATTGTACTGGTTTTGGCTGGGACAGAGTTAATTTTCTTCATAGTAGATAGTATGGGGATATGTTTCGGATTTGTGATGAAAAAAGTCTTGATAACACACCAATGTTTTAGTTATTGCTAAAGAGTGCTTACACAGCATCAAGACCTTTTCTGCTTCTCACTTCTGTTTCTCACTGCCCTGCCAGTGAGTAGGCTGGGGGTGCACAAGAAGATGGGAGGGGACACAGCCAGGACAGCTGACCCCAACTGACCAAAGGGATATTCCATACCATAAGACATCATGCACAGCAATAAAAGTTGGGGGAAGAAGAAGGAAGTAGAGGGACGTTTGGAGTGATGGTACTTGCCTTCCCAAGCAACTGTTATGCGTGAAGGAGCCCTGCTTTCCTGGAGATGGCTAAATACCTGCCTGCCGATGTGAAGTATTTTGCTTTGCTTATGCGCGCAGCTTTTGCTTTACCTATTAAACTGTCTTTATCTCAACCCGTGAGTTTTCTAACTTATACCCTTCCAAAGAAAATTAACTCTACTCCAGCCAAAACAGGTTTCATCACCACTATGTTATCCGGAAAAACACTTATTGAACACTGTTAGTATTATATAACAACACCATACAGCTCAGGATTGAGTATTCTCACCAAGGGTTAAATTCC
>RSEF01000031.1:53490269-53501648 GCA_003993805.1 Himantopus leucocephalus
TACCAAGATATGTATTTTATACTTGTACCAAGATATGTATTTTTAAAGGATTTGATTTAATAACAGTGTGAGACATAGCAGGTTATTTTTTTTCCCGTATAGACTGAAGAAACATGGATGACAACGTACGGGACAAAAAAAAAGACGGTAGCAAATGAGCCTGAAAGTACCAAACAGTGCGGGCAGCAGCAGAAACAAATGCGAGAGCTTGCATGAAGGAAAACCTGGCAGACAACAACCTTAGTGTCAGTGCTGGGAGAGACTGGCCCAATAAAAAGAGTATCACAAGCCAAAGCAAGAGCACAGTGAGGAGGGTGGACGTGGCATGAGAAATATAACTGAAGAGCGAATGACTTTTGGGGATAGTCGAGGCTTTGATTCACGTCAGGTAGCACATGCCCGCCTCCCCCATTTGAGACACACCGCCTATGGCGCCAGCAGTGGTGCCAAAGCCTCTCAGGATGCTGTGCTTTACTGCGTGTGGCTGCAGTAGCTGCCAGATAATGCACGGGAAAGCCTCCGTGTTCACCAACTCCAAACACCAGGCAGACTTCATGTTGAAGTCTCTAGTTCATACACCCCAAGTACAGACACACTTCACAGGGCAGGCATAGGGAACTAAACCCCATACGAACTTGAAACTTACATTTAGATTTGTCACCTTGAAAAGAGTCTTTCCCTTTCTTGACCTTCCTATTGTTAGGATGCTTATCCACTTGCTAGATTGGGGATTTCATTAAATCTCCATCCAAAAGTTTGTGTCTATAGAAATGGATTCAGATATGGGGACTCACTCAACTTTTTTTCTGGGTTTGCATTGAAATGAACACCTTTTCCTTTCACTGTCTAAAATGTACTTACAAAAAACCAGATCAGTATGCTGTTCTAAACATTTTCCTGAAGGACTTTCCCTTACCAACACATGGAATAAATACGGTGGACTACAGAAAAACTGTTGATGACTGCTTTTAACAGGTAGTAAACAAAATCACAAACGTTACACAAGAGTGGCACTTACTTCTGCATATGCAGGACAAAACTGAAATCTCAAGGAGAACCCTTTATTTACAGTGAAGCTTACATTTCCCAGGAAAGTACGACCATGTATGAAACTAAACGGCAAAGTAACACACACAAATATATCAATGAGATTAACAAATAGCGTCTATTATTAGCACTTGCTGGATAGCAACCAAACACGGGTTTGAGGAAAACTGTACCATGTATACGCTATAGAAAAAGAACCATTTCAGAGTACCTCAGGATTTCAAGTATCTTCTTTCATTCTACAATACCTGAAGTTTTCTTTTGGCCTTTATGTTACAATTCTAGAGAACTGCAAATACCCGGTGCTGTGTGGCACTTTGCGTTTTTATTACTACTCAAGGCAACAGGACTTTTAGGCTGCATTCAGTCACATGTATCCTTATCTCGTAGTATTTACATCCTATGTATTAGTATAGAGCATTATATATAATATTATATAGATTGTTATATATAATATCAGAGCAGTTCCTAAATACACACAGCATTGTTTATGTATCTGCTGATTTTATGCTTTCTTTTTGAAATTACATGAATACCAGCAGACAAAATTCGCAGCGATTCGCAATTGCTCTTTCTGAGCTATACACAAGCATCCACGAGATGGCAATAAAACCCAGCTAATGAGCAAAGTTCTTGCTTTATACGGTATTCAAAATCACCTTTAATTGTTGCTTTCCTTTCTTATGGCTAGTGGACACGCAGAAATAAAATCCACTCCCTTAATTCAAGTGCTATTCACAATTCATAAACCTGAAATGAAAACTAGCAGTATTTACATATTACACCAAGGTGAGTGGGCTCAGTGAAATAGCAGTTTAATTGCCTACCATAGAGGAATATGTCCCAGAAATACTAAGTATTCAGCATAGCTCCCCTGGGTTGCCATAAAAAACTTTTCACAATGTGTCTATTTTCCACCATATCCTCATTCTTTTTTTTTTTCTTTTTTAGTTATCCTCTTAGTATTTGCTCAAATTCAGTTAAACTGCTACTAATAATCACTGTGACTGAGACCACTTTTCATTCTTTTTTTTCCAGTATGTTATCATTTCAGATGCTTTCAGCCTCAGTGCTAACACTGGGATCTACAATACACGCTACCACCTGTTTTAGCTGCTCTCTATTAACAAGAACCTCACTGTTCTATTATGTATTGTCAGCTGACATATGAGCATTTTTTTTTCCTCCTTAAAGACAATTGTTTTTTTCCCCCATTACTTGTGATACCATCAAACATATCTCATTTTGGTTATTTAATGGTTTTACTCAGGTACATATGCAAGAACCTATTCTTGGTGAGTATACTGTCACGTACATAAGAAATTTACTTCAGACTGAAAAGGAAAAAAATCCACCTACATAAAAAAAAATCTACACTGGTACATGTGAAAAAATCCAGAACTTTCTCAGACTCACTAAAGTAAGCGAAAATTGCTAGTTAGGCTTTATTTTCATACAGAACTACACACAGTCATACATAAGAACAAAACAGTCATGGTAAATGTCAATGAATAGCAATGATAAATGACATATATAAACTTTGCCAGTGTATACCAGCCAAAGACCTTGTACTGGGACTTCTTGTTCTTCAGCAACTTTTCCAAAGACTATTTCTTAAGCACTCTATTACTCAGGGTTAGTTTCATAACAATTACATTGTCTGCTGGGAAGGGCATTATGCTGAACTACCAAATTGCATATTACATTAATCAAGCTTGTTCACTTTTCTAATGCTTCATTAATTTGGGCCACTTGGATCTTCCACTCAGCTAATTCTTCATCTCTTCATGTAACTGCAGAATGCTGAGGGGGTTTTACTCCTTATCCAGTAAAAAAAAAGAAATAGTAAAAAGAAGAAAAAGGTGGAAAAAATGCTAAAGTAACTTGTCGTCAGTAACAGTAGGAGATGTGAAGCTGTTGAGTGATTTGGGATTCTTTGTGCTCCTCTGTTTCCTCAGCAGGAAAATGGGACTTTCTCCCTTTGCAACCCTTCCTGAGGATCACTGCTGAGGTTGCCTCAACAATTAATTTATTAAACCACTTTACTGAAGCCACATGAGGCTCACCGGCAAACCCTGGAGGGGAGCTTGGGCTTGAAGGTCTGAGAGTTGTTTGGCCCTAATGAACGAAAACATGTGACAGCAACATTCATCATGTTTTCCATAATTCATCTGCTCAACATTACCCAGCCCTGCACTGCAGCACTTAATAAGGCCCTTAATGTCCCCTTAATTAGTCCCTACTTAATGTTACTGCTCTGCTGCCTTCTTTGTGCGACTCTTTTCCCAAAAGATATTAATAGCAGTTTCAAAGATAAAAAATACTGACAACTCCATATGTTATACAGTAACAAACTCCTTCCTTGACTGATTTATTTAAGTAGAGAAGTTGCAAAAATTTCTAAGCTGTTGTTGAAGGATAAATCAACACTTCTATCAGTGAACCATTACATCTTTTGGGACTCCTTCTGTGCACGAGTCAAAATCAATCCAAGAAATATGTCTGTGTGCCCCTGTGCCAGAGCACAGGGATTTTTTTCTTGGTCACGTTCTCAGCAAGGACCACAGGTCATTAAAACTTAACATCTATTTTCCTTCTTCAGTGGCTATTTTTAATGCTTACCCATGTTAGGTGAAAGGCAGTAGGTAGCAGCCCTGTGATTCAGATTTAGCTACGCTGGTGTCAGAAATTTAGCGTAACACTATGCTACACATGATCACCCTCTTAAGGAGTTTCAAATGGGAGGTATGTTAGTTTCTGACTTCAGCGTGAAGGTGATTTTAAGCATCCCCAGCAGGCCAATGAAATAACAATTAACAGTCTCAGCAGAGCACCATCTTCAAACCTGCTCAGCTAAATTCTACTTTGTTGGTGATTTCATTGAAACGTATGTGACCACATCTGTAAGAAAGGTTTAATCTGTTAGAGTAAGAGGGAAGCCTGAAGCCTTTCTTCCATTACTTAGTAACCATGTTGTATGAGCCGACTCGGGCAGGACACAGGAACAACCACAAAACCACGGATGAAACACAAAGAACAAATTTAATCTCAATACCTCGCGAATCGGTGAATCTCCAAAGCAACACCCGGGCAGAGGAACGTGAGCAGGGCATGCAGGCACAGCAGAGCGGGAGAAAGACCTTGTTAGCAGGAGCGTGTGAGCCCCAACTCTCTGTTCTCGCCTGCTTTTCAAGGGTTCAAGCAGGCATAGTTTTCCACTCTGCTTTGATCTTCTTCAACAACAAGGCAGCAATCTCACGTATGCTAGATAAGGTGTCCGTGAGTCCATCCCAGGCTTATGTTATCTAAGTGCAGATGTTCTACTTCCGAGCACGCAAGGCTGAACAACGATTAGTGTGATATACGTGTTGTCCAGCAGCCCAGGGGCGAGTCACTTGAGCTTGTTTACAATCCTCCTCACCAATCTTCCGTTACTTTCCCATACATGTCATCATCACAGAAAAAAATAGGAGTGAAGGAGACAAAACTAAAGCTACTAACCTCAGGGTATGAGTTCATCCAGATCAGTGTTGCTCAGATCATCCTGGGTCTTCATAAAAATGCTGGTCATTTAACAAAAGCATTCTTCAGGCTAAAAATAAAATAATCCCCAAATTATCACTCACTTTCTTACTTCACCCAGCATGGTAGGGAAAAAGCATGAGTCACTGCAAACGAGCAAGAAACTCACAGTCCAGTAAAGTGAAGAATGCCATTGCCAAAGCTAGTGGTTCCTAGCAAACCAGAGAGAAACTCTTAACTACGTCTCACTTAAACGCCTAGCTCCAGAATTGAATCTGGGCATTTCTGCTAGGTCCAAACACAGTATGTATGGAGAATTAAGCAGCTGAGAATGAGACTCATGAGCAATGTTACACTGAATTCACAGCTATCTGTGGTAGCCCACAAACTGCCCTAAGGACACGGATCAGTCTTATCTCGCTGCTGCATAGCTGTTGAGTTGGGGTGGCAGGGAAACGAAACTGCTTGCTTGGGATGCACAGTCTAGCGAGAGGAAAACTTCAGACAGGTTAAAAAAAAAAAAGGTGCATTTTCTGGCATGTCAGGTAGTATGAAAAGATGAGTTGCACAGACGCAGTGCCACACAAATGGGAGAATACAGATTTCCCTGTGTAAATTACATCTGGTACAATTTTACTTATCTGCCTAGAGCCCTTCCTTCTTTCATATGGCCTTTATATGAAAAAAAAAACCCACCCAAAAAAAACCCCAAACAAATACTATAAAAAACTATAAAGAACTATAAAGAACTATAGAGGCCAGTCCCCTGTTTTTTAAAACCAGAGCACCTGAGAGGAACTCAGCAGTAATACCGTCAACTACAACAGCCTGCAAGACATACAAACTTCCAGTGCAAGAGTCACTTTTGGGGACCCTACTGCGCATCACTCAGTGGTGAGGCCTGAACGCCACAAGCATACAGCACAGTGCCAGGGACTGCTTCCCACCGGAAAATGCAGGATGACGAAGCACTGCCATCTGCCAGATGGCTGCCACGAGCGGAGCAGAGAAGGGTGGCCTTGCCTTGCAAACTGTCCCTATCAAATTTGACACACATGTGCCCACAGACATACCTCTTATACAACCCGAATGCTGCCACGGCGTGCTTATGATAGGTTATTTCAGGTTGTGTCCTTTAGGGTTGTTAGCGAACAAATGTCCAGTTTCTGGATCCTGATCAGATGGCATAAGAGGAAGACCAAGCTGCTCAACTCTGGCAAAAATGAGCCAAGCAAAACTTTCTAATAAACCTTTGAGGTGCCTCTGAAACAGAGTGTCTCAGGACAGGCAGGAATTGGGCAGGGATTTTCCCAGTTCTGCCCTTTTCCCATGACCACAGTTCTGCCTAAGCTCCACTTTGAACACCTAACTCCTTTCTTTCATTCAAACTTGGCCCACCCCGTGGAACAGAAGATGCACCAAGCAGCTGATTGTGAGATGTACGTCCTGCTCATCTGTGAAGTGTTTCTACCAACAGCTCCCTCTCCCGTAATTTCCTCTGTACTCTTCCCCAGCTCACAAGCACTTCACTGTGACCACTCTACCTACTGACACTAAAAGTTATCAAAAATCTTTAAAATGACTGTGCTCACTAGACCGTCCTGCATCGCGACTCTTGCACTGTCCTTTTCTGCCTGAGCATCGTCACACCCAGATGTTCCAGAGCAAACCCCAGTACTGCTGTCATACCCGTAGCCATCACCCTCCTGCCATTTCGGTTTTGGCGTGGGCATGAAGGCTGGCTTGCAGTGCTGAGCACCCTGTATATTTCTGCTCACCTTGGAAACTCTCCCCGCACTGTTGCTGAGATGACAAGGGATCCACGCAGTCAGTGTCTTCACTTTTTAACAGCACTCACCAGCAAAACGCAAGGAGGCTTCGTTTCCACGTTGCTTATGGGGCCAGAAATAAAGAGAGTAGCATTGCTTCCCCAACAGTGATAACCATTGCTCTTGTCGCTGAAATGCTTATCTTGCTAATAAAGGCAGGTTGGATGTGCTTATTAGTTTAGCTCAGAAAGCTGAAGTAAAATACATGGTCCAAAACAGAACTCAGCTCGCCTCAGGGTCACTTTATTTCTAAAAATACTGCCTTACTAAAGGTCTGAAACAAAGCTAAGGAAGAGCTGGTGTGCTGAAAGCTGGTCTGTTCTTTTTCCGGACTATAAATTAGTCTAATAAAAGATATTACCTCTCCTGCAATCCTTGCTTACCAAAAAGCGTAACAGCTTATTTCTGGAGATAAAATCACAGTATATAACTTTCCATTTTGGAACACAAAGCTGATGGGTGTCCTTTGATGAACCAAAAGAAAGGGGAATAAAAAAATTCTAAGTTCTCTTACAAAGCTCCAGTCCAAATACTATAAAATATTTCTTCCACTTTTGCTGGGTGTTGAGAAAGTAGGCATTTCAAGTACATACTTATATATTACTGACTGCAACTGTAAGCTTGCCCTTTGGTCACGTTTCCAAGAGATCGTAGTGTAAGTGTGTGTTTAACTGGCTGTTTTCTCAGTTTAACAGCACTAGTGATTATTTTCTCAAACCAAAACTTGCAAACATTCAGTTTAACATGATTAATACAAACATTTAGTTTAACATGATTAATACATAACTCAAGTTCTGTTTTTAATACTAAATACACCTCAGAACTCAAATTACTCTAAATCTTTACTCGATAGATCTTTAGAAGTATAAAAAAAAGAAACTAAAAATTGCAAACAAAAAGTTCCGGTTTGAATACTTTTCTTACTTATAATATGTACCTTCTGAAAACAGAATAATCAGAAATACAGATTTTTGTTGCGCACATTCTTTCTTACTAATAAATACTATTGTGCAAGGACACAGATATGTCCCGGGGAAGCTGCTCCTATCTCCTAATTCCTTCAAATTCAGGAACCACAAACTCTAAGTTTCTTTACATCATTGAGGACAGCATTCTCCATTATAAAACCAAACCCAAAATAAGCCTACTTAGTAAAATTTTCTCTTCTCCCTACCATGGAACTGACAGCTGAACAGCCATTCTAGTGCAGATGGTCCCAAAAGGAAGGTCTGTAGACATCTCTCGGCATCCATGAGTTTTGGAAGCAGCTCCTCAGGGCTGCAGTGCATAGATCCATGTTATCATAACATGATGGCCTGTGTCACTGTCCTGCACCGTAACGTGACAATATTTCACAAACGTAGCCTCATTAACATGTATGAAGAGGGGAAATTTTATTCCTTTTATATTTACAGCTGGATTGAGGATCAGATACAACAAAGGATTGTCAGAAATGAGTCTAAGAGAAGTTTCTAAGGTACATTTCACATTTTCCATTCATTTAGTGCAGGAAATATAGAGACGATCCCAGAGTATGCTTGTTCTTTCCAGGATTCTCCCTTTGGTATGAACACCTGAACCATCAGACAACACATAACATCTGCTTTGATGCTCTGTTTAGACCATTCTCTGCTGCACAGTGAAACTGCTTCAAAAGGAGAGGCAAACACTGTCTCCATCCCAAAACAGATAATATGTCCAGACAGTCTCTAGGACAGGAGAAGAATCTGGATCTTCTTATTAACGCTAGTTTATTGATTTATGAGTGAGGAGAACATAGCAAGCTCTTCTGCCTTCGCTTTTAGAAAAAGTAATGACTCTTCTCAAGATCATTGTGCATCCTTGCAGATTTATCAAATAAGTGATGAGAAGTCAGATTAGATAAAGACACTAAAGGGACCAAAGCAGAATAACTCCTAACCTCTGGATTTTAAGTCTTCTTCAGCATGAATGTACTGTTTGGTCGTAGCAAGGCCGGGACAGCTCTGGGTGTGTACAAAAGGTCAAATCTAGGCACCCAACAACTTCAAAATAAAAAAGGAAAAAAACTCCAAGACTGGGTGAAAGCTTATAAAGAATTTTTAGAATATTGGTTCGGGGCTTAGGGACCTAAATTCTGCCCATTTTTACACCTACATCCTTTTACTCGATCTCAGCCTACACATCAGTCTGCGACATAAAGGATTATCTCTGGGTTGCCTAAGCCCTTCAGCTAAGATCTGAACTGTGTGGACCTCTCAGAAGCTGAGCAGAGTATACTGACACCATGCAGTCAGCGACACTGGAAGAGCTCAGCTCAGATGAATCAGTACTAATTTTCGGTGGTTATCAGGGAAGATTCTCAAGCAATGCAACCTGTATTATCCAGCAGGCCAAGATATTTTTTCTTTCTTTCCATAATTTTCTAACAAACTTTTCTGCCTGCTTTCTTCTCCTTCTACCAAAAAAAAAAAGAAAGAAAGAACAAAACAAGACATACAGGGGAGAGCTTGCCAGTTTCAGGAAATGGTTTGTTAAGTGCGGTCTAATCTTTATCTCTTTATAGACTCTGGAATATTGCCATCTTCCTTGGAGCTACTGACTCCAATAATAGACAGAGCATCACCTTCATGGTTTTCGTCAGCCAAAAAAAAAAAAGACGTTTGGATTTAATTTTTTTCAAACTTTATGCAGACTTCTATGCAGAGTCTATCATGTACAAGGCCTGAGAAAGGTTACTGGAGGCTCCTGACAGATAATAACCACCCTATGTGTGTACAAACTAAGTCTTCGCTGCCTGTTGTTGATCTAAGATGATTAAGACTTGACCATATTTGCATTCAATTTTTAAATCCCTTTTTCAGGATCTATAAAACTTTTAGTATTTAACTAAAGGACAGTTCCTTTGAAAGAATAAAACCTCCTGAAAATTAACTAATACTTATAGTTACCTAAACATCGGAAAATAACTGCTACATACCTCTTTTAGTTACACTTTATAGCATGTTCTCCATTTAAATAAAAGCAGAATTGTATATTTTAAAAAATGTTTGATTTTGACACAAAGGCTTTTCTGACGAATGAGAGGTTCGCAGGAATGAGAAGGCAAAAGGCCGGTAAAAGGCAGCGCAGGCAGTTCATCCCGTTTGCCACAAGATGGCACGAAACATAAATTATGAGGACGAAAGTACTAGCATACTATCAGAAATATTAAAAAAAAANAAAAAAAAAAAAAAAGCGCAGCAGCAACTGAATGTGCACGTGACTTTTGGCAGGATGTGGGAAATGCGTGAATACACACACATACATCACCATTCTGCAGAAC
Organism: Himantopus leucocephalus; assembly: GCA_003993805.1. Taxonomy (NCBI): domain Eukaryota; kingdom Metazoa; phylum Chordata; class Aves; order Charadriiformes; family Recurvirostridae; genus Himantopus; species Himantopus leucocephalus. The sequence continues at coordinate 53,499,972 of RSEF01000031.1, forward strand.
GGTCAATCTAAAGTTTATTATTCATAACACACACTTAAGCAAATTGTGTCAGCCTGTTCAGTGCTGCAGACTTAAATTACATGTAGCCGTATATAATGGTGTGGTGATCTAGATGGTGCCTGGAAACAAACCAGCGTGGGGCCAGAAAGAAGTGCAGCAAAGAGACAGCGGTTTGCAATTCTGGTGGGGAAACAGCCCCACCAGGGCTGAATAATCGCTCCCCGTTAGAGGCACGGGCAGCGGAAGGTTGATGGGTGAGAGATGAGCAGGAGAGCAAGCACGAGTGGGCAAAAGGCAGATTTAAAGGGAGATTTCTGTATAAATATATACATATATATTATACAAGAGACCAAGATACGCATCGTTTCATTTGTGTGCTGATTTCTGAGCTGTTCTGATGAACTCAAAGCTCTTGTCTGAACTCATCAGGTCTAAAAGTGTCTGCTAGACATGACCTTCTTACCTCGCCTGAATCTGAGACTTGAAGTTCACATACCAAATACTGCCAGATTCTTAATCTTGTGATTTGGGCATTTATAGCTGTGTCCATGATAACCAACAGGATGTAACACAGGAAATGCTGTTTCCAGTTCGTTCTCCTTACCCAAACGATACGGAGGTGAAGGGCTGCAGGAAGGAGACTCAAGTTTTAGGGAAGAGATAATAAGAATCAAATACAAAAAAAAAAAAACCAACCAAAAACAAAAACCCAACAGAGAAAAGTTTCCTGATTGAGGCATTAGGAAAAGGACAGTCATTATTTCAAACAGGCGCAGATGTCAGCTCAGATGCTTTGGGTGCATATGTATACATAGCACAGAGTGCATATAAAACTGACTTTTTTTTTTTTTCACCAAGCTTTAACAGGAATTTAGAATTAGTCTTGTAAACTGGGTCAACTTTCATGTAAATCCGCACATCTGATCACTCAGGATATTTTGTAATTAACTCATAACAACAGCATAGCAATATATGGAAATTAGAGAGCTTCAAAGCCTGGGAGATTTTGTATTGCATGGGTATCCAAATGTCCCACTAATTTCAGTGGACTCAGTTCTATGTGTTTGGAAAAACATCCAAGAAGACTCGCCCATACCTGCAGCCCTCAGAAGTTGCTCCAAATTGCAGCCATCTCACTGTTTCAATAAAAATTAGATTTATCGGTGGTGTTCTCAACACGTCCAGTATGCCTTAAGTAGGGCTACTACCATCCGATGCCTTTTCCTCCAGACAGCAATCCAGGAACAGGAAAGAGCTGTCTGCTGCTCACTATGACGCACGGTCAGGACTGTCTGCAAATTGGCAAACCCAAAAGCCATAAAAGATGACCCACAAGCTCACAAATGGTGTGATCTTCCTAACAGCCTGCTCGTAGGAAACACTTGGAGCTCATCCCACATCCCAACAGCGGCTGCGGTATTCTCAAGTTGTATGTCTCAACCCGGATGGGCAAAAGACAGGAATCTAGAGACAGAGGAGGTGAGTTAGCGCTACAAGGTCTGCAGATGAGGGTTTACAGCAGCTTAGCAAAGTATTTTATCCTTCTCCAACAAGCCTGGAATGGGCGAATGCCATAGGTATACAAAACACATCACATGTATCAGAAAATAAATGAGCACACATCGTACCCCAATTACGTAGGAAGGTCCATTTCCTTATCTACATAGATTAAAAAAA
>RSEF01000031.1:53508188-53523625 GCA_003993805.1 Himantopus leucocephalus
GAGGAGGCTCAGGGGAGACCTTATCACTCTCTACAACTACCTGTAAGGAGGGTGTAGAGGTGTGGGGGTGTTCGGTCCCTTCTCCCAAGTGACAGGTGATAGGATAAGAGGAAATGGCCTCAGGTTGCACCAGGGGAACTTTAGGGTAGATACTAGGAAAAATTTCTTCACCGAAAGGGTTGTCAAGCATTGGAACAGGCTGCCCAGGGAAGGGGTGGAGTCACCATCCCTGGGGGTATTTAAAAGATGGTGGTGCAGAGGGACATGGTTTAGTGGTGGACTTGGCAGTGCCAGGTTAACGGTTGGACTTGATGATCTTAAAGGTCTTTTCCAACCTAGAAAATTCTATCATTCTATGATTATATGAAGGCAAATAAAATTATTTCCTGTTCATATTCATTGGAAAGAGAAGAAAACAGTGTTTCTTTATTTTTTCCTTATTTTCTCCACAGGATTTCATTTTTCAATAATTTAATTTTCTTTCAAAGAAAGTACATCTTTAGCAGAGAAAATTAAATAACCGTATTCTGTTATAAATTGCTTATTTTTATAGCACAAGGTAACAATGTTATCTTATTCTTGATCTTTTTATATTAATATCTGTTCAGCATCAATTTTTTTATTAAAATGCAAGTCAACAACAACAAAAAAGCAAGTAACGAACAAAGCATGAGCATTAACAGCACTTACAAAGCTATTTGATGGCCTAAAAAGATTAAACAGCCACACTTAGTATACAGAATTGAATGATCTGCATATCAAGGATTTTTTGTTCTATCAAATTGCTACTGGTTTAGGTTACAGTCTGGGCTAGAGTAAAAGATGATCCAGGATCTTCTCTCCAGCTGAGAAAATGAAACCTCGACATTGCCTTCTCAAAAGTTTTTTTTTAATATTGCTTAATCACTGATGTTTTAGAGACGAAGTTGGTTTTGATATGATATCTATAAAGAAATAGCTGCCAAAGTGCATGAAGGTAGGTATTTCTGTGTATGAAACTTTTTTTAACAGTTTGCTGCTATTTGGGGGAGGCAGTTGAGGAGGCTTGGCAATATCTGAATTATGCCTAAGGGTGGACTTCATTAATTTGCACAGGAAACTAAAAGCCCCACTGCAAATTAACTGAGATTGTCAATTTAAATAGTAAAGAAAAAAGCAAGTATATGTGAAAAACAAAAAGCTCCAGAGTACCAAGGTATCTCAACATGCTTTATATTTAAGAAACTTACAGAATGTGTTATATTGTTAGTAATGTTTTATAAACCATGGAAGCTATTATAGCATATCATTCAGAAGGTTGCCAAATGTTCTTAAAACTATATGCCTGATTACTCTCTTTAAATATTCATCAGAGTGGGACAAGGCAGTCTTTTAAATGCAAATAATGCTTTGTGCTAAGGAGAACGTACAGTTAAGGTCCCAGTCTGAGGTCTAGGAGTTCAGTGAATTCCCAATACCACCATAAATGCCTTGTGTGATCTTAAGCAGGTAACGTAATAAGAAAAACCTAATAACTAGATTGCAGTCTTAAAACGTAGCTGGCTGGATCCTGTACTGGGTCCCTACTTTGAACTAGGAGTCTGACCTCTCTGTCAGAGAGGTATTTCCAACCAGAGATGTTATAAACAGTTGTCCAAGGTGGACAATCAAGAAACAAGACAATAAGAACATGCTTCAGTGCATGTAAGGCCATGCTGGGGTGGGTCTTGGTCCCACCACCGCCACAGTCTCTCGTGGACATACTTCACAGCCCCAGCATTTTGGGCACAGCCTGCACAGAGCATGAGCTCCCATCGGCAGGGAAACACAAAAAGGGAGAAACCTTCATAAAAACTTGTGTCTTCTCGGAAGTTAGTCTTGCAATTCAGAGTTGCAGGGAGGTGTTGATATTTCATTAGTGTTCACAGTCAGAAAATTTCTTCTAGACTTTGGCATGAGACTTATCTTTTTCTTTTAAAAAACACAAATGTTTCTGATGGTAATGATGCCCTTCTTTTATACAACAGGTCAGCAGTTGTAAGATCCACCTAAGAAGTGGAAAGACTCGGCTTCCATGCCCTCCTCAACCTGTGGGTTGGCGTGGGGGGCAGACCTATATCTCTGAACTCTAGTAACTCTTTAACATAAGGCTCTTGTGCAGTCTTTCGAGCAGAAATCAGAACTGGGATCTCCCCTCTTCTAAATAGGAGCCCCAACCATTCAGCCGCAGAGTCATGCTCCCTCTTGCTCCCTCTCTTTGACCTAAGGAATTCTGATATATTTTTTTTTCAAGTTGGCACAGCATCAAAAGGTGAAGTGGAGGGAGCCTCCCACCCAGACTAGCCCATAGCCCGGTAGTCAGGTCCCAAGATGAAATGAACCATCTTTATTCAGGCTGAGAACAGGGCATGCCTAAACACTTCACGTTAGGGTGTGTAGTGTATGTGGGACCGTACCTCCATATGAAAGTTTCACTCTTAGGAAACTGACTGTAGCTGACTGTCAACACCACTCACAAAGCCTTACTTGGACAAATGCTCTAGCGCTCTTGCTTTTAAAAATGTATTGGCACACAACCTCTATTCGGCTGTGACAAGTTAAAACCAGATTAATATATCTGGGTGAAAAAAACTTGAGTTTCATACGCAGGGGTTAGCATGCACTTTTTCAGCGCGGGTACTACATGTGAAATATTTATCGCTAACAGAGAGCAATAAAAAACCTTCCCAGCCGGTCTGACGCTGCCCTGCCAAGGTCACTACATATTGCTGTTTCACACGGCTGTGACTGAATCCAAGCAGATTATAAAAATGAACCTGTTCATCGATGGGCATATGGGGAAGAGGAAAGAGGAATCAAACAGGCACCAGTTGCAATAGCAGTGGGACATTCTGCATCTCTGGCGCTGGGCTTTCCTCGTCGTCAAAGCTTGTTTGACAAAAGCCAAGGAGTGCAGCACTGTCGACAAAGTCCTGCTACAACAGCAGCGCTCAGAATGGAAAGGGAGATAAGTTGAGAACTGGCACATTATGTCTGTGGCAAACATGGCTGAAATATTAGCTCATGTGGCAACAGTTTGAATAAATAGGAGCTGGTATGCTAAATCCTTGTGGTGTTGGCTGGTGAATACTGTTTGAGGTTTAAGGTGTGGCAGCTTTTCTTTGCAGACTCATTGGCACACGCACACTGAGCCTTATTACCTCTCATTTACTGAAGCTGGCACACCTTGGGTTGTTTTTTTTTTTGGTTGTTGTTTTTTAAGGAAAGAAGAACTGAATCATACGAAGACAAGATGGGAGATGCCAAGTCTGAGGCACATATGTTTGAAGTTTATGAAAAAAGAAACCAAAGAGTCAAAATCAGATCACTGTATCTCAGTAGCACACGCTGAGTGAAAAACTAAATGAGAAAAATGTTGAATCCAAGAAGGGAAAAAAAAGATCAGATAGAAAAAAAAATACATATTTGTAGGTTCCCCTTTAAACGAGATCCCCAGCACCACTTGTTATGGATAACAAAAATTTTTATATCCCTTATCCATTTTGGTACGTTAACACTGCTTGTTGCAGTGCTGTGCAAACTTTCTTTCCAGCCTTACTGCTTCTAATTTTCTTCTAAGATGTGTGCTATCTTATCCAACCTGGCCATCTACGCCAAAGAACCCCTCCCAATCTCCTCACACACTAGTAACAATACCCATGCAAAGAATGAGTCAGAAAAATGCACTTAAAATTCTCTGGCAGAGTTAACAGCTGATAATACACTGTCAAGCAAGCATCTGGATAATTTCTAAGCTCCTTTGACATCTGTGGGTCACAACTGATCGTTAAAAAGAGAGATTTTTATGAAGAACTCATGAAAAAATATACTTTTTTGCTGCAAAGGAAAAAAATAAGATGAAAAAAAAATCATATTCCAAATTAGGAATAACCTAAAGATCATTTGAAGTGCTTTCAGAGTGCAAATGAGAGGAAAAGCATGAGAAACCTTAAACAGAAGCAATAGCTCAGGAGATTTAACTGCCTGCTGAGACATTCTCCTTTATCCCAGAGGGACACCTCAACCAACAAGTCTCTTCCTATAGTGCATAGGGTTCATATTAGTCTTTCCAGACTCAGCCTTCCATTTTTTAATAACATTGAACAAAGCCAGGTTTAGTCTCTCTCTCTCTCTTTTTCTCTATAACTTTTGTCAGAAATAAATCCAAGCTTTTCATTCTAAAAATAAAACAATGAGATAAGTCTTCAAAAAATGTCTCACCAGCTCTTATTTTAGTGAGGATGTATAGCAAATTAAGAAAAAAATAGTGAGCGTTTTTTTTCCCTCAAATATACTGGGAGGCTTGCTGTTAATATAATTCCTAAATCAACATTATATTCATTTTAAGCCTATGTTCATCAAGCAATTATAGCATTATTTGCAGGTTTCAGAAGTAAAGAGAAAAATCTGCCTGTAATATATCATGTTAGGGGTTTTTTGCTATGCCATGTTTTGATTTTTGCAAAACAATATGCAGATTTATTTCTCCCATCTAGTACTAAATAACCAAAGAATAAAAATATCATTTTGTGACCTTTACTATCCAATAAGCATTTCCTTAGAAAACATGAGAAGGAAAAATATCACAGTAACATCCACTAAACTAAGGCAAAATAAAGGTTAACATACTAGTGAAAGACAAAAAAAAAGCCCTGGAGAGTCAGGTATGTTCTACCTTTAAGGCAGAAGTAGACCTTGAAAAACAAAAAGAAACCCCTTCATTGCTGTTCCTTAAGGCAGAGTTAAGTGAGATTCAGAGAAGAGATTTCATAATCTTTGGGCAGAGCAAGACTGAGGGAAATCAAGGCAATAGTGACAGGGGCAAAAAAATTACACCAGTACTTGAAATTCCAGAAAAATAAAGAGTAAAATGAGTGGGTGGCCTTTACTGACAAATTAAAGATTTCTTTTCTTTACTGAAGCAGAAAATATATTTCTGGATATTGCAATGTGCGTGTCCAAAAGCAGCTGGCCAAAAGTCTGCTGAGAAAATTCTGTTGACCTTAGTTCAAGAAACTGGTATTTGGGTAAAAGTGTTCATTGGTACATATAAAATTTAATCATACATATGATATTAATCCAGTTTATAAGGGTGACTTTTGGTCTTTTTTTCTAGGCATTGAAAACATTCATCAGAACGTTTATCCCATATATAAAACCCAGTCACAGTTTCCATTACAATTTTACTGGGAAGATTGTTTACTTCTAGACAGGAAATGCAATATACTTGACATCAAGAAGATAATTCTTATTCTGTCAGGAGTAGTTGCTTAGGACAAACGTCTGCTCCCACGGTATTTCAGTGCTGTTATAGTGGTGTGTTTAGAAAGGTAACCTTGCTATGGTGCTTCTCTCCTTCCTAAAAACTGGTTTTTCCTCAACCAAAATATCAGCCACGGGGTAGTGGAAAGCTAAAAATTAGAAAAATAATAAAAATTATGAAAAGACTTTTCTCCTTAGCTTTCAGGTGTATCATATAAAAATAATGGGAAAAATATTAATGCAAATGAAATATCAATTAAACTTTACATTTGCTTTACATTACTTTACAGTGCATAAAGTTTGTTAAAGGCATTTGCTAAAGGTAGCACAAAGTTACAGTTCCCTTTCGAATTCTTAGTTACCACCTTCTATTTTTGAAATTGCACTTGAGGGGGGTGTGCTGAAGTGTTCCCAAGCTGCAAGCAGCTTGAGGTGTACGCGGTGGGTTGACCCCAGCCAGCAGCTAAGCACTGCAGATCCACCTGCTCTGTCTCCCCACCCCGGTGAGACGGGGGAAAGAATCAGAACAGCAAAAGCAAGAAAACTCATGCATCAAGATAAAGACAATTTGGTAAGCAAAGGAAAGGGAATAAAAACAAGTGATGAAAAAGCAACCACTTGCCACCTCCCACAAGCAGACAGATGCCCAGCCAAGATGGTCCAAGCAAGACCAACCCCCCGCCCCTCACTTTTTATTTCTAAATATGACGTTATATGGTCTGGAATATCCCTTTGGTCAGTTGGGGTCAGCTGTCCCGACTGCGTCCCCTCCCGGATTCTTGCCCAGCACCCGCCTACTTGTTGTGGGGGCAGAGCAGGAAAAATAGAAAGACTCAATGCCATGCAAGATCTGCTCAGCAACAGCCGAACACCGGTCTGGTATCAACACTGCACTATAGAGGCTGTTATCAGGAAAATTGAGCTTTTCTTGACCACACCCAATACAGTATACTGAAAAGAAAACCAACAGAAAGAATAAAGCACATTGGAAGTATGAGTCTTATTTGAGCTATTCAAACATATACACAACAGTATTCAGTCTTTACATGATCACAGTCAAAACTCTGCTTTGCAAAAACACCTTAAGATAAGAAAATCAAATATATCTATAGATATACTTTTTCCTATCTCACTGCATATTAAATTGAGAAGTAGCCCAGTAGCTAGAAATCAGGCTCAACAATTTAGAAAATATGAATTCCTGACACTGACGATTTCATAAGTGTATGTTTTTTTTATTTCTTTCCGAGCAACCTTTATTTGTAAACATTATTGTATATCTTACAGGAAGATATCATTTACCTAGGAGAGTGCACTAGAGCCTTCCTAAGTATTAAATTGTCCAATCTGATTCCTTAATTAATGATGTAACTTGTTTTATCCTATTTTTGTTACCAATAGAAACACAAGTTGGGGGAGCTTCTGCAGATAACGAGAATCAAAGGTGGAGGCGGGTGTAGAACAGGTAAAAAATACAAGTAGAAGAGATTGAGGAGAAATGCATGAACAGCACTGCACTGCTAATCTGAATGTTAAAAACTGAGTCAGTTGGGTATTAATGACACACGCACATTCTGCAAAGGCACCTAGCACGTGGGTCCTTGAGAATATCGCCAGCCTGAGCTGTTACATCCCCACGGTGCCATACAGCAGCGCGCGCAAGTACTACCTGATGTTGGAAGAAGAACAGTATCGTCAGGTCTAGATGGAAACAAATAAGCCTTGCCTCTGGGTAGAACTAATTGGGCTGAGTTGAATGCGATGCTAACATCGCTGTCCAGTTCACAAGTCTAAGCCTGGTTCATCTCATGGGAACTCAGAGCTCTCTGCATTTTACTGTGTTTAACTGCATAGCTTAAAGGGCCTCTGCGTGCAGATTTAGGAACACAGTTCCATTAACCAGCCTTTCAAAGGGGAAGCTAAGATAAAATCTGATCATGTGCTGCAGAACCCTACGTGGGAAGAATAGCACTGAATAGCGATTACCTTATCAAATAAACCAAAATTCAACTCCATAAAACTGAAAAAAGGACAAAAGCAAATGCAGCTCAGAAATTAGGTGTGAGGACTTACTTTACAGGAATTGTCTTGATATACCTTAGACTGAGTTGTAGGCTTGGATTACATACTGTATTTGTCCCTACTTTTGAAGCAAGGCTTAGGTACCCATACAGTTGAGACAAAAAGATTCTGTTAAATCATAGTAATCTGGAGCAACATACAATGACATTATTTAGGTAACCAACATCATACCTGGTTAATCAAAGAACTAAATGAACAAAATCAGCATGTTCAGTTTTTTAAAACTTCTACATGGTTCATAATCAAAAGCAAGCAGGTTGATAAATGAATAGACAACACAGTATTATTCTGTACTTAATTCTGAATATTAAGTATAAAAATAACCTTGACATTGTACACCTCTTCTTGTGTTTAACTTTACAGCTTCTAAAAAAGAACTGAAAGTCATATCATTTCTGTTAAAAACTTTTTCATTCTGTCATGGTTTCCCTCAAACAAATGTGACAGTCGAAAGGGAAAATTTTCAAAAAACAGAAATCCCTTAAATGTAGAAAATTTAGGATCTCTCCAAGATGCTACTGCTTATTAATTTCAAATTTCCAGCTCTAATCACTCTACAGGTCTCCTCAAAATACCAACCTCCTACCCTACTGCTACTGGCTGCAGTATCTCAATTTAAACTACACGTAGTCCTAATGTTTCTTGATCAGAGATAATCAAGACATGCCTGAAGTGAACACACCATGTTCATCTACACAATTACAGCAGACCAATGGGACAATTCAAAGGAGAAGGCTTGTTTACCACGAAATGAAGTGGTTTTGGACCTGAACGGCATCCTGCTGTGACATTTCATGGGAAAGGAGAAGACGAGCTGCTCACGTGCACCACCACAGAGAAGGCATTTTTAACAGAGCACACTAAAAGGGCTCTCACAGCATCAAAGAATACCGAGTACAGTGCCCAACAACTGGTGACCATCATTTGAAGAGTTAATATGGGCTACCGGTTGAATAAAAAGGACATAACGGTTAATTATCTCAGCTAAATCCAAGAAGCTTATGTTGGGATTAGTGCCGGGAGTAATAGGAGTTGCAGGGAGGTATCAGAAGGAGAAAGGATTTTACAGGAGAGCAAATTACAGTACCCAGCATACAGTCGGAGCTAAGGACTAGAAATGAAGAGGCCGCAGATGGTAATAATAAGTGAAGAAGTGAGGTGAGTTTAGACAGAGACACTGCTGAAGAAAGAAGGAAAAAAGAAATCAAGAAAATACTGAATTTCAATATATCAAGAGTGGGAAGCAGAAGAGGATGGAGTGGAGAGGTGGGTATAATGAGCTCGAACATTATACGAGCCATGGTTAAGCAGCAGCTGATCAAGACTTAAGGAAGAAAGAAAAACACGGAAAACTTCTGTAAATACTGTGGAAGGAAACCTATTGGTCCCTCTGCTCATGAAACAAGTTTTCTTTAACCTGGCAAAGAAAATTAATGAGGGTATTCTGTCCTCTTCCCTTTGAATCACTGTAGGACAATTCAGAGGAAAATGGTCCATGCCTCATGAATCTGGAATGCCTACAAGAGGCTAAGTAACTAGATCAACTATAGCGTATGTAATTAGAATCTTATCAGAAGTATGAGAGGGCATTTCTTCAACATAAATCCATCTTGGAACACACTTGAACTACTTTGAAAACAGTTGGCATTGCAAAAAATAAGAAGCAAACACAGTCTGCAGAACAGGTGAGATTTCAGGGATAAACTGGAGAAAACCCAAGAAGGCACTAGAAGGGCGCAACCAGCAGGTTCCCACATTTGTTGATGTTGTTATAGAAAAGCTATAATAAAAAAAAAAAATTAAACATGTATGCATTCTGTAGCCTGTCATTTTGCGTAGCTTCTTTTTGTCATAAGTTACACCTGCGCTTATGTTTTCAGCTTAGTCTTCTAGTCTGTCTCATCTAGTTTAGTCTAGCTTGTCTGGTCTAGCCAGGCTCTGTCTTTTGCTCTCTCTTTTCTCTGTAACTGTATCTATGTATATATATCTACCTCATACATATATTCTTATATATATATACACAAAGAGGTCAGATTTTAGTACGATACAGTTTAGACACACTTAGAACATGGAGAGTTTTATATACTTTACACTTTTATACTTTATTTTTCACTCACACAATGATCCCTGAGGAACAATATTAATTCACCGAAGATCCTCAAAACACCCTTAATACAAGATCCAGTGTGAGTGTACTGCACTCAGATTTTCCCAGTTCTGAAACAGATTCCAGAATTAGATTCTGCCATCTTGAGATACTTATTTCCTAAACAGGCCTGATGAAATAAATGAACCTATTCAAATATTAACTTATAGTAAGTGGAAAAGTGACAGAAATTGATTATTGATTATTGATATAACCCCCCTCTTTGGAACAAAACCTCAGTCAGAGGAAAACTACTTCTTTATAGTCTTAATTCAGAAAATTTATCAAAGAAGGGCAAATTTTCTAAATTTTGGCAAAAAAATTTCATTAATATCATCCTTACCAATCTAGCTGTAGGTATAATTAGGATGACTACAACTACAAAAAACTACAATACATAACAGTGTTAGACACGTAAGAGTTTTTTCCTACAATCCTAGGATATTAAGGTTGTCCTAGGGATATATAAGTTGTCCTAGGATATATAAGTGGTGCAACATCAAGGGAAGAAGAGCAATGCCAAGCGTACGTTAATTCTTCCTTCTTTATTAACTACACAGTGTAGAAGATGCACTCACAATTAAATACAGAAGTACCCGGTTGCCCTGTTTCTCATATTGGGATTGTATCTGCTTCTGCCACTGATCAACTGTGAAACTCAGTACTGTTCAATGGGACACTTTTATCAAGACAGGAAATTGTCACCTGATATTAAGGCCCACAGAACAAATAAACATCACCTTAATGTCATACAATAATTTCAAAGAGGACAATGGACTGGTGAAGCTTAAATTGTTTCCAGCTTCTTATATCACCTGAAAACTACACAATCTTCACCTTCACCAAGGGCTCGAGATCCCAAATTCACTGTCCAAACAAAAAAGTTTCCGAATTCATACGGACAGTGGGAAATATAACACTGGATGGATGGAAAAATACAAGATTACAAAACCCCCCACAGTAATCCTTTAATGAAGGTTTTAAACTAACATGAACCCATTAAATAATGTCACATTTAATGAGTACTTAAATAATATCATTAATAATGGAGTAATTGGACCTTTTTACAAAAAGAAAATCTATTTAACACTGTCATCATTTCCGGCAATACAAGTTACTGAATAGTGTCTTATTCTTAGTTGTTATTATTTTTTAAACATAAATAAGCCAGAAATAATGAGTGAGAGCAACTTTTCCGGGAACTGCAGCCCAACCATTTAATTTCTGTTCTGTAAAAAAAAAACCCCCACACAGTCTATCTGTGATTATATCAGGTGGGGATATAAAATTACTATTGTGCTTGTGTTGTCTTGGAACCACCTGCAACTTTGCCAGCTGACTCAAGCAGGATGGCATTGTATGGAATTTCACAGCAATTATCACCCCAAAGACAAAATCTACAATGAGTTTTTGCCATGTATGTGTTCACTTTCACATATGACTTAAATAGTTTATCATATGCAGTTTCATATATTATACGTTATCCATTAATAAAATTAATTTAACATTCATTAACTAAGTCTTTACACAAAGTCATAGTTTAGACACTATGATGCCACTTAGAGAAATAGACCAATGTCAAACCAACAAAAATTAATTTTTCTTTTATTTTGTTCAGTCAAGGGAAAAGAATTATTTTTATAATTATAAACACATGCTTCTTAGAACAATAATTTTGAAAGAAATTCTGAATTTGAACTATTTCTATATTGACATTTCTCAAGAAATTAAATCATGATTTAATGATGAAAAACTGCAGAGTTAAGAAAAACAAATATGCCAAGCCCAGTACCCAAATTAGTAACTTTCAGTTAGTCTAGTAACTAAGCTTGTTACTAAAGTTTCTTACCATATGTAATTTCAGTTCTGTTGTTCTACCCCATAATTTATATGATTTAAATTACTGATCCAAGACAGCTAGACCATCTTCAGATGCTTAGTTAAAAAATACTAGTTAAAAAATACTTAGTTAAAAAATACTAAAAAATAGTTGGACTACTTGTGTAACCCATCTAAGGAAAAATAAACATTGTTGTTTCCTTTTCTATACATCTCTGCATATCTTTTTCTTCTTTCAAAATTTTAGAAGCTACCTTATTTTCATCACCCATATCCTGAATTAATATTAAAAAAACCCAGGAAATATTTGTTATTGTTGGACAACTTTGTGACTACTGCTCATGGAAATAAGCAGGTGTATGCTTTAACACTCCAAAGGCTGATGAGGTTCCGCTTTGTTTTGATACTAGCTGGATGAAAACACCACTACAGAGAAGTGGGGAAACTCACTCACAAAGGCTGAATTCAACCGGGCAAACACGATCTCGCTATAGACAAGAACGAGGGATAGATTTCCCCACAAAGCAATTCAATGCAGGAGTCTTAACTTGACTGCTGTGATGCTGAGGAAGACTTTCTCACCACAGGAAGGGAGCATGGGGACATTCGGCTCACTGAACTGAAGTCAGCCTTTCTGAACATCTGGAACAGTTGCTGAAAAGGTAAAACTTCTCTGATGTGCTCATACAGTTCCATCTCTGTCTAACAAAAATACCTAGAAATCACAGGGCATAAAGTCTATGCTGACATACATTCATGTACAATTTTGTTAGTCCAGTACTTCAAGGATGCAGATTTTCTCAGTGATGAAATTTATGTTTAATTATGGCAAGACAAATTTTGTTCTCAGCTCATATTTTATTAATTACTCACCATGCTAGTAACTTTTTGTTGTTGTTTATAACAAAGATTTGCAAAATAAAATGCTTGTTTTGATCCCTGTGAAGAGCTACTGACATGGAATCTGAATGGCAAGGTTGACCCTACAGACTCCAGCAGCATGTAGCTGGCATAACTTGGCAGTCACGTGTAAACCAAAGTTGGGTGTAAATCAAACAGGACTGAGTGACCACAGGGCTGGATTGCTTCCTTTTTCTAGTTTCTCACAAAACTGTTTGGAGTCTGCTTCCTGTTTAGCTCAGGAGCGGCCAGTTCTAACAGAAGCTTCAGTTGTCCTGTATGTGCTTGGATTTATCAGAAGCCTTTTCTGTTGTTATTCTTCATCCTATTAATAACTTCAACACAATGCATAAAGCACGATTGGTTCTTTTCAATTGTTTGCTTTTAAAAGTTTCTTTTAAAAAAAAGGAGCATTTTCCCTGTACCATGGTATACCACTTTTATCCACTTTTCTATGTAAAATAAAATATTTTTTTATCCTAACAGGCTTAGAAAGTTTGATATAGATGAGCTACCTAACTATCAAACGTATCTTCATTTCACACGAAGCGGGACACCACTGACACGAATTAACCTTACACTACACTGTTTGATCTCGATCCATATTCTAAATCAAAGTTAAGTTTGAAAGGAACAAGTGATCACATCAATAGAGACCACATGAAAGAGAAACAGATTAGAAAATTAAAGGAAGGTGGAGATTAGGGTTCTAGAGGATTCTGTGAGAGATATGCAGTAGTCTTGCTTTTGGTCAAACCTGCTCTGCAAGAAGAACCTCCAGCACAGCATTTCCGCATTTCTGTCTTCAGCAGGAAATGGTGACAGTGTGTGTCTCAACCAGAAACATCTACACAGTTATTCTGGGCAGCTTATTAGCATGTGCAAGAATGTCTTGTTTGGTTATTTCACTTGAGCTGCTTGAAAACAGCTTAGAAAACAATATTAAAAACTTAATGTGTTTGGTAACTCTAAGTTTTTATATCCTATAAAACTGCCAAGTTAAAAACACATATCTAAAACCAAAGTGATTAAGACTGAATCTTCTCTCCACATCACCCAGAATTACATATCATACAGTAAAATACCTGCATTGCAACAGCTGAAATTAACCAAATAAATGTGTTTTCTAAAATTCAGCAGGCAACAATGTGATCTGCAGAGCTGAACCATCAGAAGTATCTTAATTCACACCTCCAAGTGTAATCACTAAATGTAGCATTTTGAAAAATAAATGGTGGTTGGAATTATTTAGACTATTTAGAGCATTTAGACTGTTGTTTAATTGTGATCTATTTCAATGGGAAGATTTTGATTTATAATTTGGGACAACCTGAGTTATATCAGAACTCTCCAAATCCCATTCTGCATTTCAAATCCATCCAGAAACACCAGAACTACAATAAACTAGTCACTTCTAAGTATAGACCTGTTTGATCAGAATGAAATATAAACTACACAGTTCTCTGTATATTCTGCCATTTGCACAGGGAGCTTCGAGCAAGGAGTTGGACTACATGATTTCTAGAGGTCCTCTCCGATCCTAATTGTTCTGTGATTCTGTTCTATGATTTATCTATTAATGACCAGTTAATTTCTACCATGATGCACTCCCACTTGGCAGCTGTATTTGGTTCAAACGCACTGTCTGTTCGTAGCTCTGCTTAAGTCACCTCAAATGTTACTAAGCACTGACCAAACTACACAATAGAAGGAACTGTCATGGACAGAGAAAGAGCAGAAGTGGCCAACTGACAAGGACAAGCTATGGAGTCATAACTTTAATCATTTTATACAGAAGTGTGATATTTTAGCAGCCAAAGTAAAAATAGGGACAAATGCAAGTAACGTATTCCTCCTGTATTTCTCTGATTTTAAACACTAAACAATGAAAGAAAAAACTTCTAGAAAAGAACATGAATAATTCCACACAGTCCAACAAAGCTCTGTAATATGATCTAGAATATGGCTATATTATCAACATTAATGGATATGTGTTTCAGTGAAACATAGAAAGTTTTACAATATTTACNGGGGGGGGGGGGGGGGGGGAATATGTTAATTTCACATAGAACAAAAAAAAATTACATGGGCCCAGTCTGAGTTCATCATCACCTGTAGGTGAAATAGGCTTTATATAGAAGCCATTTGCTTTTTACCTACTGCTGATCTGTTCAGTGGGGTGGTAAACTTATTATTCCCCTTATCAAATACATTTTCCATGTTATAATTTTTGAAATATTTTAAAGGTGAAACTTTTCAGAGCAGGGCGTACCCCTTAAGCTAGTACTGTAATGATACCATCAGTTGAGGGAAAATACTCAACTTTATCTGACTGAAAGTCAGCAAACCAGATCTTAGCAGTGGGATTAAGCCTGGAACTGAATTTCTTGGATATGACAACAATAAACACACCCTGAAATTGCACTACATAAACCATATTCTTATTGGATTTAAAATTTAGATTGTTTTTATGAGCACAGTAATTCCAAAAGGAAATGTAAAAAATAAACAAGCAAAAATAAATCCAAACATAGAAATTAAAAAATGAATTAGCTTCAGAAATCCTGTATCATCTGAGAGTGCAGCAACTGCTACTATTCTGCTGGGCCGCAGTAAACAAAGAAAGGGCAATTATGCCATTGAACTGAACGCACTGTTGGATTGAGGCTTAAAACAAACTATAAGGAAAATATTTGTCTCCAGATTTCCACCTGATGTGCAGGGAAGTCTTGGTAGGATAGGAAAAGGAAGGAGCACTTACAGTCTGAGATGACTAATAAATGTTCCTAATTTACCAGTGATACTTGACTTTTCTGAACAGTCCTGTCTGCACAGCAAGCTACTACACAAAGTTTTGCAAATCTTAGTTAGAAAGCATGGACCATATTAAAAATTATGTTCAACAATGTGACCTAGCAAACCATTTATTCTTGGGCATGTTCCACAACTAATCCATCTATCTCATTCTATCTTAAGAAGAGTTTGTGGATGACACCCAGCTGAGCAGGGCGGTTGACACGCCTGAGGGAGGGGATGCCACCCAGAGGGACCTGGACAGGCTGGAGAAATGCGCTGTGTGAACCTCATGAGGCTCAACAAGATCAAGTGCAGGGTCCTGCACCTGGGTTGGGGAAACCCCCAGTATCCATACAGGCTGGGGGATGAAGGGATTGGGAGCAGCCCTGCCGAG
>RSEF01000031.1:53523725-53601753 GCA_003993805.1 Himantopus leucocephalus
AGCCTGGAGAAAAGAAGGCTCCGGGGAGACCTTATAGCAGCCTCCCAGTTCTTAAAGGGTGCTTATAAGAAAGATGGGGACAAACGTTTTTAGCAGGGCCTGTTGCGACAGGACAAAGGGGAATGGCTTTAAACTAAAAGAGGGAATATTTACACTAGACATTAGGAAGCAATTGTTTACTCTGAGGGTGGTGAGACATGGGCCCAGGTTGCCCAGAGAGGTGGGAGATGCCCCATCCCTGGAAACATTCCAGGCCAGGTTGGACGGGGCTCTGAGCAACCTGATCTAGTGGAAGATGTCCCTGCTCATGGCAGGGGGGTTGATTAGATGGCCTTTAAAAGTCTCTTCAACCCAAACCATTCTAGGATTCCACAAAAACCCACTCAGTTTGTGAGTAAATGGCCGCTCCTTATTCACTAGATTATTTAAAGCATATTAGTTCATAATTATCGAACAAAAGCCTATTCTTAACCTCACGAATTTGTTTCTATAATTTGATGAAAATAATCTACAATGCTTAGTTGAAAGGCTTGACAAGCAGGCATGAAACAATATTAGAAAGCAGAATGTCAAGACTGAGTTGAGAACACATCCCAACTCCCTTTGTTTCACACTAGAACCACTGAAAATTAAATTACAGGGGACTCTACCCATTTATTTTCCTCTATAGAACTGCAATCCTATTTAAAAATCATGCTTCTCTCCCCTTAAATAAATGCAATAAATTCATCTGAGGTTTTGAAAGCATAACGATGGACCTTTGTTGAAAGCTAGCTACTATAGCTACAACTTCTTCAACTCTTTACCTGCATAGTAGCTGAAAAATTAGGAAGGTACCAAATGAAGTCTTACAAAGCAGTTCTTTTCTGTAGTTTGATATTCCCTCCGTGTTTGACTACAGTTGTGTGATATACCAGATTGCCTAAGTAACGGGGCTATGTAGGTTTATTTTGCATCCAAGATCATTCATGGCATGTTAGGACAGCACCACTACAACTTCTTGTGGTCAGCTGAAGACTAAATTGGGGAGGAATATGAAATAAGCCAAGTGAAGCTACAATGCTTACATTTTCATCAGAGGTGGCAAGTGATAATGTCCAAAGTTAGAGTCATCTGCTATATATGTATCTCAGCCAGCAACCCTAAGCAGTATTAAATATTATAATATTAAATATAAAATATTAAATTGCTTAAAATATTCTGAAAGGGTACTATGATGCAATGCTCAGTGGAAACTTCAGGCAGGAAAGATGCCTGCAGGAGACGAAGCCAAAGTGGATTCTTTATACTAAAAATTCCTCAGATGAGTTCTTTTCTTCAAATTTCTGTTTATAATGTTCAGCATATTGTAAACATCACAAATAGTGCAGCACCTCAGGAACTAACGAAGCTACAAGTGAGAAACCTGTATACAACTATGGACTAATTAAGCAGGCAATGAACTACTGAAAAATAAATGCTCACATCAATTTGGTTTTGCTTTATAAAAAAATGTTTCTGGTTTTGTAAAACTGTATTAACTAATTAGGGAGTTAATTTTGAAAAGGGGATGACTGTTATACATAGCTAAATGTTAGCAGAATCCTGTAGAATACGATAACATTTTGAAGATAACGTGTCAGTAATTTCAGAGGTTAGAAAAATAAACTGCTTCTTTTTTCCTTTGATAGACAGACTATCTACCGGGATCTGACATTTATCAGGCTCACTAATAACACCTGTGCATCTCAGCATTTCCAGACAAAGACTTAGTTAAGGTGCCTTTTCCTGTGGTGAAGTTTAGTAAGGACACTTGCCATGGTGAACACTGGAGGAAAGAATGATAGGCAGACTGCTTAGATTGGCAAAGTGATGTTTGTTGTGTTCCTGCCTCCAAAAGTGAACGTTCTCAGTATAAAGATAAAAAAATTAACCCTGAAAGGCCTAAAGCATTAGCAAATGCTGTGAAAGTTACCACAGTTCTGTGTGCGTGGATGAGCGTCACACACTGCAGCAGGATGTTAAAACTGACGGCTGTGAACAGTTGTCTTCAGAGAGGTCTTGTTTTATTATTTTACAACGTAAACTTTCTAGACCTCTAAATTAGGGTGAGCTCAGTAAAAGTTTATTACACATCTGAACTAAAATCTTCCTGGCAACAAGAAGGTGAGGGTTTGGTGGGAAATTCCAGTGACTCCTGCTCCTGGCCAGAGCAAGCCACGCTCAGCTGCAGGCTTGGTCCACGGCTACCATGGGATTTCAAAGGAGTTAATTCTTATTTGTGCTTGTGATAAAAAGACCCGTTTTCCATTCATGCTTCTAAACAGAAGATCAACATAGCCTTATATTTTCTTCCTATGTCAGGAATGATCTATTAGTACAATTAAGATCAAGTTCACCTTTGATTATATGCTTTTAGTAGCACTGGGCATACAGGCTCAGAACAAAGAAAGCTTACAACCTAAATGTTAGAAGCATCAAAGCTCAATTCATTTAAAATTCGATTAAATAAACACAACCAAGAATACGTTATGGCGGAAAAATTTCACGTAGGTAGAGGGAGATAAAAGTGACCTTTCCATCACTAATTCATAGGATTTTATAACACAGAAGGTGGCTGAAGACCTAATGCTTTGGACTTACTCATCATGTGGTGAACACCATTTCATCCAGCTTCCTGATTTGCTTCCATTCCATTCCTTCTCTAGTGAAACCACATTTACACAAGGCTTTAGGAAACCAGTCTGACGTTAACAAAACATATTTTAACAATAGATAGCATTTACTATCAAATATATCCTGAAAGATTTTGTTTTCCAAAGTTGGGAAGCTGAGACATCCAAACTAAGAATTATTCTGAAGTGATTAGTTGCCATCATGTCTGATCTCAGCTAAAAGTTAGTAATGAACTGCAAAGTATTAATGCCATGTATTGGTCTGCATAAAGTAGAAGGCATGGTACATGTTTATACAAAATATAAAGATTAGTATATGAACATCACTTTAACCTCTCCCAGGTCAAGGGTAGGGCTCTGTGTATCACAGTGAATTAATGACTTGGCAATCATTAAGATGAGGGTTCAGGAACGCATTAACCACCCATCTACCCAAAACTCTGCTCCAAGGTAAGAGACTGCAAGGATCTGCACCAATTAAAGAGCATGACTTAATGTGGGCATAGATTTTGTTATAGAGCCTTTTATCTCCCGTGAAGACCTTTTGAAAATGTTCATGTAATTGTCTGTAATTGAAGTACACTACTGTACCTAGATCACAGATTATACTCAAGCACAACTTGCAATATTTTAAAAGTACTCCACAAGTTACAAAGAGCAGTAACTATGAAAAACTTTTAAGGGTGAATTTACCTAGAACAGACAGTTCTGTATCCAGCTTTTCAGCTCGATATTACTTCTCTATCTGCCTCTCACATATTTTGTGTTGAATCACGCACACCTAGGAAAGAGGTAGTGGGAAGATGAAGCACATGTATATGTTAGATTTAGAGGACTCATATATCTTCATGGGACACATTTACATTGTATGACTTCTTGATGCCTCTCTTCCCAACTTTGCTGTCATTGCAGGAACACATTAAAAAAAGAAGGTCACCTATCATGAACCAGGGCTTCAGTTGTTGTTTCAGATATTTATTTTTTTTTGTCTCAAAAAGAGAAATTATGTCCTAATTTACTTTCAAGTAAATTTTGAACCTGGACACCGTAGAGCACAATCACCCTAAAAGCACACGTAAGGAGGATCCGCTTGGTCTCATATAACATAGTGAAAACATCTGTATGTCCCCTGTTCGACACCTGCTTCTGTACAGTGGTGAAAGACGTATGCCCGGGCTGACTGGAACACGCAGTTCTCTATCAGACCATGGACTACAGCAGTATCTAAAACTGTTGCAGGACACAATAAAATGCTGTAAGTCTTTGGACACTATCTGTGCAAGGACCAGGGATAAATACTGGGGGACGGGGGAGCTAACATTTTTCATCAGAAAAATCTGTCCTTTGGGTGGAGCAGACATTCCATATCCATGGGTAAATGATGGGATTCAATTCTGTTTCTTTACTCACAGACAGACAATCTTAAGACTTTGTATTCCTGTGCTTTCCAAGTTACTTCTTGCCAGCTGACCCACAATTATTGACTATGGGAAGATTCCTATCCCATTCCAGCTGTGAGGTAAAACAAGGTGGTTAATTATCTCATGTTTGCTTGTTCCCCTCTCTCTTCTCTCCTAGGGACACATAAAATTCTATCATCCCCAACAAAATGTTCCAACTACACAAATTAATTTCTACTGATGCACATGCCTTGTGTTTTAGAACTCGCTTTCTATTCTTTCACCTATCGTATTCCAAAAAGAGCTTTCCTGGTTCCTTCATTTTCTTTGAATAACTGGTTGTCCGCCAGTTGTGAGTTCTGCCTAGCTGTTAATTTAGAAAGAACTGAGAAGAACATAATATATGATGCCTCTTCAGTGACTGGCTTCCCATAAAAATAGCACCTCAGTGGGGTTGAACTGCTTTGTGCAACGTTTTGAAGTAGGTGACATGATTTAGTCATCTACGATCTGGTCACATAATTTGCAATTTTGTTACATGAGGCCCTCTTAGGCACAGTGGTCATTCACTCCATTTTTTCCTAGGTAATCAAGGGGGTTTTCATCTTCTAGATTTGCTTTTTCTATCACATGTCCTCTTTTTAGACTGCTTGAAGTTCCAAATCCACTAATACAAAAAAGATTCCAAATAGAAATATGAAAATAGAGCTTAGTCTATGATGAACCATCATGTTTTTTAAGCCTTTTGTCATCACAACACAATCAGTTCTTTTTTTTCTGCACATAAATATATATGTTCCTGGTTTCTCCCTCTGGCTAATATACAGCCCAAACTCTTCATTACTTATTTCACTGGCCAGTCACCATCATTCCCAGCATTTATGGTTTTCATGGTCATTCTTCAGAGTCTCTTCAGATCTACTTTTATATTGGTGCCTTTGATATGAATCATTTTTTATTTAGAGCAAAATACTGGTATAACCTACATGGGAGAATAAAAGAACAACTAACCAAAATGAACAGTCTCTCTTGTCTTTGCGTTATGACCTGTTTGTCTGATTCTTAAAAATCCACATAATGTCACTTTCAAAAGGGCCTTACTATACAATTGGGAAAAAATCACTACGTGAACAAAATCACATCCACCAGTGTGTAAAATTCTACTATAGCCTGTTGATTAGACTATCAAAAATTATACAAGTGTATTTAACCACAGTTAACTGCAATCACTAGTAAGCTGGTATTTATGAAAATCTTATTCATTTATTTTCAAATGCAATCAGGAGCCCAATTCCCCTGAAACTACGCTTGTCATATGAATCTGGCAAGGTCAGGCTCTGGTTTCATGTATACCAATAATTAATCCAATTAAGTATTGAAAAGGACTTGTTAATCTACTGTGCATGCAACGTTAGCTGCCTGGAAGATATGAAGTAGGTCATGAGAAAACTGCCAAAAATGGAAACAAAAAGACCCTTTTAAAATATTCTTGCACATATTCTTGCACATGGGAAGTAAGCAAACAATGTGACAGTGCTGGAGTAAAAACAGAAACTAAACATTCAATGGTTAGTATAATTTTAATTAGCTGTAAAGGAAAACCATTGAGCCACTATTGTTATGAAAGCCCACGGATTTCTTCCTCCAAAAGATAAACTAAGTTAAGAATGTTTTGGAAACTTCAGATTAACACTGCACAGCTGTTGCTAGGGCCTGAATTTACGGGTAACACCAACTGCTGAGATTCTTCTCTCCATCAAGACAGGGCTGAGGAAAGCCCTTAGCAGGGAAACGAGCAATGGGAGATTTGCTAATTAGGAGAAGTAATAGATATCCACTTTTTAATTAAAGCAGAATGGCACACGTGAGTGGACAGAACAAAGGTAGAGGAAGAAAGGAGGCAGAAAACGGGAATAAGTTCGAAAATGACAATGAAAAGCATGAAGCAGAGAGAGGCAGCAGCATAACCTGTTTCACAGTCAGACACACAAAAAAGCAATGAACAGGCAACTGGGGCATGTTGCTGTCTATTCCTCTCCGTGTGTGGTCCCCAACTGTCTGTGATGTTGGGAAAAAATAGGGTATAATGAAAAAAGAGCTGGAAGGCATTAGCTGATAGAAATCTCATACTCTTATACTTTAAAGTGATAAACAGAACATTTGACTGTTTGCAGTGAGGACAGGAGGTGTGAGATAATGTAGCAGCATTCTAACATATGCTATAGTATTGCTCATATATCTGAGTTTTGGCAAACACTAGGAGATAATCTATAAGAAGATATTAACAGCCTGTGCATTAACACTACATGGTGACTCAACATCAGAAAAGTGAACAAGGGTGGTGAAGTAACATCCCTATGAATAGCAAAAGTAGAAATATATGGATACTTCTGTAGTGATAATTTACCAGTGACAGACCAAAATCACATGTCGGTTGATGAAAAAATGTAACATAAAATTTAAATTATATGAGTATTTCAGATTTCTTACATGCTCCATCACCTGGCCTTGACTACTGGAGCACTTTTTCTTGCCCTCTTTCCATGGGATAGAGATATTTCAGCTGTTTCTACATCTCCACACTCACTAGACTGAGACCTTAAAGATCTGCTGTTATAGCATCTGCATTGTCTTTCACTTTTGCTTGAGCTTTAGCTTTGAGTATCTGCAGATGGTGTCATGTTTGTGTCAAGCCTTTCAGAGCTGCAGAAATTTGACATCTGATGGAACTCCACGGGCAAAATGACTCCCTCTACTGGAAAAAAGGGAAAGAAGCTGCAATAAGGTTCCTGTGGGTAAGTCTTCCTCACATGATGTTTAGGTGATCAGGGTAACGAACTCCTTGTTGTTTTATGGTAACAGTGCTTCCTCACTGTTATATTATGTATAATACCTATTCTGATGATCAGGTGCCCCACTGTTTGGATTTCTTGACCCTCAGATTCTAAAGGATCTCATACACCTTACTTACCACCTGTGGACACCTTTTATATATCTATATTTTTATAATGTGGGTGTATATATATCAATGTAGTTTATAAAGTCACTGACATCTTGAGATAAATGATAATTTCTTCTACTACAAATCCCTGATTTGCTCCAGCTTTGACTATCTGATTTTTCTTGGATATTGTGGACTCACAAGGAGTAACATAATGTAATAGAGATGGGCCCTCAGAGCCTTACTGATCATAAAACTGTATTGCTTTGCTATAAAAGCATTCAATTTAGATTACTCTACTATGAAATTTTCTTTTTATGTAAACTAATCCCCAAATAATTTTACTTATTACTATGTTGAAACCACTTCTGAAAGAAGCTGCATGAACTTAACACTGTGCTCTGACTTGGTAGAAAGAAGGAAATCAGCTAATAAGCAATTAATTCAGTATGAAACCTACTAACACAGTCACTGGAGGAAAGGTTTAGGTGCTAATTCTTCTTGCAAAGGTAACAAAGCAAATAGGTGAGACTCCAAGAAATCACTACCTGTTGTATTATACTGGAACATGTTGTCAGCCAGATTAGGGAATGTACTTCCCATAGCCCGGAACAGCATGACTGTTGTAAAGCAACTAACATTTATTTACTGTGATCATACAAATGTCACATAAGGAACTGGTGAAAGCAGCTTACCCACACAGATGTTCTTACTGATGCATCTTTCCCTTCTGACATCTCCAACAAGTGTCTTTGCTAGCTATGCTGTACCAAACTCTAGTTTTAACAGAAATGCAGCAATTTAAACTAGTTTTGCTACTCTTCTGCTAAAAAATAAAAATTATTTGTAAATACAGACAAAGTTGCTGGAAAACATAATTTTCATTCTTTTACTTGATCAACTAAGTAAATAATGTGGTATCAACTGAAGTCTAACGCTGACTCTTGAGCATGACCCCAGCCTCTGTGGGAGTAATGTAAGCAGGACTTCCAAGAATATTTATTTATTCCTGTGAGATCAACGATTACCAGAAGGGCTGTTTTCCTTTATTGTGAAATATGACATCAAAAGGCGTAGCAGGAAAATCTGTCCATCCTATGGAAACTTCAGTTATCCCAGGATGAATGGAATATTACAAAATTCTTTTAATGCAAGTTGTGCATGGACAGAGAAGATTGAATAATGTCCTTAAGAACTCTAGCCACTATGATATCCCACCAAGGGAGTTAATGGCTAAGTGCTCATTTGAGAAAGGTTCTGATCACTTGAACGACATCAAATAATCCAGAATGCCAAGGATGTCCAGTATGACTGAATAAGTTAAAATATTCCTTTAACAGAAGTGGAAACCTTTTCCACTTTCCATTGTAAGTAACACCTGTAGAATTTCTCCTTCTCCAAATCATACTTTTTAGACATTATTATCTGAAAGATAGGAACACAGACATCAAGGGTGGAAGAAGACTACCAACTACTCATCGTTCCTCTTACTGAAAAATTTCATGTTGAAGAGTAACAGGATAAAACGCATTAACATGGAGCTGAATTTCTAGAGTGGGCACCCATTCTGGATTACTGGGTCCAGTTCTCTTTAGTTTCCTCTGCGCCCTCTCAAATCTTATGGATTGCTAAACTTCACGAAGGGCCGGTGGTACCATGTTCAGCAGTATTTGCTGCTGTCAGGTTACAGCTAGGAAATCAGAGCAAGGACATCTCAGGCCTAGCTGTCCTCAAAGACAATTGGGGTTTATAAAGCAAACTCTCTCACCCTGGGCAACTGGGCTCTCGCTGTATAGGAGTGCATAAAAATATTTGTTGTTTCCCATTCCATAAGAGTTTCTTATTTCATATGGATACAGAGTTTAGTGAAGCTCTGCACCAGGCTTCCTCAGAAACAGCCCTTTAATTAGTATTTCCCATCAGCTGACTAAAAAGCAGAGGCTTACCATAAGGGAGGACTGAACTGGCGTGAAGGCTTCTCTCTACTGCCAGGAGAGAGGCAGGGACAGCCTCTCACTGGCACCAGGTGCCCCTGTGGTGGATGCTGCGGAGGATCACTCTAACCACCTCAACTCTGCAAAATGCTTTGCCAACTCCCCTTATCCAGGTATATACAGCAATTTCTTTTGGGGTTTTGACTATGTGTGGGAGAAAGTGAGACTTCCCCTAGTTTGGAAAAGAAGGGTTAAGATCAACAACATACAGCAGGAGCAACATTTCACAGTTAATGCAGAAGTTTCACTTTTATACAATGGCAGAAGCTATCCTGCTTCTTCATCACATCTTTAAAATTTATTTTAGTTCAGGCAGAATTGTGTTTTCTATCCTCCTCCAAATCTGAGTAACTCCAAATAATAAAACAACAATTTGACCAAGGCTTCAGTTTATAATTTTCAAAAAAATGTTTAACAATTTTTTAAACTAGGATTGTTTGCACAATTTCTTCTAAAAAATCAGAACTGACATGTATGTTTGTATTTCTGCTCAGGCTGAATAACACACAGCTTTCAAACAGTTAAACACAGTAAGTATAATTCTTCATCATGAATTTCTATCAAAGTCAAAGGTAGGATGAATTTGGCTTGCCAGCTTGGTAATTATTACAGATATTATAGTGACGGATGATGATGCTAAGTGCTGCTGTAGCTTGAGGACATAAAATATAAACTTACTGCTTAACAAACATAGGATGACACTGTTCCCCACGTGCCTTTTTTTCTATTTGACTATCAGACTTTAATTTTGCATTACCGTCCAGAAGAATAGCAGGCCATTTGTACACAATTATTGCTGGAAACAGATTGGGAGTGTTCAAATATTGCAGAGAAATAGCTACTGCACATGTACAGAGCAGCTCAACACTGCAGACATGAAAACCTAAATGGAGAACTTCGCACATGTTCATGTCATTTGCAATACTCGGCATGTGCTGTAGAAATGGCCTATGCATCCACACTGAAATTTACTGTGGACAAGATGCATCAAGCCGCGTATACATGTACAAGCCACGTACAAAGAGCTTATTCATGTACTTCTGCCTGGGAATTCCCAGGCAAAGCATGGGAGCCATAAGCAATTGTTCCTATTAAGATTGTAATCTAGGCTTAGAGTTTTTTTGAAAAGGAGAATTTTATTGATTAGCATGACTGTATTGAGACACAGTGAAGTATGCTCTCATTATACTTTGATTTTTCAAATACACAAATTTTCACATAAATTTACCCCAAAGCTGAACAACTCAGCCCAGAATTTTTCTTCCTTTGTGCATTTAAGGTATTGTTGCATGAACTTATAACATGCTGGTTAAACAAACAAACAAAATACTATGACTAACTAATGATTCAAGAAATAATGTTTGTTGGAGACATCATGATTCTTTGAGTAAACATCAGAATGGAAAGGAATAAAAAATGTTTTAGAAATATCTAGTCTTTTATGACTTCCCAATGAGTTTCACCAAACGCTTGGTGAAACATCCATTCTTGAATGCTTTACAAATGCTCCATAAACGCTGGAAGCTTTACACACGCTGAGAATGAAATGAAGGTCGAATATTGTGAATCACTGTTCCCCATCACTGACAGAGTAACAAATCATTGTGAGCAACCACAAAGCAGGCACAGCCTTGGAAGAGCAAATTTCTGAGCAATGTGCTGAAAAGGTTTGACTGCCATCTACAGATAACAGTAATTACTGCACTGGTAGCAATTAAAAAAAAAATACTACAAGCCTAATAAATGTCCAGTGCAGATATTAAAGGAAAATTAATTATTCAAGAACGTATAAAACAGGGGGGCTAACCTGAAAAGCTTGTTAGGTTTGTTGTCCGGTAAAAATCTAACTGCACACAGAAACAAGAGCTTCCTTCATTCTCTAGAGTGGTTTGAGATCTAATAGGTAAAAATCCAGTGCCTACTACTGCCTAAATATTACCAGATATAAATGCAAAGTACTAACATTTTCCTTTTATTTAAACTAGTATTTATTAAGTGCTGATTTTCACGTAGTAAGTTCTCAGTTAAAACTGTCTTAAGTAAGTCCTCTCATACAGAGTCATTGGTTAGCAAAACCCCAAAACTTCTAAACGCATTTTAAATATCTAATCATACATATACTGTCCAAATACTTCTAGGTAGGTATAGCTGTACAAACATCTTCTATTTAGAGTCTTCTGTTAAACTTGGGCTTCCTAATCAGGCTAGTTCTCTCTAGGCAGAACATATGCCAACATATCACAACACAAGTAACTGTGTGAAGATTTTCCTTCAGCTGTTCAGAACAGATAGCACAGTATTTCAGTTCACTCTTGTCAAACATACCCCTTCTCTTTGCATTCTGCCTTAAAGTCACTTTTTTTTCGTCAACAGCTGCCGCCAAGCTGTCTCTGCTTCCTCTCCAAACTAGGTAACTGGCTAAGCAGTTACCCTGCCAAAATCCTCTTTTGGAAGTTTTGTTCTAAACTTGCAGAATAAGTACAAGGCAAAAGGAAAAGAGATCAGGAGAGCCGTGGATTTTAGCGGTTGAGGATGAATAACAAAAGGACTTAAAACCGTTCTAAATCGTACCTCTGTAGTTAAACTAAATTACTATGTTTACGTACCACATGCAACTGTCCCCAAGAATTATTCTGCATAGATCAGTGTTTCATATACAAGTTTAAATGCAGTGTATTTAAACAAAAAGCAGCTAGCATACAGAAACGCCCGTGGGCCCACACTGAAATTAACTTTCTTACTTTCAAAGTCCTTCAGCAGCTAGAACTGAGCACAGAATTGCAGTAGCCAGAGATATCTGACTTCTCAGTATTGCTATTGTACATGAAGAAGGAAAGGCAAAAATGGCATCTGCATGCTCTTATACCTTAGTAGGAAATCCTTTCTATCTTAATTGGTTACTTTCTGTGATCTTTTCCTGTCTTAAAATTTAAAAATGCTTTAAAAATGCCTTTGTTTAGGTTCTTCTTTACATATTCTGGAGATAAGTTGACTTAGACTACTTTCACGAACACTGAATTTCAATTGAATATGCTGTTCAAGTGAAGTGTTTCCCATCACTGTACCTGCTTTGACTATACGTTCTTTGGCAAGTGTGTGTGTGACAGTGTGACATTCATTTTACAGCAAAGCAGCTGCAGCACTGGCCTGAGAAGGCCACACGAGTTTAGCAGCTTGTTAAGCCCTGGAATTAAAAGTCAATCAGTAAATCAGGGAAATCATGTCCAGGGTATCTTCAGAAATAAATAAGTTCACTAACTACTACTGCAGCTAAGTAATTCTAAGGATGATAAAGATATCTTACAAAATAACTAGACCAAAACTGAGAACCAAGGCAGGTCACACAAATAACGCCTCAAAGTGCAACAAATTCTGATTTAGGATACTATTTAACATATGATTTATTTGGGGGGTTTGAGAGCTTTGAACACGCTGTTAGGCCTCAACTCTTCACCTAATGTATAGATACTTATGAAAATGACCCTCTAAAAACGTATGAAAAAGAAACTCACTGTAAAAAGAAAAAAGCTTCTCTGTACTGGAAATGCAACGTATTGCCAAATAAATGGAAAAGCATTGGAGATAGAACACAATATGGATAAGGACAGTTCCATTATATGCAAAATATCAAACAATTCTGGGAACACAGACCGTTCAACATTCGCTGCAAAGGAAAAGAAGATTTTGCAAAATCCATCATTAGACTGCAAAATGCACTGCAAAACTCTCAGTAGTCTTGTTTTGTATAATCTTGACACATTACCATATGCAAGTCCTTACCTGTGTTACGAGATATGTGTCCCACATTAAGTCTGCACATCTGAGTGCTAGTAGCCATGCACATTACCGGTCCCTGGAACACTCTAGCTTTCTGTGTAACTACACAGAATTATTGTTATTGAATTTAAACTTAGACACTTCAGCCTTTTTTCTTACCTGAGTACCCAAACAAGCAACCATCATGTGAGTGAGAAGTTTAGCTGCAAACATCGCACACCTGGTGCAGAAGAGGTGAGAGATAATAGCCAAGGTGAAACCTACACAGACACAAACAAACAAACAAACAAACAAAAAGTAAAGCTTAGGCTAATAAACTATGTTAGATAAGAACAACAATGCTGGATGTCTTGAAGGTGCAGATCACTTAAAACCAAAAAACAGAAAACCCTAAACCTTACAGAGAGAATATGTTTGCTTTGGTTCGCACTGGGATCATTCATGAATTTATTACTGAAGTACTAACATCTGTTTAACTTTTTCATAGGCAAAAATATTTGCATAATGTAAACAAGTCATTTTTGCAAAGTTGTTTTTTTTTAATGTCATACTGATATGGATGATTGTCATAATAGTTAAACATATAGCAAAGGTAACTCTTCAGTGTTCATATTACTGCATCTAAAACTGCTTTTAGAAACAAATAAAGAAATAAAAGTCTCCAGCTGGGTGGCATTGCTTTGGCAGATAGCTATAACCTTCCAAATGCCAGTCTCCCATTTCATCTGTGTTCAGTGTAGAAATCTACTATAGCAGTGCTCAGAGAGAATAATACCGCTTTTCACTTCACTAATTCATTGTGAACATGAACAGAAGAGAAATGTGAAGGGCCCCTTACCTATCAGCAAGTAGTTCTGGGAAGAAGGACCCTGGGAAAGCTGAGCCACTAAGGAAAATGCTGCTAAAACTCATGCAGTTAGTTGTTTGTGTACTTCCACACCCCAGGAAGGGCAGGAATTTGCATACTTAAGGCAGATCTTTTATCCTCTCTTGAGACAGACTGGTTGCTCAACTATAAGTATTTGTAAGATATGAATAAAATAAAGCATTGCAGAAAGAATTATTTCTAAACCTTCTGAAAATTAGCTAGGGATATTTATACAACTATCTAACTAAGAACACTTTGGAAATAATATTCTATTTCACTCTACTGTGTTATTTTTAATTTTTTTTTAATTCTTCATATCTAGGTGGAGATGTTAGAGAAATAAATAATATCCTTATATTATCAATTAACTTTTTTTCTGTAAACCAGTAATTACATTTGTTTATTATAGTTCGTCTTTTTATTTTACTTTCACTAACACAACCCAAGTTAGAAGCTTAACTGTATTTTAAAATCTGATTATTTTCATCTGCTAAAAAATTTTCTTCTCTTTTCTTCTTTTCCTCTCTTTCTTTATCTTCTTTTTTCTTTTTATGGCTGAAGTTTTAAAACAATTCAAGACCCTAGTCTGTTAGGGTAGTTTGCTGAGGTGTGGGGGGGAATAAATGGGGGATTTAGCTGCTTGCACTGTTTTTGTTACTTATACAGTGATGATCTAGCATAGAAGTCATAAACCTCACAAGGAGCAGACCCAGAACCCCATTTAAGTCCCTTAAGGTTAGACTAAAAATCCCTTCGGCATGTTTTCTTAGTGATGCCATTACTCTCAGGTTCCTGCTTGCACAGCACTTATCAACACAAGAAGAAAAATCTACTTTCATGCAGGGTTGCTGCAACATAATAGTGAACTGACTGCAGTGTGAAAGGTGTAATTTCCATCTCCTTCAGAAGACAAGTGGAGTTTAAAACTTAGATCTGATGCTGTCTGATGCTTTGGGAGTTCTGCAAATGCCATTGTAGCTGTCCATGAAGCAAGTCATGATCCTCACAGGTTAAACTCTCAGGTTTCTCCCAAGATGTCAGGTTGCAGTTAGGCGGTAGAGTGTAATGGAGCTCTACACGCGTGATATGGAATCTATCTCCCTCAAATTATCACTTCTGAGTGTAAATCATCAACCAAAACTGTCAGCTTTCAGGCTAGGTAGGAAAGTGTCTGAAAGATTTGACAAAGAGGACAACTGTACCGCTGCTGCTAGAGACACTGGTGAGTTTAGGATTTTTACATTTCCTCACCCAAATGAATGCCATATTTCTCTTTTGTATGGTTCAATAAAACATTACAAGGAAACATATTCCCTTGCTGGACTTCCTTTTTCAGTGGTAAAATTTGTGCAAATACTGGACCAGATGGCAACTTTAATACCATGAAGTTAGTTAACATTCCTCCAACACCCCTCCAGATAAAAAGATTGTTGTTAGTTACTAAAATTGCTAAGAATCTGTATTACTGGTCATCAGTTCTTATTAATGAGAAAATGGTCTTAAATCAACTGACCTGAAATGCAGATGAATCCAGAAGAGAAAAAAGCTTCATTGTATGAAGACAAGTTGTCTGTTTGTGCATAAACTGCATAAATGGACATATGAGAACAAGAGCATTCCACATAGTCTGAGGTGTCATCAACAACTTTGCAGAACCCGCTATCAGACAGCCAGCTGGAAAACAAAAGATTCACAAAGTTGGAAATGGAGTTGTGCAATTTATGTGGTAAGCAGGCTTGAAAATTGTTGTTGTACCTCTGAAATAACAAGTTTTCTAAACTATTGCATAGGTGTTTTGTGTAATCGTTCAGGTGCAGTTCTCAGAATAGCACATTTACATGAAATTAAAATATTGTTTATAGATTTTTTTTTACTTTTATGATTAAAAAAAATTAATATATGTAATGAACATTTTTTTCCACTAGAGAATTTTTGTGGCCATGTTTTTAAAACTTCTCCAAGATTTACAGGTCTGTCTGACTTTCCGCATAGTTTATTACTTAATTTGCACAATACCTTACCCCATTATGGACAACACTTCATTTTATACTGGTACTCATTGTTTTGAAACTAAAATTCATGTTTTATTCTCTTTCAGTGTTGCTGAACTGATTTTGAAAAAAGATACTACAGGTGACATCCTGAGCCATTTCTAGTGGAAATCACACCTGGTCTGTGATACAGTGTCTAGATAAAAGGCGAGCATACAGGTAAATTCTGCTGCATATTCTTTCTGAAGAGAAATAGTTTATAACAGTGAGAGACTGATATAATCCAGTCAGTCTAATGAAATGTCTCTAAATTCATTTATACTGTGTGAACGGGAAAGACACATGCTAATCAAATAACGGGGCATTGAAGAGCCCATAAAGAAAATTTATTCCATGTTTTGCAATGTTGAGTAGCAACAAGAATGGAAAATGATCAGCAGTTCACTGTTCCTTCTAAAAACCACGACACATCAACTTAAGCTACTAGCAGTAATATTAAAACAACAACAACAACAACAACAAAAGGAACAGGAGATGGCTTTTCTGTCAAAAAAGAAATAGCCCCAATGTGATCACTGTCAAAAGATGTGCTAAAATTCTGGATGGTGCAAGGAATGACTAGACAAGTGTGTGGCAGACAAATCATTTGGGGTACGAAATACACAAAATCAGATTCAGCTCATAGAGAGACTGGAGAGTATAGTATTAGGGGAACTACTATTGATGCTTGTCCTGATCTTACTCTTCCCTGAGCATTTACTTTTAGCTATTACTGGAGACTGGATACTGGTCTAGATAAATCCCTAGTCTGCCCCTTAACAGGTTTTTTTTTCTTTTGTTCACTTAAACAGTGTCTTTCACGGACCCAAAGAAAAGAGTGGATATTAGCAAATTAGGAACGTTCTGAGCCAGTGACTTGAAGCAATACCAGAGATGCAGGTTGAATTCTTTACTTCTGTAGGAATGGACTTGAAGTGTTGTCTGATAACAATTATAAAGAGTACAAATTCATTAATATTAACAAAATGATGCAATTCTGGGATTTATGGCCTGTCAGCATTGCCTAACACATCATTACATAATCTAAATTGTATTTTGGTGAAAAAAGCCATGAGTAGAAGTCTGAGAAATGTCTGAGATAGAATAACTACACATTTTAATATACAGAAAGTTTTATGTGCTGGTACAAAGGCCAGAAAAATTAAGGAAAAAATGACAGATAGGAAACGGATCAATTTCATACTTGCAAATGACCTAATCAGACTTATCACATCTTAGGCAAATACACAGGTTCACGGTAGAAACTGGAAAACTAAACACATTAATAAAACAACCTTTCAGCAGCTTGATTCCAGAGAAGACATAGAGACTTTTGTGGAACAATCCGACTTCCTGTAGCATAAATCCGATAAATGACTTCATTGTTATCTTTCAAAGGGTGTGAACTCCGACCCTTTAAACTCATAGAAAAAACCTGAAACAACACATACAATGTAACAAGAAGTTTAATATTAAAATTCAACAGTCAGTGCTCATTTTAATGAGACACACACAAAATAGTTCACATTATTTTAAACACATTTAAGATGTTTTGAGCAATATCTAAATCAAAATAATTTCTTGAAAAAATAAACTGCATTATCTTCAAACCTTGTTCTTCAGGGCAAGTTCTTTATCTCCAGTAAGGAACCACTGCTGACTGCTGTATTCTGTGAACTGTACAGATTCACAGTTCTCTTCTTGAGGAGGCGATAACACAACAGAGACCTCCAGTAAATGTTCGGGTACTTGAATAGAATCCCCATCTTTTCCATCAAATCTGTGTCCATTGATTTGCTGAGGAAACCAGTTGTAAGCCATTATTGCAATGTACGGGCAGCTGTCAAGGATATTTTTACCTCTGTTGAAATGGAAAACCAATAGGGCTGGTAAGTGGAACTGAACTTTTGCTGTTCTTCACAGAATGACTCTAAAATATATTGGTAATTAATAATTTATTACTCCACCATTTTTAGGCTTTGTGTCATTTAATAGACAGACAGTTTCAGTTTCTGTGAGAAAAAGAGGGGCTGAATTATTAGGTGCTTCAGCTTCGCCATTTCCCCTCTGCGTTTTGCGCACTATGATCTGGAAACAAAACCCCTCCATGGTAAACTAAGTTATCATAATACTCATCTTTATAACTTGATGTAGAGATGAGTCTACAAGGAAGAGTGGCATTAAAATGGATGATCTTTCTTTCCTTCTTATTCCCAACAGATGATGCAAAACTTGGCATAAAGAATTTGAACTTTCAAGTTCTGGACACTGTTCAGGGTACTGCTGATATTTATGTCATTTGCTGTCTTTTGGCTGAGATGGGCTTCATACCCCCTACAGCTTAGGAAATGGCAAGAAAAGCTACATGTTCAAAAGAAGTTGAGATTGAAATTTAAACCATGATGATTTTCTGAGGGAAAAGAAGGCTTGGGGTTTTTTTCTAAATTCAGTTATCATTTGTTTAGTAGATTCACAGGGGAGAAATCCACTGTTTAAAATCATCCATCTCATAAAAGAGTGTCAACTATTTCTGCAGTCACCCATTTCCCCTGCCCAGTAGCCTGACCACAGGGTATTACACACTTGCAGACAAAACCAGCAAGTTGAAACTACACGTAAAAACTATGAGTAGCTTTTGAAATCTTTTTAAATAATGTTCAAGTGATCAACAGCAAGGACACAGAAATTACAAAATGCCAGGGGAAATTTTGGGTTACCTACTGTCATCTAAGTCTTAGAACATAGCTCTCCATCATACAATTACACGTTATTTTCTTAGTAGAGATTAATGAATCCTTTTCCAGGCAATATTTAAGCTAAAGGTGAATTAATACGTCCCAGATCTCCTGATTCCTACTCCCACAGCCACCCTGTGTCAGTGTACCAGTTATTCGTGACACCAGCTTATAGCGCCAATGTAAGATTGCAACAGAGTGCAACACGTTTTCATATAGGTAACATACTAAACGACAGACAAGTCCCGTTTCTAAAAATGTCATTTAAACTTTGACTATATGGGGAAGTTGTCACGTATATCCAAAGCATGTTTTGAATTCAAGTTTACTAACCTTTCTCCTGGCGATCCACATGTTATCCCAGTCAACAGGGAAAAAGCAAACTTCTCAGTCACCTCAGCAAGCAGGCTATATCCTCGTGTGTCCTCACGTTTCGGGCTAGCCAGAGCACAGAGTATCTCATAGAAAAAATTCCTACTTTTGTCAGTGAGTAACTGTTTTTCACCTATTTCTGTGACCTAATGAGAGGAGAAGAAAACAAACATAATTTTAGGCACAGAAGTCTGCTTATAACATTTCCTCATGTTGAATGGTGTAGCAAGACCTTAATTTTTATCCCAATGTTCATTCTGAAAGTTCAGAATATTTTTCCACCTTCTGATTGCTGCTGCCAACGCATGAGACGCAGTCTATCTCAAAGCTACATAAAGATATGCTTATTAATAGGGATTTGATTATTAAATAAACCATGCGGCATTTTTCATTCTTTCACAAATAAAAGATTGTTGAATCCTGAAAATTTTTGACATTATTTTCTCTGTTTTCTGTGTCAAAATGGCAACAACCACAAATGAACTGTTGTTCATGAATATTGTTATACTGCTTTGTGTCTAGATATTTACACACTTCCCATCTCCTGTGCATTATTCCACAAGTCCAGAAGAGCCAGAAAGCCATAAAACTAGTCCCAGAGTTTTCATAGAACTTAGTGCAATGCTGAAGTGCTCAGCTACCCTGCCAACCCGATTCCCAAAGCTACTGCAGGAAAAAAAGCCAAGCGGTTTGCCCGGTTAAGAGCACAGCAGACTCCAGCTGGCCCTGGTAGGGTTTGCTGGTGTGCTGACTGCAGCCAGCCGTGAAGATATGAGCAAACCTTGGCCCTTGCTGTATTGCGCCAGGGCTAAAACCAACAAAGATGCAGCCTGAGAATCAAGAAACCATAATAAGCTCTATGAAAGTATGGCATCAAAGGGAAAGTTTTGCACAGCAGAAAATCTTGAGCTATAGATACACGCACAAAATTAAGAATCGTTGCTCTTCTCAACCTATTTGATTTTTTATTTCCTGCCACCAGCCTAACTAGTGGCAATCTTCTTCCTTGACTGTGGGACTTCAAAATGTCTATTTTTACCCTTGCAGTCTGTGCCCCTGAGTCACTGCTGTGGACACTAACCTTGATCTTATCACAGGCCTACATGTTATTATACTCTTATTAAAGTCATTGGTCATTCTGGAAATATTCAAGGCCAGGCTGGATGGGGCTTTGAGCAACCTGGTCTAGTGGGAGGTGTCTCTGTGCATGGCAGGGGGGCTGGATCCAGATGGTCTTCAAAGTCCCTTCCAACCTAAACCATTCTATGATTCTGATTCACAAAGAGCAGGAGAGGTTTACCTTATCTATTATATGCATCACAGCAGTAAGCTGCTCTTCTGTAATTTCTGTAGCCACTTTGACATTCAGATTCTGAAGGACTCTGTGTAAAATGGTGTCATCAAGAGGCTGATGCAGTTGATCAATCAGCCCCCAAACTGGCAAGGAGTCCAAATCTGAGACAATGGTGACATTAGCAGTACCATACACATCATCTACTCTGGCACCGCCTGTGGGATTAGAAAGTACAACCTGGAAACGTTTAGGAAATGGATTTAAAGATCCTTTCTTTGGAGTCAGCGTCACATCCAGAAACGTATTTCTCTGTCCAGGTTCAAAAGTCAATAAACCTTCAGATCTGGCAAAATCTTGTCCTGCCACAGCTGGAGATATGAAGATCCGACCAATAGGTTCAGGTTTTTGTAGCTCCTTAAAACAAACCAAAAAAGTTTTTGGTAACATTATGATAGATACAATTGTTCAAAACCAGCTGCTGTAGAACACACTTACTTTAAATGAGTAAAGTTAAAAGTGTAAAAAAGAAGTCCCCTTTCAAAATGCAGTTACGAATGACATAAAAATTACATTAAATGAAATATCTCCCTGAAATAGCAATCTGTCACTTGTGCTTAGGGACAACCTAGGGGAAGAATTGTATACATTGTCAATAGTAAACAGGATCCCTCTCTTTCTTTAAAAAAAAAAAAAAATTCACAAAGCTTTTCCGGGTGAACAGATATTTCAGAAGTGTTAGCATATCTGTAGGGTGAACTCCGGAGGGGCTGATGTAAGTTTGTATCTGCAGCATGAAGTCCCTCAATTCAGGGTACAGACAGGAATTCCAGATACTTAAAAACTAAACCACAGCCAAGCAAAGGTTTTAGAAGTCTGTGCCCAAACTAATGTCAATTAATGATATTTTCAGTCCCAGTCTAAATACTTAAAAGAAAAACAATCCATTTAGGTCCAAAGGCAAAGCAAACACTATCGAATACACAGGCAAGGCAGACGGATGAACTTATCTAGGAATGCTATATGGCCTCATTTCCCTGCAAAGTAGCACTATTTTTACCTTCCATGAGGTTTGCAGATACTGTTTCATTCTTCACATTCTTGCTCTTTTTGCCAGTTGCCATAACCTTGATATTATATCTGGCAATATAATAAACTTTCCTTAAGTGGAAACTAACATTCTAGGCTACTATTCAAATGTATGATTTTTCAATAGTATCTATTCATTTAGAAAGTACAGATTGTATACTGACTGCTAAGTAACCTTGAAAAGGTCTTCCACTGTAAAAAAAAAGGATTTATTTGTGAAATACTAGACTCCTTTTAAAAACATTTAGCTTTAACGAGCAAAGTTTACTTGTGGAATAAATCAGACATTTTTTGAGTTTGCAGG
This sequence comes from Himantopus leucocephalus, assembly GCA_003993805.1. NCBI lineage: Eukaryota > Metazoa > Chordata > Aves > Charadriiformes > Recurvirostridae > Himantopus > Himantopus leucocephalus. Next base: position 53,545,181 of record RSEF01000031.1, read on the forward strand.
AGAACATTATAAATCGAAGTAGTGTGTATTTGTTCAGAATTGCTCTAGAACATGATCACATAATATCTGCAAATTCCAGTGAGTTTTTCCTTTTCTTTTATCCCTTCCAATTGAGAATTGGGAAACAGGGAAATAAGTGTTAATAAAAGCACTAGTGACAAGAACAATATTCAAAAAACCTCTCTAGGAATGAGAAAAATGTCTGATTCCAGTTAGCACCTCATGCTTCCTGCCTGCCATGACCTCTTATTTTACAGGTACCAAAAGTACCAATATTTTGGTACTTGGCCATGCACCCTCAAAACCTAAAAATGTCCAAAAAAGAGTTGTTATGTAAAAAATACAAACAGAGAAGGGATTGTCCCCTATATTTTAGCCTAAATATACACTGGACAGTAGCAATTTCTTCTCCATTTAACAGCTAAATTATAATTAACTCTTGACTGGAAAGGATGTGAAAATGTGTTACCACACAATCTAACTAAAACACTGTATGATAAATGCATGGAAACACCACGGAATCCTATGCAGTTAAAACAGATATACATGCAATATAACAATACAACAACCCTTTTATTATAAAGGGTGATGGAAGTACATTGGTCAGACAGTGCTTTGTTATAATAACCCTCCCCTGAAATAATGCTTTTAGGTATAAAATGCCACATATTCAAAGTAGATCAGGCTAAGCACTATTCTGATGCAATGGCAAACTTAGAGGAATCCTTCTCGCAGCCTGTGCCTTGATGCTGGCATCGCAACTACAAGGAAGTGGAAGGAATCAAGTTTTTGCCGTTGTGTTACTTCTGCTAAAGGAGAATCTTCATCATCTGTCAATAATAATGAGGTACTCATTTAGAGATAAAAGAGTCAACAGAAGAGTCTGGTGTTACAGCTGTAAACATAACAAAAATGAATGGTGATGGTAAAATTGACTTAAGCACATGAGATTTTCAATCAGAACAATTTTCGAGTTTAGTACTTCAAAAACATGGAATAAAATCTGATGAAAGTACTCTTTCTCTTTTCCTAAGTGTGCTTTGTGTATTAATGAATTTGTGACCTAAATCAGCAAGTGTGTTGGTATCTGAATCTTGATAGCCACACGTATCGTGATAAAAACTTAATTTCAGAGCAAGAAGCCTGAAAAATTAGAGTCTCATAAGAACCTTAGGACAAAGAAAGAAATTTATTTAATGCCTTACTGACTGTAGTCTTTGAGGCCACTGGAAGGTACTAGCAACAAAATCACTCTTGACAATGAAATGAAAACAAGGTCTTTTTACTAATGGAAAAGCAAAGAAGTTAGAGCATTTGGGCCCAGCAAATGTTTGACTGTTTCCTGAAAAAATGCCAATTAAGGTCACATTTACTCTAGAGAATGAACAATGATTTAATAATAAAAAGTTAAATAATAAAAATAATAATAGAAGTCTTACCTCCATGCTGTAGGTAACCACTGTTGTTACTGATGTACTAGAATCTCTAAGCACTTGCAGACTGATTAAAGTTGTCTTCTTATGAGCCACAGCAAAACGAGATCCCACAGCAAAATATACTAAACCACGAGGAGCATCGCTTTCAAGGACTGTTATAAAAGCAAATCTGGCACTGCTGTTCAATGCAGCTCCTGTGCCTACAGCATACAGCTCAACAAAAAAATATGTCTCAAATTCAGGTACCTGTAAATGAGGGATGATTTTCATATCATTATAAGACCTACTAATTACTTTCAGCATTAAAAAAAAGGATACATTCTTTTGTACGCGCAATGGGATACATGTACTAACACTTACCACAAGCATATTTCTTGAAATGTGCAATAAGCACAATGAAGTATATCCTTAAAATAATAATGTTGCAGCAGGCACCACTCTGTCGTGTGCAATAACGACATCTCAAGTTTTCACATGGAATTTTACTTTATTCCAATAACGGAGCTATTTATATACTGCATGTATTGTGGCTGTAAATTTGCAGTAAGACATGATGGTAAACTCTTAAAGAACTCCATTTTCCATGTTATGGAGTTACATAGTTGTACATTGTGTGAGGACTGTATTCAAGTACTGAACTCTGGTAATGTTTTGAAAAATATTTTGCACACAGACTTAGTGTTCATACACTAACGTGTTTATACATACTTTTATGAGCAAATCTCACTAGATTTGAATGCTTAACTGAATTTATCCGAAATCCCAAAGCCTGGAGATACCACCTGGTAGACTTTTGTGAGGTTTATGATATACACAAATCTTGTGTCAGTCTGGAAATACAGGATATTGGATTTTAGTGTTCATATGTCAAAGAATTAGTTTAGTCAATTCTACAAATGTAATGCTTGTTTATTGACAATAAGTTAGCAATATTAAATTTCAATATGACATGTTGCCCTATCTTTGATTTTGTACCCACGGTATGGACATAACATGTTTAGAAATAGATGACTAATTACTGACATTCCAGAAATAATGGGAAATATGTAATAAGAACCTATTACATGCACTCACGAAGCAGCAAACAAGCAAAAAAAAGTAATTCTTTATAAGACAATAGCATTACAAAAAAAAAGATGATCATTGAAGACAATTTTTTTATTAGTAAACACAGTTTTTTATTTTGGCTGTGGATTTTTAGTAATCCTACTTTAATTCTAGGAAAGCAGGATTCAGCTCAGTTAATGAAGTCAGTACAATTGACTAAGTAAAAACTTTCAAAAGCTAGAATATGTCATACCATATGGCATAAAAAATGTGAAATGTTTATTGAATGTATTTATTACTTCATCATTTCATAATGTATTTGTTACTAATTTATAAACTATCTTACGGAAGAAAAATTAGGAAATATTTGTGGGGTTAAATAGCATGTATTTTTAATTGAGTTGTTAAGTAATTCTTTAAATGGAGTGATCCTGACTAATTGATGACAGGCACAAACCGACTGGAACGCTATAGGGAGCTTCAGCCTTCCATTAGCACCTGTTAGCGTGGCACACGCTTGTGCTTTGTGCGCTACAACTGCATATCTCTGCAGCTGCTGCTCCGCTGTTATTAAATAATGATATCACTCCTTTGGACTAAGGAGGTTCAAAATCCCAGTTTACTCAGGGAGGCAGCCTGTTCCCCACTCGTGTATGTTTTATTCATTGGCTCTGTAATTTAAAAATAACATCTGAAGATGAAGAAGGGAAATGGCCCTCTTACTGAACTAAGAGAATGCACTCTGTTCCCTAGTGGGAAACCACTGTTTCCCACATTCTACAATCTTGCATTATTTTCTAGAATGTAGTCAGAAAAACGGTGGAAAACTTCTTATCTTGTCCTTTTCCATTCCCCAGAGCTCAGCTTTGACACTAGCCTGGCTGTAAGGATAATTTCTTGAAAAGTTTCAAACTCTCCGCTCTGAAAGAATGACAAACATTAATCCTTCCTTTCTTAAGGCACTGCTCTAACCACTAGCTGCTCACATAAAAATATTTTTTCCTTCCATTTTCAATAAAAATGACTGAACACTGTGCCTTGTGTTAATTCAGCGATGTCTGCATTTTTGAGTACCAGCTGGGCCTCTCAAGGCGCTTAGGCTCAGGCATACCCAACTGACAAATGCTAAATGGCTTTGGTGGGTGATGGCTGCTAAATTCAGCTCCACTGCTTACAAGCTGGATGTGCACAGTGACAGATTTTTAGGCACTCAAGAGACTCTTGTGCAGCTTTATCATTAAGTACAGTTTTCACAGATCATTGTGGTAGATTTAGACATGTAAAATTATGCACGCATTGCAATAAAAGGGTTTTTTCTGTTGAATGACATGTTATTACTTACAGGATATGCTTTCCATAAACCACCCTAAGAAGTGCTTTGATAGATGAAAAATTTACGGCATGAAGGATAAGAGTCCAGTATATGAATATGCATCTCACTGAAATAAGTCCATTCTTTTTTTCTTATTGTTCTATAAAAATCTGAGATCTTCAATTTACTCTTCAAATTAAATATTCATCTCATTTCCAAATTTTTACCAGTCACAATGGGGGTAGTACAAGCCTGTAAACAAACATGTGTTTGCAGAGAAACTGAGCAGATGTCAAGTTACCGTCTTCAAACTGTGCCCTACACGTCAGTTCCTGTGGATCAGAGGGGTTTTTTCATCTTGATACATTGCAATTCTGCACCATAGTGCTGTACATGAATGAGCAATAATTACTTACATTATCAGGTTTTATTTCAATGGAGATGTTGCACGTAGTTTGACCCGCCATGCAGGTAGTGGCTCCCAGCACAGATACAAGTTCATTCTCCAAGTTCATGCCATCCTTCAGAAGGACAACAGCTGTTTCATTAAAGGTCACACGCCAAAAGATCTTCACATCTTCAAAAGCCCTATACGCAAATCAAAATGGTATATATGTAGTGAGAGAGAGCACTATTGCTTTAGGAAGCATAAACCACAGAGGTAATATCCATTTTATGTTATTATTCAAAATTTATCGCTAGGGAATAAACTGCTTTAAGATGAAAAATTCTCTATTTTAATTTAAATTCCTTCCTCTAAAATCTGTTTAGATTACCAAAAAGTAACACAGGAAGAAAACAAAGCAATTACGGGCAGCCAGATTATTCTCAATTTTTGTTTCAGACAACATGAGATCAGCTGAATAAGAGACACTGGTGCTGGGAAGACAGGGATGTGCCCAAGTACTTTCCTGAACGCTATAGTAACCATTTGCCTGGAAAGCCAGGCAGAATTTGTCTTTCTTCTCAGTTTAAGGAACTTAAGACTACTTGAGCATATTTGTTTAAAGTACACATGAATGTGCAACGTATATACATGCTAATTAGAAAAAAAAACATAGTATCTGTGTGAGTGAAGACATAAGCATAGTACTTAAACTTAGGTATCTTCTTAATTGCTCATTTTAGTATTCATACCTACATTATATTACACAGGGAGATGAGAATTTGAGTTACATCTTTAGTAGTGCAAATACTTCACCTTGAGCAAAAGTTTCACACTTGCTGCCTTACAGAGTAATTTGGAAAATGCTTGTTTTTTTCCATTTCTGCTTTATAACAGTACAGTGACAGACCTACTCACATTCACAACTTAAAATCCCATTTGCCAAATTCTGGGAAGTTATTAAAGGAGCTCAAAGGCAAAGATTTATTATAAAACTCTATGATAACCTCTTCCACTAACAGTAGCTTCTGTGATTCAACGTATTCACCATCATATTATAGCGTGTGGGAAGTGCACTTGAATCAGCTGTTGCCTGCACCTGTTTGGTTGCCTTGTGACAATCAGCAGCACCTCTCTGTTTTCTGAGTCTTCATCAAGTACAAGACCACTTTGTACTTCTGGAACGAATCCCAAAATGCCGTTCTGGAGATCACTTCCTATATAGGAAACAGTCCACGAAAGTAATTAGCAAGAAAGCTAAACAGAGAGTAAATTATAATTTAATGTGGATAACTGCTAAAAAAATAAAAACCAGGTATTGACAGCATGCTGCAAGGTACCACTTGGGGATGCCCCAAGAAAATTTCACAGAATCACAGAATGGTTAGAGTTGGAAGGCACCCTGAAGATCATCTACTTCCAACGCCCCTGCCATAGGCAGGGACACAATTTCTTTGAATATTTTTATTCTTAATTTATACACCACACTTATCTAGAACTTCAAATATTGGCATTTCTAAATTTCACTTTAACCAGTAGAATAAGTCTTTTTGAAAGTAAATTCTTTATGAGAGTCCTGGCACCATCTATGCATATAAGCTTGTATTTTCAGCAGCATTCAGCAAACTGATTGAATTCTGTGTCCCTTGACTCCAAGAGACTGAGTGTTACAGGAGTCCAGAACAGTGTCAAAAACCTTGCTTATAATGCCCTTAGGAGATATCACTTCAGATATATTATTTTATGCTTACCATAACCCTTAAAACATATTCTTTCTAAACAAAAACGGGCATCAGCGTGCCCCTAGATGGACTTGGTAGGTTATGGGATGAAGACGGGCTTCCAAGGACAGCTTTCATATTCATCCCACCCATAATGTTGTTGAATCCATTCATTTTCCCAAATTGTTCCATCAGCTTTTCTCTTGTGTCTCTAATTCAATGCGTGGAATTCTGAGGCTGCAAAATACTGCGTTGTTCTTACAGGAATGTAAATAACTTCAGCAAAACAGCAGTGGAGGAGAAAACCGAAAGGGTTAATGAGGAGAAACTAATGTCATCACAGTGTCCCATTAAATCTTGCTTCTAAGGGATTTCTCCTTTACAGGCACTGAAGGCTTTACTCTGCAGTTGGGAAGACAATATAGTTCCAACACAGTGCATATTAAATGTCAATTATACGTACTGAAGATTAACAGATACTGTGTGTTTGTGTATGTGCATGCAATATATTTAACCTGTGGTATCTTTCTATCTATACAGTTACATGCAGACACATGTTTTGACACTCCTCATTAATGTAAGTTGTTTCCTGATCTTACTTTATGTACTTACTGGGCTCAGGGTGTAACTCTAGAACGTGTTAATACACTCCTGCGGGATTCAATACAAATTCAAATTCCAACCTGTGCCTATACACATACTTCTTCGGTTAACTTACACATACGGGCAACTGGTTACTCGCACGGTGAATTCTAGGGATCGTGCACATGAAGAGAACATGTTTTATAAGGTCGGTTCTTGCACACAGAATTTTGGTTGCTGCATACACTCATCCAATGGCACAGTTTAATCCTGGTTTGCAATATCTACCTTGCATTGTTAAGACTATCTAAATACACAGAACTTCCAGTAAATGTTGGACCTTACATATAATTTTCTTGATTAGCCTAAACTGTTCCAATTCCCAACTTGTTTGTAAAACTTAATCTATCGGTTTATACTCAATTGCTAAGTCTGATTGATAGAGATCTAAAAGCTAAGGGAAACTGGAGCTCTGACATCACTTTCTCATAGTGTGCACTGACTGAAAGAAAATTTTTTCCCTAATGTCTGTGTAAGCCCATTCCTACCCTCCCTCCCCAGAAGCAGAGGATGACTAAACTGCAGGTATAAATTGCATAGTATCAAAGAACAAAAACAGAAACTGGTTTTTATACTTTGTAAAAACCCTATACAAAGTAAAAGTGACAAAATTGCAAAGAAAAACAAAAAAGCCTGCAACGCTACTACACATGAAAGAAAAACACTCCAGCTTAGCAGCTTAGCCTTTCCCTTCATGAAGGAAAGCAGGACAAGATAAACAGCATCTCTAAATATTTTTTGAGCTATGTTGCTAGGGGATGCATGGTAGGCTTGATGCACTAGACGCTTCCTCTGATCTGGAAAACTCAAGATTAGGGAATACAATACCCTGCTTGTTATAAATACAATTCCAATCTTTACATGAAAATTGCTATGAGTTACTGTTGCATACAGTTATTTACTGTTATTTACTGTTATTTACTGTTATTTAATTCAGATGTATTTACTAATTTTCTGGGGGGAAAAATATTACCTGCAATAATTACTGTTGAAAAAGCAGCAAATCCATATTCATCCTTTCCTTCCACAATTTGAGCTCCATATTCAGGATCTGAGAGGAAAACATAAAACAATTCCTTTCCTTCAGGCTCATCATCATCAAAAATTTTTATGGACACCCTGTTTTCTCTTTCTCCATCCAGCAAAGTCACAGAGACTGACTGTTCCTCAAAATCTTCTCCTTCTGTCGCCCATGTGAAGTTTGATCTTCCATAAACATTTCCAAAAGGATATGAATCTACTCCACTCTGTGCACTTAATCCTCCAAAGGTTTTAACGGTTACTGCAATATCACCAGTAAAACCCTTGGTCCTTCTGATATGAAGTATCACTGTGTTAGGGGTACTGTTGTTGGCATCTTCTTCAACATAAACAAACTCTGGCCCCAAACTCAGTATTCCATGAAGAATATCATTAGCCAGGATATTAACTGTTGCAACACTGAATGCTGGGTTCAAACGTGGACTCCAGTCAGGGCTCTCAGGTTGAACATCCAAAATTTCCACTGCAGTCAAATTTACAAAAAAAAATTCCTCTGTTTCAGACACAGTGTCATCAATTATTGCTATTTCTATCACAGCGTTTGTCTGAAAACGTAGAAAAATAAGTTCTCCATAATAGATGGGTATAAAGTCCTCTAGCGGTTTGGCACTTCCTGGAATGGTCTGATATGTTAATTTAGTGAGATTACTTTGAAAACCAAACAATCTTTGGACATGTAGTGTGACTGCCCGAACATCTTCTTCAACTGAAACAGATCTCGAGTTAAGAGCAAATTGGAAGATCCCCATTGGCTCAATTTCGGCAATTGTAAATCCTGGCCTGAAACAGAAAAGATATCAAAGCTGAGTGAGGAAGTATGAAATACGAAAAGTAAAACACTCAAGCAGAATCATTTCCAGTGAACAGTCAATGATGGCTGTAAGAAAGCGGGGGAAAAAATGCATAAAGTAGACAGAAGAAATAGCAATCATATAAGGCAAGATGTAAAGAGCTTCGCTGAGAAATGTTTTTGGAATGATTGGGTTGAACAGCCCTGCACAGGCTTAATGCATCCAGAGTCAGCACAGGATACAGAGGAAAAGATAAATAAAATAAGGTCTTCCTGAGAAAATGGAGACGCAAAAGAAAGTACGATGTCTTCCTACTGTGCAGGGAGATACAGGACAATACAGTCATTCTGAGTAAAACCAGTTTTAACTATCGAACAAACTTCCCGTACCAAGGCAAAACAGTGGAGTGCACAGATGCTAGCAGATCTACGGCTTTAGCCAGGAAGTTAGAGAAGGAAAGGAAATTATTTTAAAACTTATGCTGAGGCTTTAAAATACTAACTGTCTCCTCACAACATTACTTATAGCCATTTTTCCAGATCTGAGCCCTATTATCAATATCCATTTAAGCTCTACTATGTTTATATTAAATATATCCCCTTCGTATTAGAAAATAAGAACAGGGACTAAGCATCTTTGCTAAAGCTTGGGTCTTGTACTTATCTCTAGAACTGACCCATTATTCAGTGCTAGAAGATATGAAACAGCACTACAATTACACTGATACAGGTTAACAAGCTAGACCCTTTCCATGGCTACGGGAGTCAAAATCTCTTTGAAATTGTCAGCTTCACTCCCTGTGGGATGCAGTCTTAAATTTTCTAGGAAAGGTCACCCCTCGTACACTCAAGGTATTTGACTCAAAGTATACTCAAAGTATATTGACATGGTAAATAGGTGCTCTGAGGACACCAGTCTGTGGGACAGACAAGCCTAGCAGAAGGGGTCAATCCCAGGAGTTGAGCCATCCAGTTCATTCCTTACTTCCTTTAGATTTGCCCACATGTAACTGTAATACGGTGAAGCAAATCCCTTTCTCCATATGCAGTGCTACTCTATGTCCATTCTTTTTATAGCACTTTTAGCTATCAGTGAGTAAGGAAGAATGTAAAGAAAATAGTTTGAAAAATAGATGAAAACTTAGCTGAGATGGAAAATTCCATTAAATGTAATGGTCTTGGTTTTAGGAATAAAAGGGGTTTTTTATATAAATTAGGTGTTTTTGGAGCATTTCTTGTTTCATTTTGTTCATTTTAAACAATGTTTGTTATCTAAGATCTTCTAAATACGGATTTTGAGGGATGCTAATGAAAACTGATAGAGCTGCTTTCATTCTTCAGCTTCCTGGATAAAACTGTTGATCTCGGTTCTACATTTCCTTAACTGTCCCCATCATTCTAGATACATTCCAGGCACCTGGGATCCCGGTGATATGAAATAGACCGGAACTGGAGAAAAGCCTCAGTTTTGATCAGGTCAGATCTGCAGTACTGACACTTGTTTCCACCTGGGACAAGACACACAAATTTATCTGAGGCGGCACTACAACTTGCTGTCTACCTACAATTCAATAGGGGTTTGTGTAAGGCATATGCCTGTATACAGGTTGTAATTCTTACGGCATCTGTGCCATCCAAAAGTATAAGTAGTGTCCTTACCTCAGGCGAGCCCCACCAGACACATTGCTGTGCACTGCAGTTAAAGTGATGGCAAATGCCTCATGTTTGTTTAGGCTCGGAGTAGCCTGAAATGTAATTACTTTAGTTTGCTCACCAGAGGAAAATACAACAGTACCTGAAGGAAAAGAGTGAGAGAGAGCACAAGTCAAAATAACTAAATAGGAATCCTCTTTCACCTGGAAAGGTTGTGAGACAGGGACTTTAATCACAACTCCACTCCATTTAGGAAGAAGAAATTTGTATGATAAGGGTCTTTTCTAGATAAAGCTGTCCTTCAGGGGCATAGCACTGTGCCTACCTCCCAGACATGTATTTATGAAGCTTAGTTCTTTTTTTGGTCATAAAATAAACAGATAAAAATTAGACCATACAGTCTCATTCTAATGATTTTCATTAAAAAAGGAAGCATGCAGAGGCAAAAATAACTTAAAGGTGGTATCATCACTTATGCAACTTTCACAGCAGTTTCCTCAGACAAGGACTTACCAAACGGAGGAGTAACATTGCCTGGCTGAGCAAAGCCAGTGACGAGGTCTGGTGGGTATCCTGAAATCCAGCTAACCGTTACAGAGCCATAAACTCCTTTTCTGGTTACGACAGCCTGGCCTGTCCCTGCTACGATGTCTGTAAGTCGTAAAACCACAGATTCAAAGCCAACCTGTGGAAACACAGTAGATTTTATTATAGAAAATTGAATTAAAATGGGCAATAACGTATGTGAAAGCATACTATATTTTTTTAACATGGTCATTTTGCAATAATTATGAGTGCGTATAGATGTATGTATGTGTATAAATGTATGAGTATGTGTATATATACACACACTTTCTTCGCAACTCTTCGACAGCACTTCTCAGTCTTGGATTTCTGAGAAATAGATCTCAGGGAAAAGGAACCAGTATGACTGACATTTCAGTACTGAAAACACTGAATATAGCATTCTGTGTCTGTTGTTTAAAAGAAAAACAAACCGACCTGCTCTTAATGCTCGCAGGTGATAGCTGTAGTACTACATATATACACATAGGTCTAAAATAAATTATTAATTGTGTATCCAGTGAAAAATAAGTTGCTGCCACATGACATTCTTCACGAAGTTATTCTTGCTAGTACCATCTACTTTTCTTTTTTTTGACCAGCAAATTTGACAAAGAAGATAACCGGCACATTCTAAAAGCAATGATAAATGGTAATAAACAATGTTTACAGAAAGACCATTTGAATTAAGTTCAATTAAAAGTTAAAAGACAGAACCAGGCTTCAAGACAATTAAAATCATTTAATAAAAACTTCAATAAAATCTAAGAGATAAATACTCAGCATGCTATTATCTTTGCCTGACACACAAGGGAATTGTAGCACACGTACCGTGTCAGAATAGGAAAATTCTCTTTTCTCACTCTCACACAAATTAGACAAATGAAAAATTTCCCACTCAGTGGTCAAACAAATATACTGTCAACTGTGTTAAAACTCATCATGACCTCCACCTCTTTTTGTACATAATACTGCATACATGCTGTTACCTACTTTGGGGCTGCTGTACTTAAATGAATAACATTGTCCAGAATTGGTTGTTTTCCTTTAAGTCTCAGAACTTCCACTTCATGTAAACAAAACTATAAATTAACCACAATATTTACATTATTTACATTCTATAGATGATGAAATATTTTCAAACTGTATTAACACATTTCTGTATTAATTTGTATCAGAGAAAAGATAACACACAGTGCAACTAATAACTGGAAAAGTCTTGCCAGTCATTAAGTTGGTTACAATGATGAAAACGTCAAGGAACCAATTGAATTCTTAATGCAGCTATCTTTTGTAACGAAGTGCACCTTCCTTCTGTGGTAGAAACGTCACACCGCAGCCAGTCTACTGACCTGTGAATTGGCAGCTTCCTCAGGAATAAGCAGAACAGCTGACTTTGCTTTTCCTAATATTTTAGGCACATCCTTGGCACTTCCCCTAACCAGGCTTACATTAATCAGTTCCAGAGTAAAATTCGAGCCCAGTAAAATAAATGCCTTTGAGAGAGAGAATTTAATTAAAAAGGTAGAAATTTAATTCCAATAAAAACATGATATCCACCAGTTCAAAGAATGAAGTAGCAGAACAGTCTGAAGATTTTTTCTAATTGAATACAAAAAGCAGTGTTTTCAAGTGTTTTGTCGATTATTTTTCTCAAAAGTAATAAAGCTAAAACATCAATATTGTGAATGTGATTTACCCGCAGCTTGTTGGATTGTGAGTTTGTAGATCAACTATCACCATTTTGATAAATTGTATCTAACACAGTGGGCCTCAGCTTGATTTTAATCCTTAGGATTAAAAAGATGTAAGATGAATGTAAAAGGATGTAAGCATGCAAGTGTAAGACTGTAATAATAATAACAAAAAAACCATGGAACACAGAGAACTGAAGGTAAATTTATCTGCTGCTTCATGAGTCAGCACTGACGGATCACTATTTACAACCCACAAGGGAAACCTGGGAAAATATTTGCATAGATATAGTAATAAAATATTCAACTGATGGTAACACAAAGCAATGATGGAAGAAAAAACTGAATATTTGAACACATGCATAACAGTGATTTTGCAATTATTATCTGAAAATGTGATATTCAAACCCAGTTTTATTCCATAAACAGGAAATTCATAATACTAAAACTCTCTTTCTGCTTTTTCACAGTGGATACTATTGAGAGTTTAGCATCTTATCCCAGCACATTTGGATTGTGACAAATGCAAACAACAGGTATCATAGGAGCTAAAAGGATAATACAGACCTGGTTGCTTATTGGCACTCTTTTCACTCCAAAGCTGGCACCACCTTCTACTGTGAGGTATCCCACCTCATTCTCGGGTTCAATTAGCGCTTCTTCATGGTGAGACATGATACGGTACTCAATGAGCACTTCTCCAAATGCCCCAGCATGCCGAGTTACGTTAATCTGAACATACCGATCCAGGTTTCTCTCTACGAATACTGACTGCTGATCAGGGTACAGGGCAAACACTCCGTAAGGATCATCGTTGGCAAACACACTGATCTTTGAAATTCTTTTCTCTTGGTCTAAATCTGCTCCACCTTCTACTGAAATCAGCTGCACCACATAGTCTTCATCCAGTTCTGGAACATCATCAGGTAACAGGTAGATAATTATCTCAGCTGTACTCTGCTGGTCAGCAAGGACAACAGATCCCTCTGTCCTAAGAAAGTCACCTGTGATGTCAGATTCACTATGTATTTCCCAGTAAACCTGAAATGAGTTTAGAAAGTGCACAAAACAAAAGAAAGCAAAATTACCCACAGAGTCAGAAACTTTCATGTTCAGGATTCAGTATAGATCAGATATGGAACAGACTGATTTTAAGTAGGTAAAACAGAAATTGGTTTAGGTATGCATAGAAAGAGGCACACAGGCTATCTTACAAAAGGAGGGGGTGTTGTTCCTCTAACAGCACTGTGAATGTAAAGATTTCCTTTGTATGTCTTCAGAACATTTATTTACAACTATATGGAAACTCTGAAGCATTTTAAAAAATTATTTCTGTTTTTACACCAAGACATCCTTGCTATTTTTCCTCTTTCTCACATCAGAAAGGGGTGAAGAGTTCTCATTAAACACAGCAGATGCTTTTATTAATTGATTTATTATTTTCTTAATTAAATGAATAACTGTTACAATGCTGTCTTCTAAACAACTTTAGGTAAAGAACAATGTGATTGATGATTCAAAGTAGTCTGATTCTTGCCTTTAGGTATGCCTAGAAGAAGGCAAATTGTGATGATCTCAAAGACAGTTCACTATATAAGTATGCTCCTTTCTGTTCTCCCATCAAAAGCACAGGGGGAAAGGGAGAGAGAAAGACATAGCAGCACCACAGTACTCTTTCTTTTTTTTCCTGACTAGGGAAGACTGAATCTGACTCCCCAAACCACAAGTACCAGGGCTGAGTCCTTGCTAAATTCAGCCTAAAAGGCAATATTTCAGAAATGAATTTGAGCAACTGAAAGGCACAGAAAAAAAATATTCCTCCATACATTGATACTGAGGATGATTTCAGATTATACTGTTTATTAGGAAAAGAGTGAGAATACCGTTATGTTTCCCAGAGTGCCTTGAATTCGTCTGACAAACAGTGTAATACTTTGTGGCCCTTCCGTTGCTGAGGGTTCTGTATAGTTTTTCTCAGTTAATGATTCAGGAGCAAACTGTACAATTCCATTGGGATCACCAAACTTCTGTATCTGTAAAAAAAAGTAAACAAACAAACAAAAAATCAGAAATGTTGAGTGTGTTGTATTCTTGTTCAAATCATGGAGATTTTCACTGCTAGATGCTACAGGTCACATATCTAATAGTTCTTCCTAATGAGTTTTCTCCTCTTAAGAAGATTCAACAGTACATTAGTAGTTAGAATTGAGTCTGAGAGGTTAAAATCACCCAACCCAGCAGACAGGACCATTGAGGTACGAGAAGGGAGTGAAGAAGCCCATGTGCACACACACACACACACACACACACATCCAAACACACACATGCACACAAAGCAAGACTGTTATATGAAATCTATGGGTAACTTGCTCTTTTGTGAGAAAAATCCTATAACGCTACAGAAATAAGTTTAAGCGGGATCTAAAATGAACAGGAGTCAAAATATGATGCCAATGGGAATATGGGAATATGGGAAGTTTTCAGGTGTGGATTAATAAAAGCATTGTATGTAAACAAATTCAGGCAATAACGATTATTATCTTCACTGAGTTGAGCCTCCCTCAGCTTTAAATAATTTGTGAATTTTAAAAGGTCTTGTAAATTATAAATGGTCTAAACACATTTCAGAGAGTAAAGTAATTCTGAAATGATTTGAAAAACATATCCCATGGATACAAGATAGTAAGAGACAGCAGAGAAAGTATGAATGTCCCTCTTTCAGATTTTCAGCACTATCCAAGGAAGAAAAGGGCAGAGTTTTATTTCAAATGCTTTATCTGAATATGCTGTTACTAAAGGTCAGGCACCTTGGGCTAGCGTACAGAAACTTTTCTAACATTATCGATTTGCAAACTCAGCCCTCTGGGCTAGAGGTCATCCACATCCACCTGTGTGAATCACCAGGTGCAACAAGAATTCATGGTGAACTGACTTACAACTGAGCTGTAACACCAGTGACTACTGAGAAGCCAATTCATTGGCATGCAGGGTGGAACATTCTGGTCCAAGGAATAAACCTGGGTCCCTGAAGGAGAAACTGTGGAGTCTGTGAAAATAGGAGCTTATTCCATCAACACTCTACAGACCAGNAAAAAAAAAAAAAAAAAACAAACCACCAAAACCCAGTTTCTAGGAAAGATTTATTTTTTTGTGGGTGCCTTATAAATATTTCCTTAGTTGCCGTATACTTAGAGCAATAATTTGTCTTTGAAAACTCCCTCTGCCTTCTCCCACAAATTTCTGCATTTCTTTTGCTCTGCAATAGTCAGATTATCTCCTTTATTTTATAGATGATAGCTGTAGCAGAAGAAGAGGTCAAGAAGGGATGAACAACAAACTGACATTTAGAAATGAGGACCCAATCCATGCTCTCTTCAAAGAGAACTACAGAAATCGGCAAATAAGAGGGCCAGGTCAGGGCTTATATACAAATTTTTACTGGCAGATTCTTTGCCTTCTTTTTTAAGAAGTGAAGCTGTAACAATGCACCTAAGTAGGACAAAGGACAAAAAAGCCAAATGACAAATTATGCAATAATTATTAATTTTTAAAAGCTTTGCAGGATAAATACCAATATCAACAGAGATCTCAGAAGAAAGAAAAGCAATAATGACTTACTATTAGTGTAACGTTGCTTGCCTTAGGATCTACTTCTGTTTCACCTTTCATAATGCTCAGTCTAATAATGAAGATCTCCTGAACTTCAACTTCTTCATGAGGATAGATTTGCAGATTAATAGCTCTCAGACCTCCTTCTCCATCTCCAAAATAGAATGATCCATTCACAGGGTCACCAATGTCACTATTCAGAGGAGATAAAACCTCTTCTGAATTGGGTCCCAAGATGTCCCAATTAATCTGTGGAAGACATTGGTTTCAGATTTAGAGTGGTGGTAAATTATAACAGCCTCCCAGGGAGAGAAACGACAGAGTACCACAAGTGACATAAAAATTCTTGTATCTGGTAACTAGCTATTTTTAAATATTTGCTGTTAACACAGTATACAAAATGTTCATAATTAATTCTATGCGGGAAAATATATAATCCTTTGGAAAAATAAACATAACAAATTATAAATGAAAATTCTGAAGTGTCAGTTAGCCACAATGCCAGTCTATGAAATTCTAGGTATTAGTAACAGAAAAGAAGAGAAACTGAGATTTCTTTAGCATGTACCAGTAAACACACAGGCTAGTTTCTATTTCTCCCCCTTTTGTGATCTGTTTTGTGAAGCTCCGCAAATGAGTACTCATGATCAAAACCATTCCCTGTGAAGTGTGACACCAAGACAGAAAATGAAAAATATTTCTTAAGAGTCTGCAATAAAAGTTTTTAATCCCTCAAATGATGATTTGTACCTCTTCAGTCTGATTACAAGCTAGAATATTTTCAAAATTTCCCACAAATTAGATTGTTTTTGAGGAAGTCATATTCAGCACTTTAAAATTATGATTTTGGCCATTTTAATTGTCTTTCAGTTTTCTCCAATGACTTCTCGAAAAAATCAAAGACCAAGGCAATTTTTATATGGGGAGAATCGGAGCTGATGGCCTTTACTGCCTATCTTCATTGGCCAAGACTGTGAAAGGCCTACTTTGGTTCAGATTTATACCTTCATTTTGTCAGTGGTCTGTACAGAGTAAAAAAAATACATCTAGAAAATTTATAGTAAACAATTTTCTAAAAAATTTTGCCCAGCTTTATGAAGTAATTCAACTGAATTAAATTAAATTACTGGTGGTGCATCAAATTAACTCTATTTTTGATGGAATTAGGAGCTACTTCAAAACAAAGTACCCAAGACTCTAATAAAAGAAAGAAAGCAGGAGGAGAAAGAGAAGATTAAAAGAATAACAACATTTTCTGTTATACTGCAACTACATGCAATTCATGTTTAATAAAAAGCCACAAAGAATCTCTTGAAGGAAAATGCAGGAGCTTTTTGACCTAGTCAAAGCATTCAGCCTTTGATAGCCAGGGCCTACCTGTGTCTCCCCTAACAGTCTTCCAGTCCTTTCCAGCACCAGCAACACTGCCGTGGGTGTATCAGGATTGGGAAGAATAATTCGACTTTGGTTGAGAAATCGGACAACGCCCTGGGGGGAGTCACTTTTAGCAATAGTGACCTGGCTCACGAGGTGGAGCCCAAGGACTGCTCCACCAGTGGCTCCTGTCAGCTGGATTTCAAATTGCTCTGCAAATTCACTGCATGGGAAAAGAAAATGAGATTCTGAGATACGAGGGAAAAAAATAATTAAAACTGTACTTAGTAATTCAGTCATGCATCCGACTGGGTTTGTTTAAAGGTATACAGAAGTCAGCTCTGTAACCTCACATTAGAATACTCCTCCCATTTGCATAGAATGGGGATATCTGAAATACAAATAATGTTCTATTTTCTATTCATGTTAAATTTTAAAAAACATAGGCAAAATATTTTATTATTCACAGAAGTACTATTTACACCCAATATTTCCGGCAATCTAATAAAAAAATGTATTTGTTTTGCCCAAATCTTAACATGAATTATGAAACTTTAATGAGAGCATCTTTTTTCCCTTTTAAATTTAGGTGACTTTTCAGCACTGCAGAATTGTTTTTTTTCAGTTTTCATTCTACACACAGGCATACTGCACATGCTAAAAAAGGATTTCTCAGAAGCAAATTAGTGAATAAATATCTGAAAAATTTGATTACCTTTCTTCATCATCTATAATAGAGATATAAATAAAACTCTGGTTCTGTCCGTGATAAAAAATGACAGAATTATTATGGATGACATAGTCAACACCATCGGGAAGTGCAGAAATACTCCGAGAAAGAAAGTCAGCTGTTACATAGCCATAAGTTCCACGCTTCCTCACAACAGGAATCGTGATTAATCCAGCATCTTCTTCCACTGCCAGAATAATTGAGAAAAAGTTATCATCACAGGTATTTTATTTCAAAAATTTATGCCTTAGCCACAGAAATATCTTCTAAAGCACACTGAAAACTTAAGGTAAACTTACCCTGTAGAAGGATATACTGTGGATCAAATTCTATGATGCCTTCTGCATTGTCACTTTTTGCTATAGTGACTTGTACTGTGGAGATATTTCCTATTATTGGAGGTTGATCCACCTGTAGACCATTTTCTTTTACAGTAAAATCAAATCCACTTGCAAGAACATAAAAAAGAAAATTATATACAAAATTCTTGTGAAAGTATTCATGCATGTATGACAATTTGTCAATTACTACAAATGCTTTTATTTTCTGACAGTTATCACTGAAGACTTTTTGGTCACAGTTTTTCAAACTATTATTAATGCAAAAATATTAGTTTATTCATAGAAATGTGTATCTTTTATTTTTTCTTTCTCATTTTATCTTCTTATTTGAATTTCATGCATCTTGACAACTTGTATGTAATGTATGGACATTTAGCTTTAATAAATCTTAATCAGCAAAATCTTTATGATAAAGTTAAAAGGGTTCACCATACATCCAATTTCTATTATGATTACTATTATAGCCGTCTTAGGAAATTTTACAGTAAAACAGCTGGAAACCAGTGGTGATTTTATGCAGGTAGACCAGATCCCAACTATAGTTTCTTCTTCCGCTTGTAATCAGTCAACTGGGAATTTTATCTTTACCTTCCTTGGAGTTCCACTTTGGTAATCGTCACTGAAAAGTCTTCAGGACCTTCAGGAAAGTCATCATCATGAATTTCAACCAAAATCACTTTACTCTCCTCATGTGGTTCAAACAACAAGTCCCTTACTGTGGGAGTGAAATCAATTCCCTCCTCTGCAGTCCCATTTATTATCTGAAAGCAAAGACGCACTTTGCCATAGGATCCTCTGGAACGCACAATAGTGATGTTAACCTGAGGGAAAGAGGACATTTTCTTTAAAAAATGGCTTTGTTTTTCTGTTACAGTTGTCTTTAGGAGACTGTTCTAAAGGCATCTGTTCAACAGTTCTGCCAGGTAACAACAATTTGCCTTAGTAAGTACAGAGTACATGTAACTTATCAGATGGCCTTCTTTCGCAGAGTTTTAAAAAACTCCGAAAGCCTCAGATAGCCATTCTGCAGACTGTGCTTCAATAAATGTGAAATAAATCTTTGATTTATTTTTTTTCTAAAGTGAAGCACAGCTCTAGCAACAACATTGATATCTATCAGTAATTTACGTAAAAAGGAATTTTAATCTAATACCCATTTTTCTTCTTCTGTTGTTTGCAGTAGTTCCCGTGAAAATGTAAACTCCCCATACGGAAAATCACTGGCGGCCATGGTAATATTTGCTGTGCTGCTAGATTCATTTATGAGTGCCCCATCACTGATTCCTGTCAGCTGAAACTGGTAGTAATGCTTCTCCTCTGGACGGTTGTCATCTACTGCCTAGGGAGAAGAACCAATGAAAGGTAAAAGGATTTAAAACATTTCCAGGGAGAGATGTATAACTAATTTTTAACAAAGATGCTAACTAAATAAAAGGAAGTACTTGAAATAGCGAGTGGTGTAAAATCTCTCATATACCTGTATTAGAACCACTGCTGCAGACTGTCTGTCTCGCATCGTCAAGGTCCCCGCCGTCTCAATAAATTCTGTGTGATGAGGAGGTGTTATATTCCAATATATCATGATCTCACCAAAAATCCCTGGGCCACGTATCACGCTGCAGATCAGAACACAAACACAGATTTTATTTCCTACCTTTAATATTTAATATCCAATCCACAGACAGACAGGATATCATATTATTGTGGATGAAAGAAATGCTACCAGCACCGTGAAGCTTGAGTTTTAATGTACTAAGTCACTATTAAGATCTTTATGATTCCCTCTTCAGAGCAGTAACATTTCTGCAGTTCTGTTCTATTTCCCTGTGTTGGGAGGCATCTTGAGCTGTATTTTCACTGTGAGGTCTTTAGAGTTTCTTTGCATGTATAGCCCAAAAGTGGGGGCTGAAAACTGAGCTCTCTTGGTTCCATTCTGCTTTTCTGGAGACATATATGCAAAACAGAAGTGAAATGGGACTTAAGGCTAATGCCCAAAGGCAATTTTTTTTTTTTTTAAGGCAGAAGGATGCTAGAATACTGCTATGAGATCACCTGAGAAATGTTCTGTCTGCTACTTCTCTAAAAACCTAGAGCCTAATCTTACTCATGGCATCAGTCTTGGTGAACTAAGTCAAGCAAAAATTTGTCTATACCTAACATGATCTACTACATGATCTACAGCTACCACTGCACAAAATATCACTTGGTCTTTTGTGCATCTCAGGGCAGCAGGAGAACCTGTTCTGTTGTTTGTACTGCCTGGTTCACCACAGGAAAGTGCCATAAACCTTTTTTCTAATAGCCTTAGAAGGTACGGTAACATCTTCATTTCTTCATCCTGTTTTCAGTTGACTGAATGCAGTGAAATAATTGCATCTTGTTTCAACTGAAAACCCAGTTCAGTTCCCGCTTCATAGAAATATACTGAAATAATGTTCAGGCATCAATCCTGAACTGAATCCTGAAAAGCACAAAGCACCTTCAAACATCACTGATTCCCTTCCGCCCTTCCTTTGATTAGAATCCTCTTTCCTTTAATGCATCAATGTTGCCAACAATTTGAAGACTGAGAGGCACATTCAGAGCTCCCCAGTAATACTGAAAAGACACGTACATAGTATATTCTGCCCTTCTTTAAAAACAAGCATTTAACTTTAAAAATAGTTCTGATTTTAGGGTGATGACGAAATGCAGCACTCAAGAAATTCTTGCCAAGTGTGGAGTCTCATAGCTTTTGAAACAGAGCTGTTGTCCTTCCTTTGGAAAAATGAGTGAGGTACCCACCTAATGAGAGCGGTTCCATTATAATTTCCTGAAGGCTCTCCAATCAGAACATGCTTGGATGAATGGGCTATCCCAACCACCCCAGAAGCTCCTTCATCGCCCACAATAATGATGGTTGCCACACCTATGAAGAGAAAAAAGCTTCACATGGTAAATGAAAGCTAACTAATGAGCTAACTCTTGTAAATCTTGTGACATGAGTGGTTAAGAACCAGCTTCCCAAAAAGCCCATGGAATCCCCATCCTTGGAGAAATTCAGAATTTGAGTAGACAAGGCACTCAGCAATCTGACCTAATCGTGAAGTCTCCTGTTCCTTGAGCAGGGTTTTCAACTAGATGACCACCCTGCATGGTCCCTTACAAACGAAATTATTCTATGATTCTCACAGGTCTGAACCTGGTTTTGGATTTGGTTTCTTTTTGTTAAAGAATTCTTTATGGACAATGATGTTAACTATCTGAACACAAAAGTCTACACTAACAATGAACTAAAAGTTCTAATCTAAAATTCTCTATGATTTCTTCAGACAGGGAAACAACTTAGGGAAAAAGACTGACAGTCAAAATTGCTACCAACTAGCTGCTCACAAAATATATAAGCACTGCAGACTAAAATAGTACAAACAGACTTACTAGAATTGTCATATGAAATGTCTCAGAAGATAATGAATTAATTCTTTACCATTTACAGGGGATATCTCTGCATCACCAGTAGAGACGAGCTGAATGGTAAATGTTTCATTCCCCTCCAGTAGTCCATCTTGTACCGCATGTAAAACAATCAACTTCTGGGATTCAGTCTGAATCACATAAAGACCAGAACATATATAGATATACATATATTAAGCAAAACTAAACAAAGTATGGTATTATAAAAAATGCTTTTTTCTTTAACAAATCAAGTGTTAAGCATGCATATGCTTGATATGTTCTGTAATAGTTTTAATTATGACATTTCTGATCCGGTTGAAATGTTTTCTCACAGATTAGTAAACAGTAAAAATTGTCTCTCAAACATTGTGTGCCACCCCAAAAATACCCTGGCTATTTTCAACTGATTAACAATTGAAATTGTTTTGAAATTGTACTCACATAGAAGTTTTCAACTTAGAGGAAACTTTCTGCACAAAATGTTTTCCATCAGAAAGTGCATATTCAATAGAATACATACATTTTATGTATTAATATTATTAAGATTATGTCTATTAGGTCATAGCAAACTTTTGTCTAATCCCCATTTTTGTCAATGGGTAGTAGCAAATGCTTAAAATAAGAATATAGGAAAAAAGTAGGTACACATTGTATGTGTATGAATATATAAGAACTTCAGGAAGTAACAAGAATGTCCAGGCCTATCAGTAGAGAAAAGATAGCAAAATGACAGCAAACTTTGCCAAATACTGGTGGTCTTACCAAAAAAGCTATTTTCCAGCTGATTAAAAGAAACAACCAGTATGCCTACTTATTTAGTGCAAAATAGTCTTGTATAGACAGAATAGATTATGCTTTATGTTAAAACACTTTTCTTCATTAAATATTTTGAGTAGACCATAAAAGACCAACGTTAAGATGATAACAGCTTGACAATATCCAATATTTCTACTTCTACTTCAGATTTTTAATCTATCATGAAACACAAATCAAATAACACTGTCCAGTTTGGAAATCACTAAGGTGTTCTATTATTTTTTTTATAAATCTGCTATTTTTGAACATTCATTTATCCTTCTCACATTTTCAATATCAATTTTCTCTTTCAGTTGTCTGATACTGCAATGGCATAAATATTCCTGTAATCAGTCTTCACATTAAGGACATTTTTTGTTCCTCTTTCTTAATCATAGAAACAACTCAGATTCAAAGAGCCTATCTTCCTGATTACATTATGCTGCCTTAAAAAAAAGCATGTCAGCTTTGCTTTTCTGTTTAAAAAAACACTGCACACTGCTATCCCCACTGGTTCAAGCTGATGTTTTCTTAGTGTTATAATACTTAGTAAGCCCCTACTTTTCTAAACACATAACAATAACCATGCAAACATACATGAGAAGAACATATTTATAAATCTAACAGTAAATAATTTATTTCAATATCAGAAATACCTCGTTGAAGTGAAGGGTACCATTCAGAGGTGTCAGATCATATCTAGCTGCTTCCTCAAGAATCCACAACACTTTAACTGCTCCTCGTCCTCCTTGACTTCGTCTCACAGTGAGCCATACAACTGCAGCAGGGTCATCAGGTGCCTGAGGTTCCTTCACTGTTACCTGATGAAGAAAGAGGAGGAGGAAGAAGGAGAGGATGTAGCAAAACACATCGATACTGACTTGAGATAAGCAACAAAAAACATTATCTGTGACAATGTAAAATAAGGAAAAGAGTGAAAATCAACAGGAAGGTAATAGATGTAAGGAATGTGTTGAATTCTGCTAGCAAAGATTAGTCACTCGTGTTATTTTTGTATGCCCAATGATTCAAAACAATTACAGACAATGAGTCACAAGCAGAGACAGCACCAGTAAAATGGCGAGCAGAAGAATCATTCACTGACAAGAACTAAGATGAGATACGTTTCATCATTTCTGTCCAAACTTTACTGTCAGTAATACAGATTATTACAAAACGATTTGAATATTCAACAGACTACCAAAAATCCTACCTGGGATGTCCTGAATTGTCAGTATACTGCATTAAGTTGATTCTGTCATGCAGAAATCTACATCTATGCAGCAGCACTTTCATTGTTATTACCATCCCACACAGCTAGATGAAGACAAGCACTAATATGCCTTTCAATGAAGTCACATCTTTCATTGCAATTGGCTATGTGTTAGTGATACAAACTCATTATCCAGCTTTTGCAGAAAAGAGTGCAATCCAAATCAAACTCACGTTCTTTTCTTCAAACCCAAATACTCCAACAGGGGAATCATTTGGTGGAATAGCGACAGTTACAACGGTGTCATCCCCAAGTCTTGCACCACCTGTTACCCTCACCAGGGCAATCTTGAAGATCTCAAGGAATTCAACTTCATTGTCGTCTATGATTGTAATTTCTATTTCTCCTGTAGCCTGCAGAAATTGTTTAAAAGAAAGAGAAACAAAGTTTCATTTTTAATATTCTGTGAATTGTTAAAAAAAATCTGAAATTTGAAATAGATAAATTTTATCTAATAATAGATAAACACACGCTGTTCGGCTGTGCTTATTGCTTATTGTACTTGTGTATTATATAGTAAGATAACAAAATTTCAAGAGTGCTTTTTAAGTCCATCAGTGTAAATCTTTTATGTTAAAACCAGCAGACTGCTCTACTTGGTACTCAGTAGGAAGTGCAGGTAGACAACATTGTACTTAAGCCAAAATTCTGCTCATGAAGTATATCCTTCAATTTGTCAAAGACCAGCTCTGTTCACTTGAAATCAAAACGCCTTGTGTACACTAAGTATTGTAAGGGGCAGCACGAAATTTAAAACAATATGTAGAACACAGCTAAGAAAACATACAGGCTTATTCTGACAATTTATAGAGAAGACAGTTTACGTTGCAAATTTTCAGTGTAACTGTCTGTATTATTAGAAATTACGTCTTCACTTATGGAAGTACCAAAGGCTACTTGGTCAATGCTTATGAACATTCTGCTTTTCCATGTTGAAGAACTGGAGTTGGGAGCATCACTCACATACCTAAGGCCACAAATAAAATGTTTTCAATGAAAAGATGCAAATTCTGCTGGAAGAAAATATGAGAAACCCTTAAACCAGTAACCCAGAGACACTTAAACTTTCAGCAAGTCCATACCTGCCCATCTGCAAATGTCAGGTTTCCAAATGATGGTGTGAAGTCTTCAAAGCTAGCCGTTGAATGAATGGCTTCCCAATACAGTGTTGCTGACCCAAACCTCCCAGCCTGTCGAACAACTGGAAGTTTCAGTATATTCTGTGGTGGTGGTACCTCATAACCAGTAATAGCTCCAGTTATATCCTGTAAATTCAACAAGAAACTGCTGAGTGTCACAGCAAGTTATTTTTTTGCCTGTTGACTTGCAGGTAAAAATAAATTAAGAAAGAAATAATGCCCTGTAAATTGGTCTGAATTTAGAATTGACCTTGCTCTGAGCAAAAGTCTGGATTAGATGACATTTCAGAAAATTCTATGACACCATTTTTAGCACTTCCAGCTCCCTAATACATTTCATATATTAATTATGAAGAACCTTTTAAGAAGGAATTGTTTGTCTGGTATCTGGCCTTTTTATCCAGAACAATTTAGTGTCATAAAGCCTACCAGAACACTATCAAAACTGGTCTGAAAACACAGACTATCCTGCTGGAATGCTACTTTAAATATTTTTCATTCAGATTTACTTACCTTTGTAACATTGAAACTAAATACTCCTCTGGCATCATCATTTTCTTCAATTGTTATTTCAGCTATTTCTAACCCAAGCCTCTTCACGCTTGGCTGACCTCCAGTGGGAGAATCGACCAGTTGCACATCAGTAATATTGATTATAAATCCTTCCTGTAATTCTGGAACATTGTCCTGCAAAAATATTTTCAAATGTCGCTTTTTAAATGAAGCAGTGTAAGTTATAACACATGCAGGAAGCTGACCGCTTGTAGGTTTACTGTTCAAACTTCTCAGCACTTGGGACTGTGCCACCAATCCCTTGCTTCACACCATATGAAAGGTGAAAGAGACTACTTTTGCTGAGCTTTAGAAACTGAAGTTGGCAGTCAGATTCCAGATCTGCAAGAACGGTGGAAAGTATTGCTGGCTGTCACTTGTTTCTCCTATCTATAAGAAAGGTGGCTAGATTTCAGAAACTAAGACAGAACTTGAAAAGCAATACCTCCGTTCTGAATATATTTAAAGGATATACAAAATTTTGGTGAAAAAACGTCTCCTGAACTACAGAACAAATCTGCTCAGAGGCACATAAAGCAAAATAAATCCTCTGTAAAAACCTGCAACAAGTTGAAAAAACAGCAAGCATGTAAGAGATATATAATATTTTCCTTTGTCATTATTATACGTTAATTTTGCAACTACAACGAAACAAAGGATTTGTTTCTTTTGCAGTGATGAGTACTCAAATTCTTTTGAAAGAGATGGCTGCAACTCTTACTAATATATCTGATGAGGCAAGAATCCCATTGTAGTCATTTCTAGAAGGCTAAATCCTACCTCTGGTATAGAAATAGCACCATTTTCCCGTGTCTTAAAAGACATTATTAGCTAAAGTTGCTGTTAGACTACTCACAGGCAAAATAATGACTATGACAGAAGTTATTGTTGTGTTCTCTGCCATAACTATTGTCTTCTTTTCCAGTATATAATCTTCATTCTCTGTTGCTCGATTGGAGAGGGGGAGTTCAAAGTTTGGCGTGGTGCTCAGCTGAATTGCAATGTCTCCAACAAACCCTTGTTCTCGAACAATTTGTAAAGTAAGAGTAGTTGAATTCACTCGCCCTATAACAAGGAGGGGAAAAAAATATGGTAGTTTTAATCATGGCCTTCCTGATTTTCAGCTCACCCAATTGTACTGGAGCTGCTTGCTAGAGCTCACTTCAATTCTGCTTAGAAACACAATACTTGGATAATTCAACAACTCGAGCAAATGAACACATACAAGTGGGGTGAACACACACAAACACAGTGTGCACATCTGGAAAGCATTTTAAAACTGGATCTAGAGGAAGAATAAAATACAGAATATTTACAGTTTTAAATGTTTGCTACACAGATTGTTACTTCAAGTTTTTATTTTCCTTCAAATCTCCCATCTTGCTAATTTGCCGGGCTGTTACACGCCTGGGGGATCGCTGTTGATTCTAATGCAGAAAGCAGCATTGGAGGCAGTGACTCTGGCTGTAAATTTTACATTTCCTTAGCTGAAAGGTTGCACAAAATGAGATACGCTTCTATCAGTCAGGCTCAGATCCCTTTTGGGAAAGCAGATTTGCAATTTTTTCCAATAAACCACGAAACACAGCATTTGGCTAAAAGTGCTGTGTTTATGACTAGAGAAATAGAAACTGGTAAAAAGCACCAGGCTTTGTACTTCAGACTAGTTTCTTGTATTAACTAGGTACTACTTCACAGTTAGCACTTGTATATAACCCATTAAAAATGCAACATTTAAAGATTGGAAAAGAAACTGTGCAACAAATGAAACCTAAGAACACGCCTGGAATCCTAACTTCAAAGCGTAAAAGTTTATAATGTGTGTGCATGTGTGTGTGTAAGGAACAAACAGAATCCCTTCACAATACATTCAGCTGCTAAAAAAGGGACAACACATTCACGTTAAATTAGAACTGGTGAGGAGGTTTTATCTGCAATAATATTCTGGTGGAAAAATGTATTTTTCATAAGTTCTATTTGTTAGAATTAAATTGCCCGGAAATTTTAACTGAGTCTTTGAAGTATGAATAGCCCATCGGACAGCTGCTGGAGAACCACCGGGTTCCATCAGATATTGCCAGAGCCACCAGCCGCCTGTGTCCCTGGGCCAGCAGGGAGGGTGGGAGCCCAGGCACCGCGGCGGTCCTCCTCTGGTCGACCGCCCAGCAGATCCTTCACAATCTCACTCGACGCCTGGAAGGAAAACTTGCCATATCCCAATCAAACACACCGCCATCAAGCAGAAAAACCCCGATTTAGTTTTCCTGAAATGGAATTCACTCTTGGTTCCTTCCTTTCCCTATCCCACAGAATTAAAGGCTTCTCTTTAAGACCCAATTCATGAGGAAAATCCTTCTATGTAAATGATTTTAAACAATATATTAACCCCTGTAAATGGGCAAGTCCTTTTATCTAAATAGAAATATTTTATGTACTAGTGATTTGCAACACAAGATGACAAGATTTTAATAACTTACCCCCTAAACAAAAATGACTGGATAATGTTGATATATGTAATGTGAAATACGGCATAAAACGTATGTAATGAAATAGCATAGTTACATATTTTAAAGGATATTTCTGCTACCAATTTTTTATAGCAAAAATGCTGATGTATATAAATAATGTATATATTATATATAATATATATTTTATATACATAACCAACACTACAGCTTCAAGAAGACTGATTTTCAAAAAACATACATTTTTTCCTAAGAATCAAGAAACAGACTTACCTTCTGGCTCTGTGACTTTAAGAAAGAGAGAGTCCATATGCCACCCGATCACACCATGCGGAGAGTCACTGGGTAAAATGGTAAGTACAGCTCTTGCCCGTTTGGGATCAATGACAGCTCCTTTTGTGGTATCCTGAACACCCACAGTGGTAACATGGGTGAGTGTGATTTCCACAGTCTCTGAAAGCTCCGCAACACTGTCTGCAAGGATTGTCAGGGTGATTGTGGACAGGGCCTGACCTTCTGCAAACGTAATCTAAAGTTTTACAGGGAGGGGAAAAAAAAAAAAAAAGTCAAACTTCTCAATGATGTTATGCCAACTGTTTTATTCTGTAAAACTCTGTCAATTAAAAATAAATATATAAACACACACATAAATATATGTCATAGAATAATGGAATCATAAAATACCAGGTTGGAAGGGACCTCAAGGTCCAACCTTTCTTGGCAAAAGCACAGTCTGGACAAGATGTCCCAGCACCCTGTCCAGCTAAATCTTAAGTGTCCAATGTTGGGGAATCCACCACTTTCCTGGGGAGATTATTCCAATGGCTGATTGTCCTCATTGTGAAAAAATTTCCTCCTGTGTCCAATCGGAATCTCCCCAGGATTAACTTGTACTCATTACCCCTTGTTTTTTCCTTGTAAAAAGGGCATCTCCATCTTCTTTGTAGCCACCCTTTAAACAGCAGAACATGGTGATAAAGTACCCCCTAAGCCTTCTTTTCTCAAGGCTGAAAAAACCCAATTCTCTCAGCCTTTCCACACATGGCAGGCTTCCCAGTCCTTTGATCATCTTGGTGGCCCTTCTCTGCACCCTTTCCAGCCTGTCCACACCTTTTGGATAGCTGGGACCAAAACTGAACACAGTATTCCAGGTGTGGCCTGACAAGCTCTGAGTAGAGTGGAATAATGACTTCTTCATCTCTGCTGGTGATGCCCTCGTTGATGCAGCTCAGCATCCTGTTGGCTTTCTCTGGCCCAGCAGCACACTGTTCACTCATCTTGAGCTTGTTGTCCACCAGGACTCCCAAGTCACTCTCCATAGAGCTGCTCCCCAGATGGGTAGGTCTCAGCCTGTGCTGCACTCCTGGATTGTGTTTTCCCAGGTGCAACACCTTACACTTGTCTTTGTTGAACTTCGTAAGGTTCTTGTTAGCCCACTCTTCCAGCCTATCCAAGTCTTCCTGCAGGGTAGCTCTCCCTTCCAAAGCATCCACTTCTTGACTCAGTTTGGTGTCATCAGCAAACTTAGTCAGGGTACACTTGTTCCCATCATCTAGTTCACTTAGGAAGACGTTAAACAGAGTTGGGCCCAATATTGATCCTTGAGGGACCGTACTTGTGACAGGTTGCCAGTTTGAAAAGGAGCTAATTACCACCACCATCTGGGTGCAGCCTGTCAGCCAGTTCCCCAACCACCACACAGACCACTTGGCTAGACTGTAACGCATCACTTTCTCTAGAAGAAGGCTGTGGGGAACCACACTGAAAGCCTTGGAGAAATCCAAGCTGACAACATCCACCGCTTGCCCCTCATCAACGGAGCACATTACTTTGTCATAGGAGGCAGTCAGGTTTGTCAAGCACGATTTGCCCTTGGTGAATCTGTGCTGTTTTTTCCCAATGACATGCTTCATTTGACTTGTGATAGCCACCAGGGGGATTCACTCCATAACTTTCCCAGAGACTGAAGTAAGACTGATGGGCCTATAATTCCCTGGATCCTCCTATAAGGCCATCTTGTAGATGAGGGTGACAGTAGCCTTCTTCCAGCCTTCTGGGACATCATCCAATCTCCAGGACTTCTCAAAGA
Organism: Himantopus leucocephalus; assembly: GCA_003993805.1. Taxonomy (NCBI): domain Eukaryota; kingdom Metazoa; phylum Chordata; class Aves; order Charadriiformes; family Recurvirostridae; genus Himantopus; species Himantopus leucocephalus. The sequence continues at coordinate 53,575,268 of RSEF01000031.1, forward strand.
TTATGGAGAGTGGCCTGACATCAATGTCAGCCAGCTCTCTTAACACCCTCGGGTGGATATTGCCAGGGCCTATCGATTTGTAGGTGTCAAGCTCCTGTACTAGTTCACATGCCAACTCTTCCTTCACTGACAGTGCGTCTGTGTTTGCATCAACCTGGATTATTGTTCCCAAGGTGTGGGGCCCAACAGTGCTGGTAAAGACAGACGTGAAGAAAGTGTTGAAGAAACTTCTGCCTAATTCATCTCTCCTGTGTAACAGCAGGCCAATATTTTCCTTCTGTTTCTGCTTGTTATTTACGTACCTGATGAACTCTTTCTTGTAGTTTTTTACATCTCTGGCCAATTTCAATTCGAGCTGAGCTTTTGCTTTTCAAACTGCATCTCTGCATGCCCTGGCAATGCCCTTGTAGTTCTCAATAGGTATTTGTCTGCTTTTCCATGTCTGGTACGCTTCTCTTTTGGTTTTGAGCAGACTCAGAAGCTCGCAGTTAAGCCAAGGGGCTCTCTTGCTCTGCCTACTTCCTTTACCTTTAAAGGGGATGAACTGTTTTTGTGCTGCCAGGACAGCGTTCTTGAAACACTCCCAGCACTCACTAGCTCCTTTATTCTCCATGGAAGCTTCCCAAGGAATCCCTTTCAGCTGAGCTCTGAGCGAGCTGAAGTTTGCTCTTCTAAAATCTAAAACCTTTGTCTTTGTACTGACCTTCAGCATGCTCAGCAGGATCTCAGACTCCACAGTATTGTGGTCACTGCAGCCAAGGCTATCACTAACTGAGATATTACAAAGCAGGTGTTCTTCGTTTGTGAGTAGTAAGTCCATCAGTGCCTCGTTCCTGGTTGGCACACCTAACATTTGTACGAGGAAGCAGTCCTCTACGCATTCCAGGAACTTGATGGATGACTTGTGAGCTGCTCTATTGTTCTTCCAACAAATATCTGGGTAGTTGAAGTCACCTATAAGAACCAGGTTCTGTTGACCTGAAGCTTGCTTAAGTGACCCAAATACTGTTTCGTTGGCCTTGTTGTCTTGGTTTGGAGGTTGGTACCAGATGCCTACTGTAAGATCCTGCTTGGAGACCACCCCTCTGATCTTGACGCAGAGGCATTTGGTAGGGCTTCCACAATCACCGTAGTTGACTTCTATACATTCACGGTTCTGCTTAACATAGAGCATGACTCCTCTTCCTCTTCTTCCCTGCCCGTCTTTATGAAACAGCCTATAGAAATCCACTGCAATCCTCCAGTCATGTGAGTTGTCCCACCCTGTTTCAGTTGTTCCTATGGTATCATAACTTTCTGACTGGGCATGAAGCTCCAGTTCCTTCTGTTTGTTTCCCAGGCTGCGCATGTATATAAAAGAAGTGTACGGAAAAAAAAGATGAGACCCAGAAAGGCAGGTGGTATAAACAATGAGAAAAATGCGATGTGGTAAAATACTTCGAAGTACAGGTCACAAAGGAAGAACTAAATTCCCAATCATCAGAACCATAATAATCAGAGAGACCAAATTTCCAGTTAAAAATGATTCTATGATTCTATGACAATGAGTAAGGTACAATCAAGCTACCTATCGCTACCTGCTTCATAAACAGGCATTCAGCCTGAGACCTCTTTCTGACAGCTACATTCCAACTTCAGGCAAAACAGCTCAGTTGTTTCAAAGTGATCATATATCTTCATTATCACAGAATCACACAATGGTTGAGGTTGGAAGGGACCTCTGGCGATCATCTAGTGCAACTGCCCCTGCTAAGAACAGGTTCAACCACAGCAGGCTGCTCAGGGCCACGTCCAGGAATATCTCCAAGGACAGAGGCTTCACAATCTCTCTGGGTAACCTGATCCAGTGTTTCACTGCCCTCACAGTAAAGTGGTTTTTTCCTCATGTTTAAATGGAATTTCCTGTATTGCGCCCACTGCAGGCACAGGACACGGCTGAGATGTATCTGGCTCCATCTTCTTTACTTTTGACACCACCTATTTATATACAGTTGTAAGATCCTCCCATGTGTCATATGCTCCAATCCCATCTTCATGGCCCTTTGCTGGGGTCACTCCAATATGCCCATGTGTCTCGTACTGGGGAGCACAGAACTAGACCCAGCACTCCAGATGTGTCTCACCAGTGCTGAGTACAGGGGAGGGATCCCCTGCCTCAACCTGCTGGTGATGCTCTGCCTCAGACCAGTGTGCACACATACCTGGCTCGTGTTCAACTTACTGTCTTCTGTTATACACTGTTTGAATTATTCAAAATTACCTGTCCTCAGTGAGGCTTCTTGCAAAATACACTGAAGATTAAGACCCTCTCAAAGGTTAAAAAAAGAGGAAGAATCAGTAAACTGCTGACAGCTTAGCATCCTTTCTTCTGCAGTGTACTGGGTCTGGCTCTGCTGGAGCCAACTAACTTTCCCCACAGCAGCCTGTATAGTCCTGTGCTTTGAATTTGTGGCTGAAACAGTGTTGATGATAACACAGGAACATTTTGGCTATTGCTGAGCAGTGCTCTCACGGTATCACAGGTGGGGTTGTTCAAGAGGCTGGGAGGGGACACAGCCAGGATAGCTGACCCAAACTCACCAGAGGGATATTCCATACTTCATAATACCACGCTCAGCAATACAAGCTGAAGGCAAGGAGGCAGGGAGGACACACACATAGATGATCGTTTGTGCTTATGGCATTAGTCTTCCAATGCAACTGCTACATGTACTGAGGATCTCCTTCCCAGGAAGAGATAGGACATCTGTCTGCTGATGGGAAGCACTGAATAAATTCCACTTTTTGCTTTGCTTCCATGCATGGCTCTTGCTTTTGTTATTAAACTGCCTTTATCTCAAACTTCGCCACCTTATTTTCTCCCCTGTCCTGCTGAGGAGGGGGAGTTAGGGAGCAACTGAGGGGGGGGTTGGCAGACAGCCAAGGTCAACTCGCAACATATAAATACATCAAAAGAATGGTGAACATGTAATATGTATCAAAATCACTGCTAATTGAAGAAATTTCTAGTCAATAGTTTTGTTGATTTTTTTTTCCAGATAAAATGATTGAGAAATGCTTTGTCTACCTACATTCTTATTTTTACATTTAAAGGGCTGGCCACTTGATGAGGTCTCTCTCAACAAGGAAAATGTGTCTATAAACACATAGGCTACACCTACGCGAAGCATAAACAGAAATTTCCAGTGAACAATATTATACCTTTACCTTTCTGTCTCTTCCTACCTGCAAATGTATGCAGGGAAATCATGTAGCATCCACCTGGAATGCTCAAGGAGTACTTTAATAATTTCAGTATGATTGCTTTGGCATCCTCGATTTCACCTCTGTTGATTTTTCTCTACATTTTTTAGCTTACTTCAGACCCATTATTTTCAGATTTAAAGTTTACTTTCACAGTCTTTTGGTCCTTTCTCACCTCAGCTGTGGCTTGTGCTACACCTCTACAGCCTCAAAGCCCCCAGGGCTTTGTGTCTTCTGCAGACGGCCACCAGGTGGAGACCATCGACTGAAAGAACCTAGTGTCTGTCGGTACGAAAGCATGCGAAGAGCTTTGGCTACCAGGAAACACTGGATTTTAACATGGCTGGAAACCTAAACAGCCTCAGAAACAGAGAAAACTGGGACTTGTGATATCCTCCTGCACCACTGAAGTTCTCAGTTGTATTGACAAGGTCAGGACGAAGAGCAAACACTCCCAGATTCCCACCGATGCAAATGATTTGCCACAGTAGCTGGATCTCACAGCAGGAAGAAAGGAAGATGGGAACAAGATACTACAGATACGCATCTCTAGTTCCTGGACAGCGTTGCAGTGTCTGGTTCTAGAAGAGCGGGAGTGATGCTGCAATAATATGCACCAGCCAGAAGTGCAAACTGCCAGAACCACAGGAAAGGACCAGGAAGCAGGAATGAACAGAAGAGTGGGGCAATCTCACATGTACTGTACTTATCCCTCCGTACCTCTGCACCTATTGTCTGACACAACATAGTCAGTGCTTCCCTAATATCAGTGATGTTATTACATACCATTCCTGAAGCTGGAAATACATCACTTATGCTCCCATTAGCGATCCACTCTACTGTAACTCGTCCGTATGTTCCTATTAAACGTTCAATATTCAAGGTGATTAAGCTGTCCTGTTCCATTTCTTCGACTTGCTTAAACAAAGAACTCTGGAAAACATAAAGTAGCAGAACCATGACATTATTTTCTTATAAAGAAAATTGTCTTTAGGGACCTGGGTATTCAATGGGGACCACTGATGATGGGCAACAATAAGTTAATCTACTATTAAGTAGCTAATTACATGTTCATTGATTAAATTTACATGTCCTAATTTTCAGAGGCATGCAGGTTTCATGGACGTAAGAATTTACAATGTCAGGCCTCTTTATCCTGAGTCAAAACCCTCAATGGTTTCGTTTGGATATTTTGTTGGTGGGTTTTTTCAGTACAGTATTTTATGTTCAAACCATATGAAGCAGATAACAAGCGGACCTTCAAGAGAGACATATTTTCACTGCTGTAACTTTACTGTTATTCATCCTCCTCACACAAGTTCAGATGCAACCTTCCTTTTCAGTAAGAACTCTTTCATGTTTTGTATCTTCAGTATGCATTTACTATATATATATCTGTCCAGATAACTTCTACAGTGTTTGATGATTTAAGAATTAACCACTCCAAATAATACCTTCAGTCTGACATTTTTTCCAAAGAAATGATTTTGTTCTGGCAGATTGGCTCATCTTGTGACATAACCCAATTAGTATCTTTTTCAGAGGAAAAGTATCTTCAGATTTGGTTACTTGATTCCCTTGATTAACCAGTGAGTAGCAGCTCTACAATGACACCACATATGCCATCTGAAAACTGAATTTTTAGGTTGTTGCAAAACCAAGTTGATAAACTAATCCACTAAGCTAATTGTAAGGGGATTATAAAAATCTTACAATAGGGACAGATGGTAGAACTGATTTTCTGTCACCTTGTGTTCTACATAATCACATAGCAATGCTAAGTGGATATTAAAAAGCTTATAACTCAGGTTGCTACAGGACTTTAGAAAAGCAATCCTGTCACATGCTCTGGTTTACAGTTTTAGTATGTTTGTGTTCCATTATTCACAAATTATATATACATATTTTAATGATTTACCTCAGAAGTTTTACCTGAGCAAATGCAATGACCCCGTAGGCATTGTCATTGGAAGGAATAATTATGTTAACAAAACCATGAACACCGATCTCTGCACCTCCCTTAGGGTTTTTCAACAACACTTTGAAGCATTCTTCCTCCTCTGGGATGTTGTCATCCAGAATATTGACTGCTATCACAGCTTCCATATCCCCAGGCTCAAATATCAATTCACCTGAACTAGCATAAAAACACACACATCAAATAATTATAAACTGAGGATAGCTCATTAATGAACTTTGAAAGCACTGCTGTAAATTTAACAAGCATTTTTGGAGCTGGAATTATTGTTTATATTCCTGAGGTTCCTTTAAACTGAAGTTTAAAGGTTGTGGGTGTTTTGTTAGGTTTTTTAAAAATTACAATAGATCACAGAGTAACTGAAATTCATTATGAAAGTAATTTAATCTATCATAAATAAAAGCTTTTAAAAAAATCAAGTCATAACTGCAAGTCCTTTCTTGCCATGTTTTAAAGCCAGTTGTGAGGGTGTTTGACTTCAGGTTGTCCTAAACCTGCCTGTGAAAAATTCTCTTTAGTGTTAATAACCACACCACACACAGGAGTACATAATGCTCTCCACTGTAACAAAAACAGTATCACAGAAAAAAAGAAATGCAAGAGCTGGGAGAAAGTTATATAAAACAAAAAACCCTACCTAGGTATAAAATCTGATTGGTTGGAGATCGTGGTCAGCTCATAAATCTGTGAGTTGGACTCTACGGACAGAGCAATCAAGCTCTTGCTGGAGTTCAGAGACCTTGCAGTAGCTGAAGTGATATGATCCGCATATGGGGCTTCCAGCATGGCAGAGAACTGGTTCCCTTCCGAGTTCCAAGAATACAGTGCTGTTGTGTCCTTACCAGATAGGAGGATGTGAACTATATTGAGCAAGGAGGAGAAAAATATTTGGTGATACATTTGGAATTTCTCCTCATAATGCCCAAAATGCCTTTGGTAGCACAATGATTACAGTAACTTCTAAAGTCTGATAAATAATACANAATACAAAAAAAAAAAAAAACACATATATTTCTGCAATTCCAGCATTATAAACTAGGATTTGAACAAATATTGACACTTAAGCCTTACCTAAACCTGAAGGAGGCATGAAAACATGGATGTTTCTTACAGCACAGACTGGAAGAGACTGAAAGTGTCTAAAGGTAGACTTCCCTGTTTCCCAGATGAAAATTTCAGAAGAATTTCCAGATTCTATAAATGAGCAAAATGACAAAATTTACATTATTTTGCTACCTGTTAGTTAAATCACCCACTGATGGCCATTCCAAAGGCAGAGTTATCTTCCTTTTTACTTGGTGCATAACTGTACAGTATGACTGATCTCAGTGGGATGATTCAACCACTGACATCATTTAAGGGCTTTTCTTCACACATTCACATAGAAGAACACTAAGACTGCAAGCAGACAACAGCCAATTTCAAAGAAACCTATGGACTGTAACCTAAACTTTTCAATAGGCATAGGGATACAGTCATAAAACAATGACTAAAGTGTCATACGTGTAATAAAAAACCACATGTACTTTGCTGACCAACAATCTTAACACATCACAGCTCAGAAATGCTTAGAAAGGGTGCAGTCAGCAGCTAGATGAATAGTTATTATTTCCTATTGTTCTTGGGAAAACATTTCACTAGTTTCTTAAGTATCTGAGAACAAACACAATGCTTTGCTTTTCTGAGGGACATAACACCTATCTAAGCTCCTTTACCCCGAATGCCTTTCCTACCAAACAAGCCAGCATACACTCAGCAAAATCAGTGTTTGTCTTCTGCTAAATACCTTTTGCAGTAATTAAATAGATATCAGATCCAGAAATCCAGGCCTCCATATGTTTTATTTCTTTCGTTGGTAATTGATGAAGATTCCTAAATTCATTATTCAACCACTGGTACAAGAGCATGTTCTGACTGGCATTCGACAGAGAAACTAACAGGTACATAACGCCTCCTCTAGGAAACAAGGCTATGTTCAGAGCTTTGTGAAGTGGAAGTTGGTGATGCAGCACAAATATATCTTTATTCCACTGGAAAACCTGTGGAAATATGAAATATTTTTTCCATCATATATTCATAATTAGCACCAAGAGAAGAGAAAGTGTGTGTCATGATGAAAAACTGGTAAGACTTATAGTGAACTGAATTCCTCATTCCTAAGGTGGACCCTACATTAAGGTAGAAGCACACTGGTAAGTAACCACCTTACTGCAAGCAGCTCTGCCTGTTCTCCAGATGAATAAGTTTATGGTCAGAAGCTATTTCTGTTCTTACAGGTGTTTAACATGTTAGATTTCAAAACAGAAATAACACTAGCAATAAATTATATGCTAACGTAGAGAGTATTGCAACATTTAAACAATGCTAGAATTTTAAGTCTTATAAATCCATAATAGAAACATAAGTAATTTTTCAGAAATATATACTTACATGCTTTTTATTATCCCTTCATATTTCAGACTCAAAACCAACCAAACTACCCCTATCAAAGACAGGGAAGACAAGCGTATTCTAACCTGGATGGAACTGGAACTGGTTGTGTCACTCACAAAAATCAAATAGTCTTCTTCATCCACAGCAAAATGTTTCACATGTCTGGTATCCACAATAGAGATTGTCTGTATCTGTGAGGGAAATATGACAAAAATGGTGTTTGGAAGTCAATTCAAGTAACAAGTTTGTACCTATATGCACATTTTTTTTTAAAATTGCAAATTTATATATAAAACTACATATAAAATGTATGAAATTACATACATGTAATTTTACAATTTTAAAAATATGTCTACATATGTGGGGTTAATTTACAATATTAATGTAACATCACAAATTTTTCAGAAAATGTTCTATGACTTGATTGCACCACAATTTCTTTCCTCACTTCCCAGGTCATTCTCCCCCACTCCCAAAATATAAATACAAAAACACAGGAGACAACCAGCTGTAAAAACTTACATCACTGAAGTCCTGCAGAGTGTCAGGGCCCCATACTAGCTGAGCACAGAGTGCTTTTTTCTAAAACATAGCTGGAGTGGAGGGCCTCCCGAGGTCCTTTCCAACCCCACTATTTTATGATTTTTTAAGTAAAACATTTACCTTCAACAGTCTGCGTCCAGGCATGAATGCGTACACACTGCTGTTGGAAACTCCCTGTGGGGCTCCTCCGTGAGTAATCACAAGGTAGGGAGAGGCACGGATTTGGAAAGACACACAGCTCTTAGGATTCCACATACTGAAATTCTGAGAGACGAATAAAAAAGTAAAGTTGAGGCTTAAATTCTTCATTAATTAGTGTGCTTGGTGTTTGCAAGCAAACATTTACCTCGACGGGAACAAAAACTCCTTTCCACTGGTAGACAGTAGAAAATGTAGCTGGAGGCGTACGCAACAGAACACCATACAGGATTTCTCCTGATGCAAAGAAACACCAGCTAGATGCTGACTCCTCCACAAAACTTTGCAAGACAGACAGGACACCGATACTACCCCCTGCAATATAGTAAAAGAAATACTATTTATTCTTGAGGTCTTTTTCAATGACATTTTCATGATTTACTTTCCAAAACCAGACCTAGTATCAGAAATTCTATGATTCTATGAAATGGTGACATTGTCTGTAAATAGTGGGTATAAGTGTATGTAAATGCACGGAAATGTTACAGTACTGAGGATGTAATGAGAGTTAAGCAATAAATATATTCTTCATATATTACAACCGCATATGGAAGATGCACAGACAACTTGAGTCTGATTCAGAATGATTAAATTTGCGATTTAGCTGGTGAGAAAATTAGCTGCATAGCAAATAGTGAAAAAACTGACAAAGAAACAACAAAGTGTATGTGTTTGTCCTCCTTTTCCCCCTCATCACAACAAGCAGTCACGGCACTAAGATTCTTAAACTGCCTAAGCCGTTCGACTGGCTTACATAAAAAGCACTGCCTTGTCAGAACTAAACTCCAAGATGTAAATTCCCAGTCCCACACATAGTTCAGATGAGCTGCTGAGCCAGACAGGGTATTCATCCAAATCAGGCATTTCCTCTTGTGCCTTGTTATTTTCAGTCTGGACTACTGAGCACCTAGGCACGCACCAGTACTGGAACAAAAAACACTTAGCACAGAGATGGGAACAGGCAGGTAGAGGTGGAAGAATGGCTTCCCTCAATGGCAGTGCTAACTTGGACCAGTTTAAAGTGTTCTTGAAATTAAAGCCTGAGACTCCCACAAATGCATCTCCCTAGGCACACTGGGAGATATGACAGAAAATGTATGGTGGCATTTTTTCAGAATAGGGCTGTGTCAGGGTTATGTAAAGTGTGCCTCATACCCTGTTAGAAAAATCCAAAGTTGCAAGTAGTAAAACACAGATTTTAATAAACAAAAGTCTAGTGACAATTATGTTCATATAAGCAGCAAGGAGAGAAATATAGATTATTGAAACTCTGGCAGAAGTGATTGATGATAAGGTGACTCTTAAGCAGCTAAGCTCTTTTATCTAATTTTGACATGCTCAGAAAAATATTAATCAATGTGATCAGGTCTGAATACATGAATTTACATTCCAAAGTTACATCTCCTGTATGTTTGGCTAAGTCTCCTGCTGTCTCCACTCTGACAAAAGCAGGGGATGCTCTCAATAAAGTGAACGTACTGATGCCAAATGCAGTATCCGACAACGTCTCCCACTCAACACTCACAGACACGTTGAGACCATTGCTCCGTGAAACTTTCAAATAAACTGTAGTGTTGGCTTCTTCAGTTATGAGGAAATTTGTCCTAAATGTGAGAATTGTGAGAATAAAGAAAAAAAGTGTTATTTTTATAGTATATGAAAAAGATTCTTACTGTACAACCCCAGAGCAGAATTTACAACAGAAATAAAAAGAAAATATTAATCACTGGTTTTGCTATCTGACGGACTGATAACTACGTTAGTTAAGGTTGTCCGATGTTTCTTACCATAAGACCTTGGCAAAATCATAGGAAATTCAACAGAATCTTAAACCAGCTTCAAATGTAACACACCAGCTGTATTGTTTAAGAATAATGAATTTTGAAAATGTCATTCCATATGGCTCATTTACTTCTGAAAAACAGCCCTGAGGGAAAGTGTATTTTACACAAGCTTAAAAACAAAAATAAGTTATAAAATGTATGTACTCCCTGGGCAGTGATCTGAGGTTTGGAGCTCTTAACATGGATTACTGTTAGTGGAATGTTTAGGCACTGATAAGGTATTGTTTTATGAAAAACTCCATAGAGAAATTGACATTTCTAATGAAGAATAGACCATTTTAAGTGTTCTTCTGTTCTTTTGTATAGCAGTAATACTATTTGACAGATAATGCACTTTTCAAAATTACAAACGTTTTACAATTGGCGTGCTGAATTTCTTTAAAGAGGTTAATAAAAAAAATTGTAGAGGGGTACCATCTGAATCAGTGTTTAGTACCTATTTGCAACTGGATAGATGCTGAAAAGCCCTAGTGGAGCCTGGTTCTGTAATACTGTAATCATAGTTTGCACTCTCGTGCCTAGTCTGGCTCCTCCAGTTGGATTGAACAAGGTGACAATAAAGTGCTCGTCCATTTCTGGTTCTTCATCCAGTATTGCAGAAATATGCAGTGTCTGACAAGAAAACAAGCACAGAAAGTCATTAAGACTTCACAGCTAATGATGACACAACCCTAGCCTTGGATAGCACAGCAGAACAGCAGCTCTTGAAACTGGGGAGGTCAGAAGTGAAGCAAGGAGGGTTCAGGCTGAGGTTCTAAAGCCATCTGTTTGGTGACCTCCATTGGTACAACACTAGGACAAGCATATCCACTTTCCCCCCTGCCCCTTCTCCTTTTTTCTCCTCTCATCCTAAGACCCTCTGAAATTTAATAGGTTTTGATTCTTTTTTTCATACTTTGGTTCTCTACTTATTCCACACATTCCTTGGTAATTCATAGTCCCCATACAGCTACCTGATCCCCTAACGCAGCTCACTCAAGTTGGTTTTAATTTACTTTAGTTGGCAACTAAGCTAGCTCCAGGGGAACAGGGTCATTCCACCACTGGTGCTGGGAAGAACGAAGGAAAAAAGGCAATAGAGGGACAGTTGAAATACTCCCTCTCTCCTTGATGCGTCTTTCCCTCTACTGCACCACTGTGGATGAGAATAGGATCTTCTCAAGGTGGTCTCAAATGAGCAGAGAATTATCCAGCAAGAGGTAGGTGTTTTTGCTATCATTTGGGGCTCACTGCCATCCTTCCCACTACCCAAACAGGCAGAAGTTACAGGGGTACGCATAGCTTTGTTACAGAAAAAAATTAGTAATGATGGGTCTGGAACTAAACTGGAGCCTACAACCTTTTAGATGCCTGCTTACTCCTGAAAAAAAACATATTTAGAGACTATTTTAAGAAGTTTAAGAAGTCTTTGACTTCCCACAGACCTGCTACGGTGGCCATCGCTGTGGTTCCAAATGCAGTTAAGGTTCAGAAATTGAAAACCAGTGTTTCCAGTAGGGTTTGTTTCAGATTCTACCCCGCTAGCTATCATATACTAACCTGTTACTGACCCTAGCTTCACTAACAAAATAAAATGAAAAAAACCAAACTGCCATTAAACTTCAGAAGGGTCAGGATTTCACAAACTTAATCTAGCTCATTTTCTAGCTGACATTCTTGTGGGGACAGCACAGAGGCAGTGAGCTTAATACTCCCAGAAGAATAAGTAATTTTCTATGCCTAAGACTCTGAGAGCTGTTTAATTTTTGCATTTGTCACAGCATACTCTGTTCAGTTCACACCAGCTGAAGTATCACATTACAGAATGGGATTTTTACTTCAACCATACCTATTTACACTTGTAAATTACCACTTCATTTCAAAGTTTGTGTTTCAGCTACATGCTGAATACATACAAAGACATGTTCCAATGTATACATAAACATTATATACCCATTATATTGTTTTCAATTTATCTCAACTATTACAAAGAGAGAAATATATACAGAAAAGCACGTTTAATTTTTATGCACTCCCACTCCCGTGATGCAATTTGCTCTGAGAATGAAGGAAAATATAAGAAAAACAATACAAAAAAACCCCACAGACATTTCTGAAATCTTTCCAATAATTTCAAAAAAGCTTTCTTCACTTCTTTGGTAATAACTATCATATTACCTTGAATCTGACTCCCTCTTCCAGCACAATATATCCTTGGGAAGGGGTCAAATCCACCGATGGCTCTGAAGAATTAATTTCACTTACAAGATACTGAACAGTCACAGTGCCAAATATCCCCTGAGGAGGTTCTCTAATAATATTTAATACTGCAACACTTTCCATCAAATGGAGAGCTGTTTGCTCTCTTAGGAAGAAGTGATCGCTGTTATTGAATGACAAAATTCCATGGCCATCATCACTGGCAAGTATAGTAATTGTGGCTTTTGAGAAAAAAATAATGGAAATATTCTTTAATAAACATAGTAAAATATAATTGTACATATATAGAAATAAAATACATATAAACACAAATCCATTCTTCCTTTAGAGTATATATAATTCTTTTATGTGTGTTACTTGAGAATAATATGTAAGTATTTTACTTTATCTAGGAAGATTTCCAGGCAGGAAGGATCTAGATTCTTTTATTAAAAAGCTCACTTTAGCACTTTTTGATTCCTTATTTTACACATTATCTTGTTAACTGCATAGATTTCATAGAGATGTTTAAGAACTTTCTAAAGGAGTCCAAAGATCTACCGTAGCAGGGCAACAGTGTTTTATAAAATATGATTATTCAGAAGAATGAAATTAAACTGACTGCCATACAATTCCAAAGAATGAGAACATGAAAACTAAGTTTTACCTATTGTGTTCTCCCCTAATTCCAGCCCCAGAGAGGGATTTGTTAAAATTAACTGGAACTTCTCATCACCTTCAGGAATATCATCGTCAAAAATCGTAACAACAACAGATTTATTCCTTTCTCCATCAGCAAAAAAAAGAGTCTAGAATGGAAACACAGAAAACATTGCATACTTAACAGCTGTTCATACACACAGAATTTTTCAACAATTTACTTTGAAAGTTCTGTTGTAAAAAATATGAAACCTTATATGAAATCTTATATGCTCCTGCCTAAGCAAAACTGTATTTGAGATAGATGTTTACATTGTGTCTTACATTTAAAAATACTTCAGTATTTAAAAAGAAAGAGAGAGTAAAATAAGATGACGAATTTTATCTTTCTATTCAGATGACCAAAGCAATTGAAACAAGTTGAAAAATCCAGCTGCACTACTGATCATTCTGCAGATTAAACAACAAGACATTCTTTTGAGGAAGCTGAAGAAATAAAAAGTACTAGATTTAGAATTTGCTTCTTACCCTTGAGGTCACATTAAAATCCAAACCCAGCTGTGCCTCCAAATTTTGAGCATAAAAAAATACAGACACGTTGCCGTATGATCCTCTGTTTCGGAATGCCACTATTTTCAGATTCCCATGAGATTCATTAACTTCAAAACTAAAACAAAAAGCAAGAAAGAAATCTCAGTGCTCACTGAGCATGTTCTTTTGAATAAGACGGTAGATAGTTGTTTTATTTTCACTTCAAATCACCCCCTCTGCTTTATAAGAAAAAGGCATCACTACAGTATCAGCATCATTACAATTGCCTAATACAACCTTTTCAACTTTGTTTCTTATCTAAATGGAACTAAGCTATAGGAGGCTGTGCTTTTTTCCAGCTTACTAGTGGCAGATTAAGCCTGTCTATGTTCATGGATGCCTTCTTCCTAACTCCTGGAAATTAGTCAGAGAAAAATATCTGGGAGACGCCAGTGTGTGTGCTCACACGGGTGCAGAGGCTGGAACACTGGATGGAGGCTGGGGCAGTGACCCAAGAGTACAATACAAAAGGACAGCAGTGAAAATAATTACATGGTAATAAAAGATTTCTGAGTAAACATCGTGTAAATGTTGGTTTTCAGTATGGGAATTACACTTTCCAGTTCTACTGAACCGAATGATGCTTTGCCATCTCAAGGATTTGGCCCTGTTTTTAACAGGAGTTTTACTGTTAACTGGTAATGAAAATAATTGGGCAACCTCTGTCGCTAACTGACACAGTGAGTTCTTCAAGGAGACAAGACTTACTTGGTACTTTCCCATTCAATTACTCCGCTTACGCCATCATTAGCATCAATAATAATCTGAGAAGCTAAACCTTCCACATCTAAAATGGAAAACAGAAGGACAAGAATGAAACAATAATAAAGTCCATTTTCATGATTTTCAAGAATAATAGAAGCATTTCTTAAATCCCTACTAATTTTCTAGAAGAAATACATAATTTTCTGTTCCCAAAATGTGGAAGAGGAGGGGGCAAGATAATTGGAAAGGCTGAAAGAAAATCTGTCCTTACTACCTTACTATTAGAACTGCAACACAGGGCCTTGAATTACTACTGTTACATTTAATAATGCATACAAGAGACTAAAGAAAATTTGGAAAGCAAAACACAGCACAGAAAGAATTAGGAAATACCAAAAGCAAGATTTTTCATGGAGTCTTAATTTATCTTCATTGTGAGTGTTTATTATGATGACACTCAACATTTTGCAGACTGTGCCATTCTGAATATGGGAGGGAAATTGTGCAGGAAAGAATAATAAATGATCTCATCTCCTCTTTGTATTTCAGTTTCTGATCATAAACCTTCCTGGCACACACCTCAGATTAATTTCTTTGTAGGCTGTTATGTACCATAACATTCTGTTGCTCCATAAAGACATTACGCATTGTCACAATAACTCAGAAAGATTATTGTACAGGTCACACTGTGAAAATACTGAATAATAGATTAATTCTAGAAATTTCCACTAATTTCAGGGATCAGAATTGACAGTCCGAACTTGAATCTTCTGACAAAATAGTGCCTTAATTTGTTCACGCAACAGCACTGCATGACTACTTTTATTTACTTCAACTTAGTAAGACTTAAAAAGAAATGAAGAGAAGAATGACAATTTCTACAACCAAACTGGCTCCACTGAATCTATAAATATACCATATTTAGATCCATAGGAAAGGTTTCTATCAATTCAGATAAAACTGAATAAAAGGTCATTGCCATGAATCTAAGCCTGTCACTACAGGGTAGTGACGAAGATCAGCAGCAGCCGCAAAACTTCTACACACAGAGCAGAAATGTTACTGAGGTTTAGAAATCCAGAGGGAGTGCTAGCGATTACAGACCTTGCAGCTTCGCTCCTAACCCTCGTTCTGCCTTGTCGTGCCATAGTCAGATCAGTTCACCCAGTGTCTGCAATACTTTGCTTTCAACATCAGAACTCTCATTTCATGTCTGGCATCCTTCCCCTCCCCTGACGCCCCCCTGCTCGCCTTCCCCAGCTTAGCTCTTTCTTCTGTCAGTTAGGTTTATTCCTTTTCCTTTCATCATTCGCAGCTGATGATATTTTTCCCTTCTCTTAATTCCTTGCATTTTCATATTTGAGTCAGGCTCTTTCTTCCACCTGTTCTAGAAGATGGGGGCAAGAGGAGCATGGAGAAAACACCAGGACCGTCTTTACGCCTGCTGTTTCTGCCCCTTATCAGTGAAGCCTCAGATCAGAAGTAAAGGGTCGCTTAAGTTCAGCATGTTCTACTCGACATCACAGACATACCAGATTTACTCCCCATATTGCACACACGCGGCCACGTGCGATATATGCCAGATGTGTCGGACTGACTGCACGTGCCTGTACCATGCACAGAACACCCACCTCTTTTGATATTAGGCACCTCCTAGAAATACTGCAAATATCTGATATAGGTTACAGGGCTGCTAGAAATCCTAAACAAATGCATCGCACCAACAGGGAGTTAAATTGTCAATCGTAACAAATCAAAATATACCAACAGGGGAAACAAGATTAGAAAATAGTCTGATAACAGAATTCGTAGTGACATTTTACAATAAGGACAAGTTTTTGCCTCATGGGATAAAACTATTATCTGTTCATTTAACCCAATGCAGATATCACAGGAGGGTTGAATGGTCACAATTCAAAGAGTTGCCAACCTTTTACAACACAAGGTGAGACTCAGCACAACTGAGTTCAGAAAATTCCTTTGTACTTATATGTTACTCTTTTTATGTTTTAGATTTTAGACTCAACTACTCACAGCTCAGTCTCTACAAATCAGCAATGAGTCTTGCAAGTTACCTTTCAATCTGTAACGAATTAACTCTGTCACCTCTATAGGCATGCAAAGAAAAGGGAAAAGAGTCGAAGAAGAGGTTAGAAATAATCAGTGTAGCTAGTCTCTAGCAGCACAGGATAATCCAACCATCCTTAAAGCCAATGGCAGCTATGCTACTGAATTCAGAAGCAGAAGGAGGAACTAGCTAAGCAAATGATAAATGAAGTTCACTGGAAGAGTAGGAAAACCATAGGATATGACTCCTAAAAGTAAATCTGATAGTAATAAAAAGAGACTTTTAGAAGAGTGAACAAAGTAATGACATAAAATATATTTTTTTACATTTCTGTTTCCATTATATACTTGGAAATGAAAATCAGAGTAACACACTGCCAACAAAATTTTTCAGATAATTGTGCTCTCCAACTATAAATTACTAACTCCTCTATGAAAATTGCCTTATAATTTTCACAGGGCTTAAAAAAGTAAGAAGGAAGTGTAATAATGAATATGTTTGGTTTTCTACAATGTTTCCTTCAGAATATTCTGCCTCATATTGGCATAGTGGGCAAGTGGAATAATGATAATATACCACAGTAATATGATCTGCATGCAATTCATATAAAAGCAAAGCCAAAGATAATTCTGTGTAAGTTCTTTTACCCAGCCGGGGTGGGGATGAAGTTGAATGGTTCATGATGAGTTCCACTGAAGTTAAATTAACCAAGAAGAATTCTTGCACCTCTGGTACCTCATCCTGCAAAACACAAATTCAGTATATCCTCTTTTCATTTTCCTTTAAGAAACTGTCGCACAGGTCACCAAAAAGCAATACATTAGAAGTGTGGAAAAAAACACACTTTTTTTTTTTTCTGTTTTCCTGAATTACTCTTATTGGGTGTAAAATTTATTAACTTGAATGAATTATGAAGTAAGACACTATATTTCATCAAAAAGACTCTGTGGTGACACTAAACTACTTTTGTGAATGAATTTCTGCTCAATTTTTGAAGCATAAACCCCAACCATTGAGAAAGTAAGAGCCTGTAGCAGGCAATGAATTACACTGTTCTGTATATCAGATACTAAAGTCTTAATGCAACACGTAAATTTCATTTATGTATAGGTAGAGCTGTCTGTTATTATTTGTCCTGTGATTTTGAGATTAAGATAAAAAAAAATCTTTCTAAATTACATTGAAATATATAGCTTCAAGTAATATATAGTTTGCAAGCTTTGGGTTCCAAAATATTCCTCTTCTGATGTCAGACAGATCAGTGTAGAAAGAAAGGGTTTAGAGTTTACCTCTAGAACAGTAATATTTATGGCAGCTGATGTTTCTCCTTCTTCCAAAATTAGTGAGCCAGAAACAGCTATATAATCAGCTCCTGGTTCAGCCAATGTCCCTTCTGTCTGATTACTTAAGGTGAGCAATCCTGGAACTGTGGCATACGTAACATTGATAGCACCTGTTTAATTTGTGACAGAAAAAAAATACTGTTTTTTTTCAATCCTCATGTAATGCTTACTGGAACAGAAAAAGAAAAGAGATCAAATGCTCATCCACAAAATGAAAAGCCTAACTGCAAAACAGAAGGATTAAAAGATTAATCTGGAGCCAAGGGAACTTTGTTGTTGTTTTTAATATGCTTCCAGCTCAGCCTTTTGTGACTTGTCCAACACCGTAGGACTCAAAAAGCATTGGGGCCAAAAGTATTCAGATATTTGAGGTGCTGCGGACCACAAATATTATATTGCTGAAGTACCACCTAGGACACCTAATACATTATTAATATCAGGTTTGGTGCCAAGGGAAGTAGAATGTTTCAGGAACGACCGATATCTAAGAAAGGCTCTAAAGACAGTGCTGGGAAATACAGCTTAATAAATCTTAATAATCCTTCCCAGGCAGACTGACATAGACATCAATAAAGAATAAAATTAGGAGACGCGCTGATGAATGCTACCAAGGGAAAAAGTTAGGCATGTTTTTTTTTATAATAAAGCCACGTCTCATTTATCTGCCAGGGTAAGCCAAGTTGCAAATTTAAAGAGAGTGATCCTGGAGATAAAATGACAGATGAAATTCAAAGCTAGTCTGTATGAAATAAAATATAAGGTATAAAAGAATCTTAGTTTTAATAAATAATGATGGACTTTAAGTAAGAGGTCTTACATTTACTATGGTTACTTAAAGCATTATTTTCCTGAGTAGTGTTTCAAAAGTAAATTTGATACCGATTGATATTAAAAAAGAAATGGAAAAGCATAGAAATATCATTAAAATGCCTCTACAAATCTGTGGTGTGTCCAGATCTTGAATATTCATTGCAACCGGTCACTTCTCATTAAAATGGATATAACAAAAGAAACTAAGAGTGGTTATCACTGAGATCTAAATACAGTCTAAAAAGGTAAATAGGAAATGATTACAGGTTATCTCATCATATAAGTTGAAATTCACAGGCAACAAACACAAGAAAATATTTTAGCACACAGCACATTATTGAATTCTAGAATTAAGTATTAATTTCATGGATGTTAAAAGACAAATTGATTTAAAAAGGAATAAGAAATTCTCAGAGGAGATATAGACTGAATTCAGTGGTACGAATGCAGCTTTTTCCATGGGACATTCCTAAGCTGACAACTTCTGGAAGTTTAGAGGGGAAATACGTGGTGACGATCATTCCATACAAGCTCCTTTTCTCATATGGTTTTTATTTGTTCTGGAGAGACTGACACCTTGAGACAGATTCATTAGACATAGAGGTAGTAACCCTACCAGCCAACTAGTTATGTCACAGCTCCCAGACTCCTTGCTGTAGAAATGAGGGCTGTGGCTCCAGTTTTAACTAAAACTTAGTTTCCAAGCCTGCCATAAGAAGCCTAGAAGTTTTGAAAATACCAACTGTATCCAAGATTTTTCAAAATTTCCAGCCTCCATGTCATGGCTTTCATTTGCCTAATGATTACCAAAACAGAACTACCCTTCTCTTGCAGTTATTATACAAACCTAGAGATCCAAATTCTCTGTTAACAAAAAGCTGAACCGTTTTGTTTTCCTCTGGAATTAAAACTACCCTGGATGGGGAAGCAAAATTCAAGACTCCATGTGGTTCATCACTAGCTTCTACTGTTAGAACAGCTTCATATCCTTGACTATCCAAAATAGCAGCACCGGAAGAAGAAACACCTGCAAAAGAAACAATGGACTATAGTGAATAAACTATTATGCAACTATTTTTTTGTCTTATATTACTGCTATTATTACATCCAAATGACAGTCAGTAACAGGGCAAAATAAATGAAACCAAATGCATGTTGAAGTTTATGGATGGTACGAAATGTATATATATTTACATTCTATGACAAATACAGGAACATACAATCACGATAGAAATTTTCTGCATACTAAGTATAGAGTCACAAAAAGATATTAAGAAATGAGAAAACTTAACGGGCGAGTGCCAAATATCAACTTCCCTAAACTTCCTCTACTGTAAAAGGAAAGAGAAAGTTTTCCCAGGAATTAACTCCAAAAGTTAAAATTACGTTCAACTTCTCAATCATTCCATTAAGAAATTACTCCCTTTTCCAAGTATTGACATGATGAATAATTGTTTGGGTATTAACTTATGTTTATTATGATGGATTACAAGAGTCAACAAATGATTCTGGCAAGTTGGTAAGGCACTTAGCAGCAACACAATCCATGTCAACTTAGTTTGGTGTTTAGACATTAACTTCAGTTTAACGAAGGGTATTTCAGAAGGGATGCAGTTTCATGCTTCTTTTCTCATTATAATTTGAATGCCAAGAATAAAATATTCTGACCTCCTTGAATTCAGAGACAGTAAGAAAGTCAGCTTGCAGCATTACAAGATTGCTTTAAAAGATAAAAATATCCACTTATTTCATGGCAACTGTATCCAGAACACATTAGTAAGCTCAAGTGTGTATTCAGTTAAATGGAAGCAAATAACCACTGAATTAAACAGGCAGAGTTAAATCAGGTTTAAAAGCAATTAAGGAAAACTGCAAAGACAATGCGTGGATTTTATATATATATATATACACATAAGGATCAAGCCTGTTTCAATAAAATGTGAATGAACTTTGCGTAGTTTACTACAGTTGCAGTATGCTTAGTCCTACACTTCCAAAATGGATTAATACATATGAAAATATTACACTACTAAATGGTAGTTTTAAGATATAGCAAGCTATAGTTCTGCATTACCTTCTGTTTTGATGTTGTATAGGACAATTTGATATTCTTCTTTTTCTTCAGGAATATGGTCATCCAGCAAGTGAACATACAATGTTGTATTCAATGTCTCCTATTTATTTTATTGATAAATTGATTAGTCATTATTGTATAAAATACAAGTGATACCACTGTATCATATGTATTTTGAACAACAGCTTTAAGAAACATAAAGTATCAAAAGCTATAAAATCCCTCCAGTTAGGAATTCCAAGAGTAAAGGAGCAACAATCATCAAGAAACAAAGACTGCTATAAAAGCACACTTGTTTCTTAGCTTATTTCTAATCACAATATTCTCCTGTAGCCATTAGCTTTGTTTATGGACTTACCTCAGGAAAAAACAGTATTCCAGAATAGTTTTCAAAATTTTGCTTTACATTATGCCCAACTATCTTCCATTCAACAGTAACATTTCCCAGTCCTGGAGCAGTTCTTACAATGTGGAATTCCAGTTGTTCTCCTGGGAACAAAGGATAAGACATATATTTTGGGTTTCCTGTCTTACACATCAATTATTAACATGCATCATGGTTAAAATAATTTTTCTGAAAGACATTAATATTTTTAATAATGAGCTTCACAGTAGTTATGTAACACATTTTTTTTTAATACCAAAACAAAAACCCCAAACCTAAACTCTTTCCTCCTGGGTTTTTCTGGTTTTTGCTTACTCTTAGAAAGAACTATCAAAATATGAGGGAACGTGATGCACATGAATAGCTTAAAAAGTAAGTGCCCACCAAAATACACACAAACAGAAGAGCAATACCTGCCTGTGGACTACACAAAACAGTAAATGCTGTATGTTCCATCTATAACACAAAGAGTTTTCTACAATGGCTAACTGGCAAGGAATACACATTTTCCTAGCATTTGCAGTGTCTTGTGACTTTACATACTGCATGCAGAAAAATATTTTTAATTACTAGTAAGTTCCATTTATGAGTTTGAACAGACAAATGTCATCGGTGTTAGAAAGAAAAACATCCAGAAAATGTTAATATGTAATGATTTATAATTTGAAAATAAAGCATTTAAAACTAAATATTAATATTTAATAATTTATTCCTAAAAAAATAATTACATATAATTTCTGGGATCATCAGTATCAATTGACAATGGGCATCTATAAGAAGAAATTATGGTATCATTTTTCACATTTATAACATTTAACCCAACGGACACTTTAATTAAAAAGAGTAAACTCCCTAGAAATCTTTGTAAAATTAAGAAAAATTATATAATTTATATAATATTTAATATATATATAAAATTTATGTGGTTTATATAATATTAATATTTTAAATATGAACTTGTGTAATTAACACGTTATATCAAAATGAAATAGATCAACAGGTAAAATTAGTAGTATGATGCAATACATTCACAGTAGAGGACAGATGTTTATTTACAATACGTAAGTGTATTGCATCCGTATGTCAACAGCAGTTTTCAAGTGTGGGGACTTTAAATTTGCCAGTATTTACAGTGTTGCACTGGCTTTCAAACACACAAAATGTGCAGAAGTCTATAATACTGAGATGTTTGGAAATAATACACGAGATTCCTTTTGCTTACCAAAGAATGAAGAAAACTAAACAGAAACTTGTCAAAATGTGTTTTACTGATGCAGAAAAAGAAATCTGACAAACTTAGTTCCATCCCGAACTGACTGAAAAAGTCTTTCTCAGTATTGCTCTAAACTGACTTGAATTTTTTCACTGTTGCAAAACCTGGGAATAATGCCATCTTCTGATTTGTGTTATGCACTTGCTCAGAAGCAACCCTATTGAGAAACATTGAGATACATCAATGGAAGAGAAAGAGAAGACGTGTTGTTATGTGGCTTCTTACTCCACGGCGCAACGAATTGAGCAGCCCAGCTCATCTCTCCGATTATGTAGTTTAAAGAGGATCAAGTGCTATCTGGCTACTCTAGCATATTATATTGCAGGACAGTATTGTATAGCTAAAACTGGCAGGAACAATTTGAACATTTTTCTAGATGTGTTCTTTTTCGGTAAGGAAATATTAGAGAGATGCGTGTATATTGGCTACCAATGAGAGAGATACGAACAACTAACTTCAAGGGACCTTCATACAATTAATTTAAATATGAAATTGTGAAGAAGTAATATATGAATTGTATAAACCCATTTTCAAATAAATATGTGTTATTCAGCCTCAACATTTCAAAATTAAGTTAAGCCTTGGAGATGTACCAGCATTCATATCTTTGCCTTAAGTTGCTCCATGTTGCTTCTAAGAGAATAAAAGAATTCAAAACATATTGACATCACAAGGATTCTGCTTCTACAGTTAGATATCGGAGGATAGACTGCCAGTTTACAGGTTCCCCTGAGGCTCATTTATCATATTGTTTAACACTGCACTGAAATCTATTCCATGCTATTTGTGAATTTTTCACATCCATTGCAAACAAATATTTAACAGAAAAATGGTTACTTTAGTACTATTGCAGAATGCACAATTTAGACAAAGCTTATTTCAATACAACTTTATGTAATACAATGAATTTTCACTGAAGACTGGGACCGGGACAAAACGTGTTATGATGCAGAAGCACTGTAATCCAAACATTAAGAAGAAACCTAAAGTACAATTTGTCATAATGACAGACCCCAAGAAGTTAATTACTGACCCATGTTTCTTGGTCAGCTTTACCAAAAGCTTTGGTACCCCTTTCTAGAAAGAAATACTAATACAAGTACTAATTGATTTCTGAAGACTGAAAGGGTTATTAGGCTCATTTCAGTATTTTGTTTTAAGTTTTTATTATTTAACCATTTCATCCATATATTTAGACTTCTACATTTACCAGGGAGAAGAAGGGGGCCTCAGCCATCCTCCTCTTCTTCCTTATTTCAAGTGACTGCAGTGCATTTTCCTCTAATACAGTCATAGCCATACAACTGTTGCATGCCTCTGCCTCTACTAAAATGCTATCCTTGCTCTCAATAAGGTGATAAGTAATATGCACAACTTGAAAGTAATATAGATTTGCTGGACATAAATTGTTCAATAATACAACAAATATAAAAGATAACCATACTTGGATTTATGGCTGATAAATTTTGCTTTCAGAACAAAAAGACTTGATACTGAAAATTAAATACAAACACTGAAATCACCTAAAGGCCTTAGCTCATTTGTTCTTTTTTTTATCAAAGGGAATTAGTTTGGTTGGTTTTTCTTGCTGTAAGACAACGCACTATTTTTCACAAGTTGGAGGAATTGGAATCAAGTAATTTCCAAGCTATAGGAGAGTATTTCAGCTCCAGCGTGCTATGAATAATATTTAACCAGTGGAAAGTATTCAGGGTCATCGTAACCTTTGGGAAGAAGACAGTTTGTATTAATTCCTTGTGCTCATTAACAGCTCTTCTTAGCCTGCCAGATTGCAGCTGGCTTGGCAGGCAGATCAGAACTGTTAATGTGGAGGAAAAAGGATGAAAACGGGGAACACAATAGAACAGAATTAACACAAATCATATCTAGATAAAAAACAAAAGCTTATGATATCCTTTCATTTCTGGAAAACAGAACTTGTTTGGTTGAGAATGACTTTTTTCTTCAAACAGAAAATGCAGTGCACACTTCCGTGGAGAGCAAATTTCTGTTTTGTTAACTTTCCCTGACCATCAGTTTACACATCAGCGAAATATGACCCCGCAATACATTGAGATTCCAGCAAAGGCTGCGGAAAGCAATCACCGTTAGTACTATTATTATCCTATGCCCAACTGCATCAAACCTTAGATCAAACATGTAATGTGCCCTTTAAAAGCAGTAGTAGAAACCTTTGGTCCATATCAAAATATTATTGCTCTTTCTCAAAAGTCATGACTGAGGGATGACAGCAAGATTGCTACATTCCTAAATTAGATACCATAAAAAAGCATAAACAGAAAATTTTAAAACAGCAGGTTATTGAGTGAAGAAGAGGGAAGATGTGATCCTAATCTTTCTGTTGGAACATTTTCCAGAAGACTTAAAGTGAATTGTAAGTCTTGAATTGATAGATGAGATTTGATTACGACTACTAATAGGTGTGTATGATGGGAGTTACATACAGTTCTGGAATATGGTATAAATGAATAAGACAAGAAATGCTAAAAGGAGTTTTGAAACACCATACCAGTAGCAGCAAGACATAATCTTCAGAAAAAAGGAAAGCACAGATGGTATATAAAACAGTTTTGGAAATGGTGTGCTCATCCTTTCCATAGATTTCTCTTAAGTGCTACGCATGCAAGAGTTAAAAATGCAAAGAAATACCTGCCAAGTATGTGGCAATTCTCTGTTTGCTAGCATTCTCTGAACCGTGCTGCAAACAACCACCGTCATTATCAACAGAAAGTGGGGAGATGGAAGCTAATATTAAACCGAGTGCAGTCAACACAAAGAACCCACCTTCACGACCAATAACAGATCTCGAGGCTGTCTGGAAGCTAATAATTCCTGCCACGTTGTCACTTGCCAGAATAACCACTGTGACAGTGTCAAAACTGGGCAAAATCCGACTGCCTCCTTCAGTATGGACCAGGCTGATTATGATACTTTCATCATCCTCTGGCTCTGGATCATCTAAAATGGTCAGTGTGACCATCTTTTTTGTTTCCCCTACAAGGACAAGAACATATACATACTTATGTGTGCAAATGGAAATCACCTTTTAAAAAAACTTCATCATCTCCTTTTGTAGGAAATGCTTAAAAAATATAAGAAAGACATGAAACACATTTATTTACCTGTCTAGAAGTTACTGAATGTCATTATGAAGTTCTATTCAATTAATATTGAAAAGTTACATTAGGAGAATGTAAATGTCAAATTATTTAAATGTACTATGTAGAAATTAACAATGGAGGCATAATTTCTGAACGTCTAGAATCCTTTATTTGTGTTGTAAGTTCTCTGACTTTCAAATTTAACTTAGAAAAGGGGAATATCATCTTTGTAAAAAAAATTACCAAGGGCATAAGTTTTCTGATGAACCATATACACAAGTAGGTAAACTCAATTTGAATACATTTACTGGGCCAGAGAATGCATTAAAAAGGGCTACCATTGTGTTGTTTTCTTGTCTTCTGGACTATCAAAGAACGATAATGTAAACAGCAAACGTGATCAAATACCAGTCTCTATAATCTGCTATAATTTACAATGCAATCCTGTTGCTCAGTGCCTGTGTGTAACCTGTGGTTTATGAATATGAGAATATCAGTTTACAAGATACGCATATTTCTTGCTACACTGTCTTTTAAAATATTTTGAGAACATTTTTTACTGAACTTAAAACCAGTAATTACGTGCCAGCCTCAGAATCTCTGCTGGCAACCATTCTTTTGAGTTCAGATGATTTAGCAAGCAAGCTAGCACACTAGAATCTCTACTACACTCCCATAAATTTCTTTCAAAATAACTGTTCAATCAACTCAAAATTTGAAAATACAATATATATCTGTCATGCTGTGTGGTACTTAAGTAATGTCTGCCATTGACTTGTTTGTCCTGTTTGCAATTTGTTTTAATGCCCAGTTAAGTTATGTTACGAAATCAATACAGTCTCAGAATCTAAAGAGAGATGCCATAAAAAGTTAGTACTGTACTGACTGAAGGTTAACAAAAGACCAGTTAGACCTTATTCTCATTTTCATTATCTTTGATATAGCAATTACCTTCAGCATTATTATTCCTTATTTGTTTGGTAAAAAGGTAATCTTTATAATCATAGAATCATAGAATTGTTAAGGTTGGAAGGGACC
>RSEF01000031.1:53601853-53614480 GCA_003993805.1 Himantopus leucocephalus
TCATTTTTTCTTTTTTTTTTTTACTATACCTGTGTGTGTTCTGCAATGTAATTCTATATGCTAATGAACTATATTCTTTTGAATATGTACCCTGAGCATTCAGGGAGGTTTAGCTTAAGAATAAGGCATTGCTTATCACAACATCCAGAGGACTGAGTGCTTGTCAGATTCTTTTTGGTTTTCTTTAGTTTTACGAAACAGAAGATAGTGCAAAACCTTGCCTCACCTTCAGCGAACACCAGAATCTCACCAACACCTACAAAATCCAAGTTTGGGGTAGCAGTTCCGCCAACCACACGCCATTCCACTGTCACCTGCCCCAGGCTGCCTTCTGTCCTATGTATCATCAGCTGCACGCTGGTCTGAGGACGTTCTTCTACTTCAACATACAGACCTTTCTCTGTTGCATTGGGACTTACACTGTAGATCTTAAATACTCCAAATGCATCTCCATTCATCATTATGACAACTGTGGAAGTATTTGGCTGTCCTATAGTTGGTTGATTTTTTATGCTGGCTGAGATGTTCATGAGTTCCACTTTCAAAAGGGATACAGTGAATTTCTCATCCAGCTCTGGCAGAGTGTCAGGGAGTATGGTAACTGTGAGATTTGCAAACTCTTCCCCTTCCTGCATTATGGCCCACTGTCCTGTAACAGATTCATAATCACTGCCAGCGATGGCTTGTGTGCTAAAGAGAGCGGATGCACTGGTGATGTTTTTCTTGTAGGTCCAGAATCCTGAAGTGTTAGTTAATGGGCTGATCTCTGCTGTCAGCCAAAGGCAGAGAGGAATCTCAGAGGCACTGGAAAATGTAAAGGCTGAACACGCTTGTTCTTTTAGGCACTGCGTTGCACAGGCATACAGTGGGTCACTTGTTGCTGACACATTCACTCTGGTCTTGGATGGTTGCTCAGGAATTCCTTGTGCAGGAGACTCATAACAGGCCAGGATATCCTGACCTTGCTCAATGGCAAGAGCTACGACGTCAGTCTCAGAAGTGCTGTAAAAGATCTGCAGCTGACCAAACCTTCCCCCACTAAAAGACATTAAATTAAAAAAGTAATGTTAGTTGATGAAGTATGTCTAATATTCTGTATGTTTCTGGGTTAAGAATAAAAGTGAACAAAATCTACTGTCCCTTTTTGAATGGCTGAAAAGTTCCAAACAGCTAATTAAAGTGGATTCCCTTGAAGCTAGTACCAGAATAACTGAGTTGTCATTTTCCGTGGATTGCAAGTTTGATTATTTATAGCTTGGGTAGCAGTCTGTTAAGAATGCATGTTTGCAAACATTTGTTTCTAGGAATTAACTTAGTCTTCCTAGGGCTGGCAAGGAAGAAAAAGCCTGTGCTGCCCAACCTTGTCATCTTTCCTCCTAGGAGTCCTCAGGATATCCTATCACATGCATAAAACCCGTTTTCTTTTTCTTGTTTCTTTCCATCCCACATGGGTTAACCTGTTTCGTTCTCCTGTTCAAATCACAGGAGAAGGCTGTTGTGCAGCTTTAAATGATTTGACAATTAAATATGCAAAATGAAACTTCAAGTGCATTGTGTACATTAGGTTTACACTGCACATCACATGTACTTTATGAGTATGTACTTTATGTATATTTCTAATAAGCAGACATCTAGTTCAAAAATTACGTATATGAAATAAAAATGTGTTGAGCTGGCAGATCAAGAAATTGATGCCAACACATACAAAAGGAGCACAACATTTGAAATTATAGCCAAAAAAAAAAAGAGATATAAATAAAGCAAACTTTATACAAACCTTCGTCTGACTGTTATATTTGCAATCAAATTTCTTTCTAGTGGCTCTTGAATTCGATATAAGGATTGATGAAAGAAAACTGTGCCATAAGGATTATCATTGGCAGGTATTACAATATTTGCCACGCCATCTAACCCAATAGCACCACCATTGGAGGCCTGAGTTAATTCTACATGGACAATCTCAAAAAGAAAAAAAAAAGAAAAAGAAATAATGCAGCTAAACAATTTTTGGTATTTCTAACAATAATCACAAGCAAAGTAAAATCTGAACTTTTTGCACCTTCCTGCCAGAACATTCCATGTTTTTCTTTGCACACATCTCTATAACAACTTAAACCTGTAATACTGCTCAAGAAAGACGTAACTGCTTTACTTACTTCTTCTGTTTCTGGAACATCATCAGCCAGGATTTCCAGCAGCAACATTTGAATGGCTTCCCCAGGGGCAAAAGTAATATTGCCTGAGGCGACCTGCAAGTCAGCATCAGCAGGATGTCCGTCAATGGTAGCAACCCACTGAAGAGTAACATTACCGAGTGTCCCAGCATTGCGGATTATTGGCAGATTTATGGCTACTGATCCAAATTCAGGCTCCTCCACAGTGAATTTGGTAATCTGAAAAACTGAATTACAGCAGAGAGAGATGTATTTTGTTAACAATGAAACTGGAAGTAAATATATCAACTTATGAAGTACACAGTTTTATTTCACTTGCATTTAGTTGCACAGGTGAATCACTTCTAATCAGGTTTAAACTTAAAAGGAAATTTTCAGTAGCAATATTTTCATCTACAGAGGAAATTAGCATGAAAATTAAGCCCTCATCCAAAAATTTTATTCCAACATACCCATTGTTCGAGGCTAACCATGAGCTGCTTCTAAGCTCTTAGAAGACAATTTCATAATTATTCCCAGCAAGGAAACTTTAGCAGCTTTCATGTCACATACTGAATAAATAAGTCACCATATTCCATTTAAAATTGTCTCGAATAAAAGTCTTCCTTGTCTTACACTTTTAGTTTTTAAGAATGAAGTTAATTAATTACCCATCTGGAATTATTTATTTTTGAATTTTTTTCTTTCTTTCTTCTACCTCTGCTGATAAAATGGAACAAGAGGAATTAAGTAGGGTACTGAAGGGAGAAATGGGTAAGTCAAAGGAAAAGGCAGGAAAAATACAATTAAATCAAATAAAAAAGATAGATTTCTAAAATATCATTACATTTTTGAAATCACCAAAACCCTTCTCAAAACCTTTGTAATGAAACTTATTTAGAAAATATATACAATTAATTTTATTGATAATAACAGGCAGAAGAAAAACTAAAGTACTCAACAGGAAATAAGAAAACGAATTTAATTTCTCTTTACATTTTTCAGTTTCCCTGAATTTTTAAATCTGCTTTAGTTGATTAGCTAGTAAAACAAAGACATCAAAGTATTTAAGCAACAGATATTAGAATTCAGATTTTGGCTTAAACCTGTTGCAGAAATGCAGCACTTTGGTAAAAAATAAAGTAAACTAAAATCAATCTATTTCTATTGGCAGATTCCAAAATCTTGCTATATCAACTGCCTAAATAATACTTTTTTGTTATATTAAAGCACCATTATTCTTTAATTACATGTTTTGATTTAGTTTATCTTATCGTTTGCTTTACTGTTGTCATCAAGGCTTTCTCTTTGTCTTCTGAAAGTTTTTATTCAGTTGCCCAGTAACAGCTCACTCACAAATCTGCAGTAAAAATGTTAACAGAAGAGAGAAAATATGCAAATAGGACTCATTTACCAAAGGATCCAAATGGGTCATCAGAAGCCTCAATCGTTATGATTGCTCTAGTCAAAGATCCAAGCAAGGCTCCTCCTGTTGTTTGGTTCAGCAGCTGAACATAAAATGACTCCTCAACTTCAGGATTGATATCGTTAATTATATAAATTGGCACAGCTTTACTTGTTTCTCCTTCTAGTAAGACAACATCTGATGAGGCTACACTGTAGTCCTCGCCTAGATTTGTAGATGAAACAAGCAAAACAATAAAAACCCACAGAATATTAATGCATTATGGTTCAGTGTATCAAACATCATCAGTAATGCAAGCATTCCTCTGTGGTTTTATGAGTTTTTTTCTTTATCTTCAGACCCAGACAACACAGTCTGTTTTATTTCCCATTGCCTTTTAGATATCTGGATGGATTAACATAAAACTTGGCTCCACCAAAACAGAGTTTGCAGTGTTAGACCAAGAAGTAGTTACAAAAGGTCCATTATTGTCTTCCATTGAGAAGGTCACACTACCCAGATGTTTCTGCCTTTGATTTCTAGTTGCTCTCTGGTTTTCCAAGAGATAAAAGTGAACAGAAGCACCTTTGTCAAAGTAGATTTTAGTAAAGGGCACATTTTTGTGTGGACCTCTCTTTAGGCAAACTTGTCTCTAAGAATGTCTAGATGAACTGTGATACACTAGATAATGGCTCTGCTTCAGAAACTAATTGAAAGCATATTCTGACATCAAGCTAGCTACATATTTATTTAGAAAAGCCTGTTACCTAAAAAGGAAACTAAAATAACAGTTCTCAGAGCACGTACCACCCACCTATTCCATTTTGGACACACCAGAAATACAATGGGTTTGATTTGTAATTAAGTGGTTTTGACCTTGCATACTTCATAAGTTTGCTCCTTTCTATATGTACCTTCTCTACAGAAGGGACCAACTGGAAAATTTAACCTCCCATTTTTAGAAGTTCAAGTCTTCATGGGTTTTAATTGGGTTTTGCCTGTTCGTTTTACAGCTGAGTCCCCAGCACTCATTTCCTCTCCAATAAGCTCACCTAAGCAATGCATGGTGGGTATAAATATATATACAGGACTAAATAGTAGCTACATCTACTACTATAGAATTTTTTTATTTTTATTTATTTTCCATTTTTGAAGAGGTGGTAGGCCACTACGGAAACGAACACCTCAATTTCTTCACTCATTTCTCTTGCTAGATTCTTCAGTGATTGTGTCTCAGAGTGTCCTGGTTTGAGGTGTCATTAATTGGCCAGCCCAGCCTAAACCATGACACAGAGCTTTCTAAAAGCTGATGCATGATGTCTCCCACATGGCTTGGATTCCTATTTGCTAAGCAGAGTCAGTAAACGTCTCCCTGCTATTTTTTTGGTACTTGTTATATGTAAGTATTAAATATATAAATATCATATACTTAGCTCTTTCAACTGTAACATAGACTGCACACTTCTGCTATTCTGATTTCTTACCAGCTGTTGCAGTTATTGGCATAGCTTTAAATTTCACAGAAACATCTGCAAATATTCCCCCAGTTCTGGTCACATTAATGATTGGTCCAACATAGTTTTCAGCAACTCGCACAGTTGAAGCTGAAAGTTGAAGTGTTCCAAAAGCATCATCATTGGCATTGATAATTACATGAGCTATTGTATCACCCACTGATCCAAGTCGAGGAGAATTTACAACTGAAAAGTAAAGAAAAGTTAGTGAGGGGGTGCCTGAGATGTGTGCTCTCTATGGCTATAGGCGTCATAGACATACATATGAGTTTAGTGGTTAGTTGCCACTAGCTTTCAACAAAATCATCTTTTTTTAGGATTGGACAAAGTAAAACTACAAACTGCACCAACATACTTTTTTTTGGTGTTTGAATTATATTATGGCAGAAAAATCCCAATTTTTAATAACTTATTATTATACCCTGCTGTGAAGCATACAAGCCATAATTTTTTTTTAAGAGGTGAGGTACTGTGAAATTATTTATTTATGTATTTATTTTTCCATAAGGCAGGTAGTAGGGTCAAGTACAAGGGTACAGTTCAGAAGAATTTCATTTTTACACTTGCTATATATAAAAATAAGATTTCAACCTCCCGGCAGAATTCTATTTGAAGTTTCCCTTAACATCAAGATTAATGTGGGGCGGGGGCAGCAATTAGACATGCCAAGAAGCTTTGAAGCATAAATCAGGCTGTAATGACCTGAATTTGTCTGAATGAGGGATGAAGCAAAACATTTTCTACACTAAAAAAGCAACATGCAGCTGTAATTCTACACCACTTTAAAAGACTTTTTTAGCTTTCAATAGGCAAAACTAGCTTAGTTATTTCCTAATACTGAATGTTACAGAAACAACACTGGATGAACAAGTATTAGTTCACAAAACCAATACTGTGACATATTTGGCCTGAAAGACTTTGGGTAAGGCAATGCAAAAGGGATAAAGAAATGTTCATCCATCCCCGACAAAATACTGTGCTAAAGAAAATATATGCCAACAGCCCACAAGGCAGGCAACTCAGAGATTTCTCAACTATACAGAGATTGGCAGAGGTAAAAAGTTTATCATTTAACTTGTTGCATTTTATCCTATTAAATATAAATACTAGCCTTCACATTTAAATTGTAGGTTTTACATAAGTAAGGTACTTACTTGGCCGATCCTGTACCTTCTCGATCAATACAATACTGCTTAGCTCCACAAAAACAGATTCTGACCTCTCAGGATCATCATCATCCAAAATAGGCAAAGATATTGTGGCTTCACTTTCATTGGCTGCAAAGATCATGTAACCTGTAATGGGTATATAATCTTTTCCCTCTGTTGCTCTAACAACATCAGGTGGAAGAAAGGGTGACACTTCATCATCGTCAATAGTTCTGTATGTTACCATTACTGTACCAAGGAGACCACCACGCCTTATTATTGTCAGGGAGATATTTTTTGTTTCTTCCTCAACTTTTATTGGTCTGTTTCGCTCAGAAAAGATGAAGACTCCATAAGGATCATCATTAGCTAAAATAGTTAATGTTGCATTAGTGTGATTTCCAAGACGACCACTGGAGACATTGATGATCAAAACTGAAAACACCTTATCCAATTCAGGAACTTCATCAGGAGAAACCTGTACTGTAATATTTGCTCTCGCTTGGCCAACATCAAACGTGACGTTCCCATCCGTAGAGATCAGATCTTTGGTAAGATCACAGACTATGATCCAATACAGCGTCACCTGAGACAAGGCCCCACGCGTTCTCACAACCTAA
Source organism: Himantopus leucocephalus (assembly GCA_003993805.1). Lineage (NCBI taxonomy): Eukaryota > Metazoa > Chordata > Aves > Charadriiformes > Recurvirostridae > Himantopus > Himantopus leucocephalus. Next base: position 53,608,694 of record RSEF01000031.1, read on the forward strand.
ATGGAAAATATAAAGATCGGCTTGTTTTTGTTCTATGGCAAAGAAAAACATAAAAATATGAGACATAATTAAGCAAAGACATTGACATGATGGGTTAAAAATAGATTAATGTTTTAAAAAAAAGTGTCATCCTTATTATCTCAGCTTTGCTGTATTTGTTTTATCATCAACACCGTTATTTTAAGGCAGTAGTACCTCAAATGTAAACAAGTAGAAGTAATTTTAAACCTGTGGATATTATTATTACAACATTTTAGCTTCAAGCTGAATGATACACATTAGAATACTCAGTATGAAATGGGAAAACAGATGTACATGATAAAGTTGTTACAAACCCTATGGCAAAATCATTGCGGAACGCCCAGCAAAAAAGAGAGACTTCACAGCAGTATGAGACTTAAAGCTTTCTAACCTGCAGCACAATATTGCTGTCTCCATCTTCAGGCTCAGTTCCATTCACCGAGAGTGACTCAGTACTGAACGCAAACACACCGTGAGCATCATCAGAAGCCTCAATAGTCACAAGGATGTGGGATGCAATTCCCAAGCTAGCTGTTAAATGCAAGTGCCAAAAAGGGTTATTTTTTCTAGCATCTTTTCTTACATGAAAGAAAACAGCTAAAGAAATATGTTACAAAAAATACACGAGAGCGTGACTGGAGGATCCGTGCTGTTTTGTCTTTGGCTTTTTGAAATGTGTGATAACTATCCACATGGATAAGGAACTGACTTTCAATAGTGCAGTTCTTGCAGCCCTTCTATGGTACCATGCAACAAAAACATATAATAAATATGAGTATTTTAAGGGAGGAACAGAAATAAAATTACAGGTCTAGTTAATGAAAACGGAGCAGAATTCAGCATGGTGGGGAGTTGTTTGGTAAACCACAGTGTAAGCAAGTAGACCAGATGAATGCAGGTCTCACCCTAACATAAGTCGGAATGATAAACAAAGAAAAAAACAAGTCCACTAAATCCTGCTACTAAAAAGATTGTCTTGGGTGAGATTGCTTGCTGCTCAGAGAGAGAAAGAGCCTGGCACTTAAGAAAACCATTTCTGGAAGTAAGGTAAAGGGAAACAGCACTTCAAAAAAAACCCCAAGAAGCTCCAAAAAGTGGCTAAACCACAGACTTACACTCAGATTCAAACTGAAATCCTTTGCATTTATAAATAAAATTGAAAGTCAGGCTGTCACAGGGGAATGAATTATTCAGTTTGGATAATGGGTGCTCAAATAACATTTTCAGGTCCTTAGGGTTTAATTTGAAGTCCTATATGATCAGGGTTTTCCTTCGATTTTATATTATTTCTGCATCTAGTTTTTTTTTTTAATTTTCTCAGTATTAAGTTATCTTTGTTTTCTGTATGTCATGACACAAATACAAACTTAAAGAGAAGAAATGAAAAACAATCAAAACATTCCTTTAAAAAATCTAATGCAGCTTACTTTAACAGTTTTTTTGACAAGCAGAGAATAAAAGTAACATAAAGCACATATCAACGCATACAATCAGGTAATTTTTAAATTACCTTCAAAAGTGCTTTTTTCTCTCCAGAAAATTTGACAATTTATTACTATATTGTGTTTTACAACAACATAGTTTTGATGGTATAGAAGCTGTTATTTTCTGTGTTACACTAAACACTGACTGCTATTGAAATTATGCCTAAATTAAAATGGAAAAGAATGTTTTGACAGAACTTTATGAAAAATCTAAATTAATCACCTGTAATTGCAAGTAAAGTAACACTATGAGAAGTTGTGTCAGTATAGTAATTTATGAGGGATATTACAGTTAGCAATAAAAAATAGGTTTAATCGAAAACGCTTACCATGTTGATGGACAGTTGGAAGGAAGAAATCCATGTTCCCATCACCACTACCACTGCCATCATTTCTAAAGAGCTCAGCAACTTTAAGATGACAGACATACAGATATATACAGATATATACATTTACAAATAAAGAGAAAGCAGAAAGTAATTTAAACATTTCTGGACAACACAAAAAGAGAGGGAAGTATTCTAGGAAAGCTTCAATTTTGGATATGATAGTATACAGGATTTCTGATAAAAGCCAGAAAAAGTATTGTATATGCCACCTCTTATTTAATTTATGACATTGAAAATAGCAATGGGAGGTCAGAAGGACAGAAAACACATAAACCTCTGTTTTCTCCTTTCTTTCCCTCTTTGTGTCCCCTCTTTGCATTTCCCCTTTCTCACTCCTAAATGAGGTATGTAATGNTGGAAATGTGAATTAAAAAAGAAAAAAAAAAAAAAACAAAACAGGGGCTAAAGCCCCCCAAACTCTCTTATTCTAATATTTTCTCACAAACTGAATAAATGTTTCAGAAAGTTGGAAAAATGTGCAGAAAGCTTAACTAATGGAGACTTTACCCTAAGTTTTGTGCTTGCAGTGGTGTTGAAAAGGCCTAAAAGAGGGTTTGTGTTAAGAGGGTATGTGCCTAGTGAATTACTAAAGTTAGCTTTAAGTTTTCTAGAAAAAAAAAAATCTGAAGAGAAAAGTTTGTTTAACAAAACAACTATTTGACTGAAAAGTCCACAGGCATTAAAGGTCTGAAGTTTTTATCAAAAGAATCACTACATTGCACCATAGTGACACATTGCACCACAGGCATTCAAGGCAGTATGATATAACTTCCCAGAAAGCATCACATTGCATTTCATTGCTTAAAAAAAATAACATCAGTTAAAAAGTCACTTTATGGCTGCCAAGATTTCTAACTACTTTTTTTCTTCCAACCAGCTTTACAATTTCCCTTAAAAATTTTCTCTGATGGAAACAAATTCTGTAAGGGCTGAGTGTTTTTATGTGGCAGGAGCACTGATGCTTGCCATCACTTGTGAGACTAATATCTCACACCAGGATTTCCTTTGAGTGTTTTTCTTGTTCTTCTGCAGAGCTACCAGCAACCTCTCCAGCTCAGCTAAGCTCCCAAAGCCTCTCAACACCCACAGCCTCCTACTGGTATAATCCAGTTGAATAAGTTAGGAGCCAGTGTATTGCAATTCCTCTGTTTTCATTCACGTGGCAGATAAAAACCCCACTTTGGCTGTTTATCCTTAAATATTTTATAAATATTGATAAATTTTTTAAAAATTGAAATTAATATATTTTTTACAGCATTTCAATTCTCCTTACCAACCAAATTACATAATGTGAAAAGCACCAATTGCCTTTAAATGACCTAATGTATGGTAATAACACACTTTCATTGAGATGTGGTTTCCAGCAATGACTAACAAAATACCTTAAGAACAATTATTTCCTAAGAAAAATTACAGCTGTCTGGGGTATGTGGGGGTGTTTGTTTGTCTTCAGAAATAACACAGAAATATTACACCTAAGAAAGGTAAGATTTTAACGGATGGGTAGAGATCATGAAAATACAACCAATGGATTGATGGATGTGCCTTACCTCCTCCCTCTGGGTTCAAGAGCTCCACTTTAAAAGTTTTTTCTAATTCAGGAATAGAATTATCAGTGATGTTAACAGTAACGTACTTGTATCTCTCTCCTGGCTGAAATTCCAGTGTGCCCACAACAGCCTGCAATATGAAAGCGCTTCACATTTTTGTTCCAGTCTAATGTTTTCATCCATATGAAAAACAAAATAGAACCTTGATTTTGTTTGTCTTTGTCAAAACATCTACTTGTATTCACTTAAGCTTTTAAAAAATCTGCTGAATCTTTGTTATGAGAAAAGGCATATAAATTCACCAGATTATGAGCATCTGCATTCATCTACATTTTTCTGCACAAATATCAGTTAGATAAGCTTATGCAGGTTATTTTGTTGAATGTGTACAAATCCTACTATGTACAAATATAATCTTAACCTGTACATGCACCTGAATTCTCATATAAAGTTTGATATATTCAGTGACAATAGCAAATATCCCTTATTGCTGCACTGACAATTCTTTTAAGAAAAAAAAATCAAAACCAGAGGCTTTCCTCAGAAACACAATGTGCTGCATGGAAAGGAGTTAAAGTCACATAATGATATATATTTTCAAAGTGAGTATCATACACTCATTTATCATATCAGCATATAAAACAAAGCGTTTCTGTGAAAAGAATCATAGCTGGGCTAAAATACTCAAACTGAAGTGTATCTCCAGGACAAATAACTCTAAATAAATTCCAAAATAATCACACACCTTGGCGATGGCCATACCTGATAATCTTTAGGACTGAAAGCTGTAAGCGGCACTGTTCTGTATTCCACCAGAACTGTTCCAAGTAGACCTTGTGCGCGAACTACCAGTAATCTGATGTGTCCAACTTCTTCTTTCACAGCAATATGGGGCACAGCAGAGGCTGGCAGAATCATTTCATCGCCTGGCTGAGGAGGTGGCCCCACCGAGAACTGTAGTAGACCTGGCAGACAAGAAGTACTATTTACACGGCTTCTTGCACTAAATTTAAATTATGATAATAAATTGAAACCAAATTATTTATAATATTTATATTTTATGTTTCTGAAATTAAAAGACAATTATTGATATGTCATTAGGACTCAATCATGCTATTTCCAGGGATGTGCTATGTACCTTCCCCTCTCTCACTGATATCCATATCAGTCTTGATAAAGCCACAGCACAATAATGAATTCAGCTCTTCCGAAAAAAGCCTGAATACATCATAGCACTGGGTACTTATTAGTCTAGTAAGCATGCAGAAATTTCTCTCTTCATGTGGAATTCTGAGAAAAACTTGCACAGGATCAACTACGTGCAACCTTTATCTGCTCTCAGAAGGAAATCATCGCCTGTTTGGTCAGAGCAGTTTTGATGGCTTTTTGTAACATTCTCAAGAATAAGTAACTCAGCTTTCACTCTGGTATAAAAATGATGAATTAATCTCAAGTTAGACAGAGTGCAATACTTGGCATTGCTTCCTCAACTACCAAGGCTAAGCAGAGTTTTTGTCTATTGAGCTAGAACTATACGGTTATCTGCAACAAGACTGTATCATCTCCATCATTGTTACCATATGGGTGGTCACTGGCTTTGATGCTGATATCAGTAGTTTCCTTTTCTGGATCTATACTTGCTCCACTGGTAGGAGTTGAACCTAGTTTTCCATCTCCAGACACTGCAGAGACTAATGTCACACGGAAATACTCATTTAGCTCCGGAATGTCATCATCAATAACATGCAAATTTAAGACCTAGAGAAGGACCAAATCATGGAGAAATCAAACCGTGCAACATACATCACTTAGGAGTTTCACGACCCTGCTTAACTCATCAAATTCTTTGATTAGTCAGTCAGCTGGTATCTGCTGTGTAGGTCTGAAAGTAATATAGACAACATTTTTGTTTTCCACGTAACTGAAGCTAATTTCTAGGATAATATTTTATGCTTAGAATATGCATTCCAAAAACAACTTTACCAAGCTACCAGAGATGGAAGGCATATTTTCTCAAGTGCTTCAAATTACATAAACACATAACCAAGCAAGCAATTATTTATTATCTACCTTAACATAACCATAATTAAAACTTCGTATATTGAAAATCAAATATCTGATAGATTTAAAATCTTGAAGAAACTGTGCTTCCAAAGAGATATTACAGTGATTACTCAAATTTAGAGAGACTGTAAAGCAAGCTTTTTATGCCACCTGACACTTGAGATTGCAGATCATACTATTAATTAACATAACCTGCTCTGCACAGGCTAATGCATTCACAGGATCACAGAATGGTGAGGGTTGGAAGGGACCTCTGGAGCTCATCCAGTCCAACCCCCC
>RSEF01000031.1:53614580-53647840 GCA_003993805.1 Himantopus leucocephalus
GTGCAGGACCCTACACTTGCCCTTGTTGAATTTCATAAGGTTCATTCACCTCAGACAATTCCAGCTTTCTATATATTGTGATACAATTAGATAAATATGTAGGAGAAAAGGTTTAAGTAGCTGATCATGTTTAGAGGCGTGGGAATGAGTAGCTTACAAACATCAATGGAAAGTCTCTTGGATATCTCACCTGACCACCAACTGCTCTCACTCTCTTTCTTAGGGCCACGCCCATTAACTCCTCCGAATGTAGACAATAAATTGGACCACACAGCAGTGGAGCAAGAGGGTATGCCAGCCCTTCTCTGACACTAGATGGAATAAGGCAGGCCTCATCCATGCTGCCAGACTAGAAAAGCTTTGGAAATTTTTGCTTTATATGACTGTATGTAATGCAGGAAAATAACTCAACGGAGAGTTAAAGCTGAATGAACGTGAACAAACTATTTTCAGATACCACAAGATTTTGCCAAGATTTCGTCACTTACAGTGCTTAACCGGCACCAGATCCACGGTTTTAGTGGAGCCACCAGGATCCTTTCAAATGGTGCCAGTGGGTTTCAGTCAGTCCATACTGACTTGAGCAGAGTGACAAAAGTGAAAGCAAGGACAGCTTTTTCTACTAAAAATTCACCCTTTCTGTTTTGCGAACTCTAATAGAAAACACACATTAACTTTCTACAGCATTGTGGTCCCGCACCTCTCCTTCAAAAAAATGGAAATTCCTGTGTGGTAGGTCAGGATTGAATTCATAGAAGCATTCATTAAGCAAAAGGGACAGAAGATGGCCAAGAGCGGTTACAAGAGACTTGATTACAGCAGTGAACTTCACTGCTGTCTATTTAATTGATGTGGAGATAAATCTGAGTTCCAACACTCAGATCAAAAGCTGATCATTTTCCAACTTCAAAAGTAGCTGGAACCATTATTTCAGGACATGACTACCTACACTTCAGGTATACATACAGTTACACATACACCTAATATATGCACATATGCAAACATATCTCCTATATTACGTGCATTCAAAAATACATGCACACATGGTGACCCTGAACCAAGATACACACAGATCTATAAGCATCTGTCATATCACTTGTTAGTCGTCAGGGGTGCAAAAAACCCTGCAAAATATAACAAAAGCGACGTGAAGGAAATGCTCTTGAGTATGAAAACTGGTCAAGCATCCTCAGAATTCCAGCAGGTTTGCAAAGGACAGGATGAATAGTTAATAGGAAGGTAGGGTTTACCTCTGATCTCTGCCAAGGAAGGAATGTGATAGTGCCACTGCTGTTAGAAAAATCGGTAACAGAGTAATTAATGCCAGTGGAATCAACCTGTGAGATAATGTAATTTATATACACATAGTCTAGGGCTCCCCTTGTACGCTCCACGACACAGGATATAGTGGAACCCTCGTCGGCAGTCTGGAAGAAAGCAAGAAATGGAAATATTTGTTATTGTCAAAGTAAATCAAAGTAATAAATGCAAAACATGGCTTTCTGTAACGCTAGTCAAATGTTCAGGTAAAAAAAATGCTGTCATCTTACTTTTGGAGTGGTAGGAAGCTGAAACTGAAGTTGACGGTGGTCACAACAATCTTAGTGCAATTTGCAACAGCTTCTAGTATCTCCCTGAGGACTAGCAGGGTGAGCTAATAACTATACCTTGTGGTTTGGTTTGGACACAATCTCTTAATCCAAACTACATGTCAAAGACAGACTCAATATACTTGAAATGTACATATCAGAGGCACCTGAAACTACTGTTTTATATTAATTTCAATTATTTTAATTTTCATTAGCAAAAATTTAAAGAAAGATTTGGATTCCCCCTTTCCCCAACTAAAAATGCTGTGGAAAAAATAATTAGCTACATTAAAATTAAACTATACTATCATCATTCAGGAAAAACTTTGAAAAATTTTCTCTGCTACAGTCCTCTTAACAACTCTGTCTTCACAGAGAACGTGACTTCAGTGGCAACAATTTCATATATTTGGAAGAAAGTAGGTACTGATACTGACCACATATTTTAGAAAGTTATGATAATAGAGCTAAAACAGAAAATAATTTTACTTGAAAATTGCCAGAAAGGCTAAAGCTATCTTCAGCACTAGATAAATTTCAGAGCTGCTCTATAGCACAGTGCAGATACTGCGTGTGCTGTCAGCTGCCCAGTAGACAGATGTGCACATAAAGCAATTAAACTACTGATAAAAACCTGCTGTGTATCCGCATCATTACTGACAGCTCTAATACTTCCCTGGTGAAATGGACGTAAGATAAGTGCAAAACAATTAACATGCCATATAAATTTTTAATTTTGTTTCACGGTTGGTTGATGATCTGAGGCATTACAGTATTATCAGTGGCATTTGAAACTGAAGGAATCTATTATCATAGCATATGGTAGGCACATCGAACGCAAACTGAACCAAATTGAAAACCAGTATCACCCAGGCAAGATGGTTACTCTCAGTCACATCGCAAGTACTTCAGTTAGAAAGAACGTAATTAAAAGGTCACGAGAATTCCTAAATTAGAAAGTATCCTGAAATTTGTTTTCCAAAATAATCCAATACCAATAGAAACAGGTATCATGTCTTTCTCCCTCATAATTGATTAAAGAAGTAAAAATGAATTATGTTTATTTCAACCCTTCCCAAAAAAGTAGCAAGTTTATATACTGCCTATATGGCAGCTACCACCAAAGAACAATTTAATGTTTCTAAAAAAAGCAACTCACAGCCAGTATCAACTGAATTCACACCAAACACGTGGAGTTTATACCTTGTCACCTATAATTGTGGAAAAATACATCACAACTTGTCATTGCATGACCTGTAGTAAAATTCTTTCAAATGCATCATGTAACATACAAAAATGAAATAAACATCTTTGTAATAATCCATTCTCCAAAAAGGAAAATTAAATCTTATATTTTATTTGATAACCCAGCCTCAGATGTGAAAGAAATGAAGGAAATAAATGTTTTTCTAGATAAATTTAAGCCTTAGTCTTCAGTTTATGTAATAAAATTAATTTTCTTAACAAAAATAATTAGGGGGGATTTTTAAAAATTATATTGCAAATGCCAGTGAGACTGAGCCTGTATAAACAGAACTGACACATTTCCAAATTCTAGAAAAAAATTGCTTAACTACAAAAGCTAACAATGTGAAATCAAGGCCCTATGCAGGTCAATTGGTCTTGCCATTAATTTTTCTGTGTCCAAAACTTCACCTATAATTTTCCTTACGGACACCTTACCTCAGGAATACATGCTCCGGTGAAGCCAAACAAACCATTAGCATTATCACTTTTCTGTATTCTTAATCTTGCTGTGGTATTTTCTTGTGAAATCCGAGCTCCACCACGCACAGAAATGAGCTTTAGAATGAACAACTCCTCTCCTTCTTCCTCTTTGTCATCCTTTGCAGACACAATGAACGATTTATTGGTCTCTCCTTGCCGGTACTCCAAATACCCAGAGACAGGGTGGACATCACTTTTTGCGGGAGTTGCATGGAGTTCATAGATCTCTGCTCGGGTCAATTTACGCTCATAAAGCCTTACATCTTGCATTAGCCCTGTGTACCTACTGCTGCCGTTGATTCCTGCTCCAATTCTCACTGTTCCTGGACCTGAGAAGGAAATTATAATTTTCCTCATGTTATTGTATTTCTTCAAAGTAATAAATCTGCAACTGAATATCTGTACTTGTTAAACATAATGGTATACTGTTTACCATCCCTGGATTAGGAACCATATCGATCTTGAAATGCAAAATTAGGAGGTTCCTCGAGTCTCATCCCCGTGTGACCGGTACCTCACCACAGGCCAAACAACCCCATCCCAGACCGTTCAGGTTTTTCACCCTACTAGTTCTACTAGCACATTGTCATTATCCCGTATTTTTATGAGACTTGGAAACCCCTATCTTTCCTTGAGAGAGAGCTTTGCAGAGCACAACTGCAACCCCGCTCAGCTTCTGTTTCACTAAACAGAGCCCATTTTGTGTCTCTCTGCTAGGACAGTAGATCCATTCCGATGATACTCATCATCACCGCATTAGCCCTGCTGGACACGCTTTTCCCCTAACACACTGGGAATATGGACTCCAGAAATATACACCAAATTCCAAATGCTTTTTACAACAGCATTAATATTTCTCTGTCTCAAAACAATTCTTCTACTCAGCAAATCATAGGATCACAGCTGTCCTTTCCACAAATATACTAAGCTGGTAGGCCATACTCATTCGTATTGTGCTAAAACACATAGATATCTCTTCTTTCCAGCTCTTTTCTGTTTTTGGAAGAAACTATGCTCTTGAATGTACTGGCATACATACAACACTGAGCAACCACAGCAACTGATGATGGTCCCAGGGCATAAGGCGGAGAATGGTGAGAAAAACTGGGGTCCTATATGCTCACCACTGTGTAGTATCCAACATTAAATGGAGAGAGATTGAATCCTCGCCTTATACTTGTAGTATCTCCAGACAGAGCATATGCCGTCTCCACTAATATAGAAAATTTATAACTCAGATATATCTTTCTAGCAACAAAAGCATTATTGCATTTCACACATCTTTGTTTTAGAAACTGAGGGGGGAAAAAATCCTTTCTCAGCTATAGTACTGCAAGTCTGATGGAAATTATTAATTGCAGAGGCACTACTTTGTTACAGAGGGCAAATTTATTTCTCAGACTTCAACCACTGGAAATTTACAGGCAGAAATAAAATACCGTACTATACAATTAATGAAGTCTCCTCCGTGTTCTCACTCTATGTTTGTGTACATATATGCATATAGCTGTATATGCATTTAACATCGCTGTATGATTTTTAATTCTCCTTCTTTGACTACAGAAAAGGAGATTGTATTCAAGAATTTGATAATCATTCACTGCCTATCCCCACCAAAGAAACGTGAAAGTAAAGGCAAGAGGAAGGAAGGGAAAAGGATGGAGATGGTCTCCAAGAAAAAAAAATGCACGTGAAAGATCGGGAAACTGCAAAAGAAAGAGTAAATATAAATGTATTCCAACCACACAATATCTGATTTTATAAAGGAAAATACTTCTCTGGTCACTGCTATACTAGTTCAGAGTGAATGTCTATAATGGTTACTCATGACTAAAATCACATCTGGGACCACCCAGTTAGATAAACTGAAGTACACATGCTAATGTTCTTTGGAACACTATTGAACTTATAGGCATGATTTTCATATATCATGTAAATACATACTTAAGTATATCTACACCCTGAAAAATTCTATTGCTTACAAGATATTGCCTTAGTTCTAATATAACACACAACTAGAAATAAAATCATTATTGGATTTTGTTTCAGAAACTGAGAGGAAAAAAGTTGTTTCTCAGCCACAGTGCTGTAAATCTTATGGAAATCTTTAATTGCAAACATATATAACTGTTTGTATAGATGATAATCATATATATAAAAATGTAATTATAGACTACTAATTTTTGTCAAATTATTGCAATCCAAGCTCTGTTACAGTTCTGAACTTTTTTGAACTTTCCCAGCTCTAATTTGCACAGCTTTTTGAAAATCCTCAGAATTTTCCATCCATTCTTTTCAATTAAATTATCAGATATAACAACTTTAGTATCTTGCATACACCTGTGAAGGAGACTCTTCTATACATGGCAGAACTTTACATATGGAGAAAAATAATGCAGGCTTTTGGCTCACCATCAGCAATTGCTTCTCCTTTAAGGCTCTTCATTCCTCCCAGAACTGGAATTCCATCCATGTAAAATTCAATTATACTGTCATCCAGAGTAATCAGAAGGTGAAGCCAAGTATTTTCATCCAGATATTTCAGGACTGCTGCTTTAGCCATATATGTCATATTGGATCCTAAAGCTGTATAGTGAAGCACTACAGAAACATGAGAATAATTTGTTTGGATTTTCACGCCATAATATAAGGTCCCATTATCATCATCCTTTTCAACTATATAACCATCAGTACTGACGTTAGGAATTAACCATGCTGAAAATGTAAAATTGGTTACTGCAGTATTTCCATTGTATGGGTATTCCAGATCAATAATCCCAAATGCATCCTCTTTTCCACTGAAATACAAAGCATCTGTTCCACTGTGATGGCGCCTCATGTGGGGCTGAGATTGTACTGAACTTGGAAATGATCCCAGCAATAAGAAGTCTACCATTGATGGTAGTCCCGCTTGGAAGGTACTAGACAGTATTTCCCAACCTAAACGGACAACACCAAAGGTGCCTTGTTGTCTCCAGATGATGAAGTCTGTAATATAGGAAAGATCATCTTCAGAAAGAACATCTTCCACTATCTCTCTGTCTTGGCTCTCTGGATCTATAACAAAGACTCCGAAAGGGTCATCATTGAATGGGATCATCACGGTTACAGCAAGGTTTGTTTCAGACAACTGACCACCAGGACCAGGAGACCCACCTGTATAATGGAAGTTAGAGCAAAAGTTAATGGTTGGTTTCAAACAACACAGTCTGAAAAAAGTTACTAAGTACTTAAAATTTGTTTAATAAAATATCTTTCTAAAAAGGCTTACATCTTCTTTAAAGAGCCTCTGAACTCTTAGAAAATGCTCTGATTTAATAATAACATAATTTAACTGCATTGTTTTTAAAACGCTTTAGTGACAATTTTAATAGAAAACAAAACAGTATGTTATTTTTAAACTGCAAAACACCCATTTGTCTTGCAGCCAAAACACGATTAGCTCCAACTTTTCTGAATTAGTCAATGATCTGTTACCTTTGATTCATTGGACAAACATGAGGCCAACTCAGTTCTTATATTACTCAAAGATTTACACGAATATGGAACAGCAAAATTTTGCCCATTGCCTCTGAAACAGAAGCAGTAACCACTTGTGCATTAAAATTGCTGCCAAGTCCTGCCATCAGTCAGGTATTTCTGCACAGTAAGAATTCATGGTACGAAGATCATGATGTGAACGTAGAGCCTCCATGTTCAAAGTGTGCAGTGATCTAGCTATTATACATAAGAAATCTTCTGTACACGCTTATGGATTACATGTATTTTCAGTTGCAACTGGGCACAGAAGACTGTAAATAGTACTGAGGTGCAATGAGTCCAGGAGATTTGGAACTCTGCTCAGTAGTAGATCTGTAGCAGTTGTAATTTAAGTCATATGAAGTCGTAACTGTAAGTATTTTACCTCCTCTAGAAACATACAAGCAAACCAACCAACCTCCATTATGGTATACATGCATAGCCTTTAATAGCTTTATTTTGTCTTCAACTACACGGAGACCTATACCTCTGAAATCAGGAAGAGGCATCCTTTGTAAAGGTCAGACCACCAAAATGTGTTTAACAGTAATACAGGTACTGAATAACTGCATTCATAGACCTAAATTAAAATTAAAGGAAAAATAAAACCTAAAACCTTACCAGAAAAGTATAGGATATCAAGACATGATTCAAGGCAAAGCTCTTTCCAGGGCTGGTTTCTTTTTGATTGATTAAAAAAAATTCTTTTCTACCAGATATGAAGGGAATGGTGATATGGAAGACAATACCTGAAGCATTCACCAACTTTAGAATGTAAAATTCATTGAATTCAGGAATTCTATCCGAAATAGCACGGAGTGTTATTGGCTTTGATCCTTCACCATCCATGAAGTACACAGTCCCGTAAGTTTCATGGAACTCTTCTCCTGGCCTCAGCACAGAGCCATTATCAAACAGCTGCCAGGTCAACGAAACATTGCCAAAGTGTCCTCTATGTCTCAAAATCCTGTTCAGTGATACAGAAACAGTGAACGTCCTGGCAGGTATGCGTCAGCACTCACTAGCAAGGGAAAACACAATTACACTGGACTTCCTTACTGGGAAAAATAATATACAACGTTCTAAATAACCATGAACAATAAATACACCCATGAACAGTAACACAATCCTCTTTGAAGGCCCGCAATTTCACAGCTTAATTCTACTCCCAGGCATACCACAGGTACCTTAGAAAAAAAGTAACCAATGCAGGTCCATGCAAAGTAGTACTGTTAAGCTAAACATCAGTTTGTCTTGCTCTTCTGTTATCTAAATAATAAATACAAATGTATAATAGTTCAGCAAGTTAACATTAAAAATTGATATACCTGGCCACCCTTACACAGGAAAGAATCGTCTCCATTTAACCACAAACATTTCTCCCTTTAACGATCAAGCCTCCTTAAACTCTGTCTTACATTGGTATTATATTTGGTTTATGTTGTACGTTCTTCAGAAATCTGTGGTTATTCCAGAGTTAGAAAGTAGTAAATAAAACAAAGATTTTGGTTTTTTGTATAGCTACCTGGTAACATAATTTCACCAATTTCCAAAAGGCATTATAAATAAAAACTGAAGAATATAGTGCCTTTTTCAACAGAGTGTGCTTTATGTATAAAAAGTGTGCTTCTGCTTGCACAGTAAAATAAAATAAAAATAAAGTGAGATTATAGCAGGCTGAAAAATTAGTTCAGCAGAACTGGTCTAGGCACAGTTACGCAATTACGTTGTTTCTGCTTCCAAAGGTTTTTCTGGTTTTGCCATTAGCCGGGGTGCTCTGCCCCAGCTGTGTAGCACTGCTGCAGTAAATCCAATTGCTCCCTTTAAAGCTCAGTGCTGCCATAGCTCTTCTCAGTGGTCAGGTTATATCCTACTCTGACCATTTTGTTATTCATGACATAATAGCCAAAGCAGCGAGGGTATGGAAGAGACAGGTCCCTAGTACAGGTTTCATCAATGAGGACTGAGCAAGGTCTTCAAATATTGGTGATCTTGGTATCATGTGCTTCCATATAGATGTATATAAACATGTTTAGTTCAAATCATCATTCTTCACATCACCAAATCAAAAAATTCTATCCTGCAAATAAGATTAGAACGATAACCCCCTCCCCAAAGAGCAGCATAACAAAACCAAACACATAATGTATTTAATATCCATTTTTCTCAACGGTTTTCATTTTACATAAGCATACAAATGTAATTCACAGTCAGAGGTACCTGCTTCAAGGTCTTAAAACAAACAAACAAACAAAATCAAATAAAAAGGTACGAAAGATAAACAAATGTGAAAAGAGCTTTTTCCCTAAGTGCTCACACTATCACATTTATTGTGACCTAACTTCTCTTTATATCCTGTCTAGAAGTTTCTTAATGAAAAAACAGTATTTTTGTCAAATTACAATACCATCGCAACTTCATGGAACATAACAAGGTAAGATGCCACGCAAATTCATTTTGTAACCCTTCCCATGCTTGAATACATCCTATTGGCTGGGATGACCTTAAGAGGTAGACTAGGGTAGAATATTTTCAGTCTAGAAGACAGTCACATCTGGACTTTGAGTACAGACTTCCATCTGTGATTAACAGATAGAAGTAAAACTAACAGAAAGAAGACAGTAATACAGGTTGTTGTTTGTAGGGGAAGGCTTCAAAGCAGTATGCAAGAAGAAACCAACAACCACATAATTGTATTTAGTTTTATATCAAAAAGATTTTATTACTTCTCTGTTAGTCCAGGCTATATTCTGCTCAACCGTCTAGATTCTTTAGTAACTAAAGTCACTGAGAATATAACAAAACAACAATGCTGTAGTCTTATTTATTTACATTTTAACATTAATTTCTGTATACATTTTAATATGCACAGTCTGCTTGAAAATATAACAGTTGGTGTCTTCAATACGTTTACAAATGATTTAATCCAAACTTTGGTAAAGCTGTTTTTCTCTAATACATTTTTATCAATACAAACTTGCATGGGATTAGATCAAAGTACTATCCATAAAGTACCACACACTTCAGTTCAAAAAAAGGTGCAAAAGTATTATTTAAAAGTTACTTACAAAAAATTGTTGCTTTTGCCTTCTTCCACTGGCTTCTCGAAAGGTTCCAAGGAGAAAATTCCATTAGGATCATCATTTGCTTCAATAACAACTGTAGCCACTCCAGCCTTAAAGATAACAGTATCCCCTAAAAAAAAAAAAAGGGTGATTAATTTTATTGAAACTGGAATCAGAAATGGAGGGAACTCCAAAACTGAAGGTGTTTCCTTCTCACACCAACCTCTTTTATGGAAACAAAGAAATGAACGATGATAAAACAATCAGTGAAAACCAATATTTGAGATATTCACTAACAGGCAAATTAGAGTAAAAATACTAAGAGTAGCAACTCATGCAGAGAGCAAGACATAAGACTTGAAGGAAAAATATCTGTGACATGGCCAGAGAAGATGTGATTCTGAGCAGAAAGTGTTGTACAAGAGATAGTATTTCATATTTGATCGATAGGTCAATCAAAAGTAAAAGATATGTATTCAGAGATCCCAGCTCTCCTTTAGACCTAGAATAGAAATATTGCACTTAAACTGAATACAAGCTAAGAACAACGTCTAAAGCTTTATTCATACCCATGTCACAGCCTATCTGAAAGGAAAAAAATATAAGATACCTGTGAAGTGGAGGTGAAGCTGGTAGGATTTCTATGTGTATATTAGCGCTGTAGGGACATTCTAACACCCTTCCTCTGCCTGCAGATGTACATTACATTTCCACCCCCATTCCATTTTTCACCCTATTTAAGAGCGTTAGACTAGCTTTTGTTCCAAAGTAAACAATGTGTTTACTGCTTTAACTTCATATACCTCTATCTGTATTTTCTCTGAGGTACAGCAGTCCAACACAATTTTCAAAAGGGATGTAACAATCAAGGCCAATATATGCAACAGATCATGGGAAGATAATTTTTTTTTGCTTTCAGGAATGCGTAGAGAATCTTAGTGGTTCTACAGAGGCATGATGATATGATCCTCCTTTTAGAGGTGAAGGGAGCCTGCAGCTACCCTTTCTTGTAGGACCAGTGTGCCAGGAGGAAAGCCATCGTATGTTCCCAATACAGTGGTAAGAGAAAATAGCAGTAGATCCTGAGAAAGTTAGTGAAGTAGAAAGAGATCACTGAAGAGAAAAATTAAGAAGGGAGAAGAATGGCTTTGTCCAAACCTTTCTGTAAGGCTGATGTTCTGTAAGAGACCTGGGTACCAGAGTGAAAGTCAGCTGACCTCAGGAAACACATACGCTACCTTATACTCAAATAATTGCTAAAATTTCCCCTATAACTCTGTGGCTGCCTGCTACCAATGTCTAGGGCAGATGCAATTCGAGATCAGTGAAGCCTCGTAAGCAATTCATAGACCAGCCACAGGGTGTCCACTTTTGTATGACCTGAAGTACTCAGAATCAGTGAATCAGATCATTATAGACTGTAATTAGGGCTAAGACACTTACTACACATGCCTAAAAGAAGAAATCTGATTTTATGTTTCCTCATCTTGAACTGAATCCCTGGTAGGTATTTTATTTCGTGAACCTACCACACAGATCTAACATGAAGGTATAGTCTGATGGTTAATTGTGATAGTTCTCACTGCTTTATTAAATCATAGTGCATCAAGTCTCAGTCATTGTTTTGATGGCTTATTCAATTCAATTTTGGTTTGCATTGCAAAGATGTGCAGCACATTCACAGCCTGTTATTACCTCTCAGCTAGAGAATAATAAAACCTGAAGGACAGTAAATCCTTAAAATCTGCTAACACAATTGTAGATGAATCCCACTATAACTTGAGTTTTGGCAGGGCTAAGGGTGGGGAAGGTCTTTATGAAGCAGGTAGAGCCCAGGAAAATCTACCTATTTCTTACATTTAACTTATATTTTCTTATTAATATTACACGGCAGTGATGGTTTACTCCAGAAGAAGTCTATTTCAAAAATAGGAATGTGCTGAATAATTGTGTATAATTTCCTGCTAAATGATGACTTTTTTTTTAAAAAAAAGACAATGTTATTTCTAAGATAAAAAAGCCATTCTTTACTTACATTGGGTAATTTCTAACACATTTTTCTGCAGATTAAGCCTTGTAAAACTATAATGTCAGACTGGAAAAAATGTATGCATACATTGCACTACTACAAAAATAAAACAGGGACCAATTTACATGGTTTTCCTCTAAAATAAGGCAGTTCTGTTTGTTTTTACAAAAATCAGGCAGTTGTGTGGTATACACTGGAGCATGACAAAAAATCTAAAAGAATCCCTCTTTTCCTAAGACTGTTGCAGTACTAACATTCTTTAGCCTTGTGTTTCTGTAGTCAAGTCAAAACCCCATCTAATTTGGAGCATTTACATTTGAAAAGAGACTTTCACTCCAGTTGTTTTTGCAGGAAAGGTTTCAGCTGTATCATCTGATTTTTGTTTTCAATTAAACAATGCAAGATGAAAATCCAAACACACTCTGTACAGTAATCGCATAGAAATGTTGAAGAAAACCTTATTCATACAATACTTGGCATTTATATATTGCTTTACGATAAGACCAAGCTGGTAAAAAATTGCAGCAAAAAAAAAAAAAGAAGAGTTACTAAACATACATCAAACCATTACTTTTACCTGTAGAATTCAAAAGGAAGATATAAAATGTTTCATCAGTTTCAGGGGTATCGTCATCATTAACGTACACGGACAAGTTCTGCTCTCTTTCTCCAACATCGAACAAAATGACACTGTTCTTTGCACTGGGAACAAAGTCTCCTTCTTCAGCTGTTGCATCTCCGTTAACAGTAATATACTGGACAGCAACAGCAGCATCAGCAGATCCATTCCGTACAACTGTAAAGTTTGCAACACTTCCTTCTTTAACATTCACTGTCAGAGGTTCTGAAAATACACAAGCAACAAATCTACCTGAGTTCAAGCCTGAGCTCCTTGCATGTAGCCTATTTTCTTAATCCTCCCCAAGATGATCCTTCTCCTTGGTGAAACAGAAGGCGTACCTGGTAAAGGCATGGAAATACTTGCAGGTACAAGAGAATATGGTTGTACGTAGCCACCTAACTAATCCCAGCATCAACAAAGAGAATAATGAAGTAAAATAAGGGAAGGTTCTGAAGGAAACAAATAAAAATTCAACACAACAAAAATATGAACATTTTATAGTATCTCCACTGGGATTAGGATTTCTCAATGATCTGGTCTGTCAATAAAATCTCTTTGGGGTAGTACACGTATTCTGCATTTAAAACCAATAATACCTAACCTGCAAAATAAATGGGATCATCATTCCTTGTAATTTGTAAAATTGCACTGGTTATATTGCCCAGCCTGGCTCCACCAGTAGCATTGAATAAATTGATGATGAATACTTCCATCTCTTCAGGTACCTGATGGAGAAAGTATTAATGAAATTAATTCCTTGCATATAAAACAATGAAAAAATTAAAATGAACAGCTGAGGGGGTTAACAAACCAGAGACTTCTCAGTGTTGTTTTTTATTTATGATCCTTAAGTGTGTCAAGAGTAATTACAAATGACAGTTCACACAGTTACACAGAAATCGTCATCAGTCTAAAATCTAAAATTGTAAATAAGTTCCTTCATTTTTACTGTTGTACAGGTGACCCAAAAGTTATCTTGCAGTTTCCTGCTTCTGATACATGTAATTTATTTTTACAGATTTATGTATTACTAATTGTTTTAACTTTTTTTATATTACTTCAAATATATCAGCATTAAAAATAAAAATTAGGATTCCTGCTATCCAAACAAGGGGTTTATTCAAATTAAATTTTCTATAATTTTAACGGCATTCAACTACTCTCAGCTTCTACCTTTTTCTGTTTATAGGTATGCACAGCTTCTCAAATTCTTTTATGGTTTGCTGAAGTAATCTCAGATTTACCCAAGTATTTTGATTTTTCCTACAAATACTTACTAGGCTATTTAAAACCATACATTCCTTCTTTCTTGTTAAATTGTGATGTTTTAGCACTTGCTCTTTGTTCCATATACTCACACAAAAACTCTGTAAAAATGTTTACCTCATCTGGCAGTGAGTAAATGGTGATGTTTTTTGAAAACTCCAGATTATCAAAGAAAATTGTCCCTTGTTCTGGATAGATGTCGTTGGTACATGCTGGGTCAACAGCCCAAGACACACTAACATTGCCATAGTTTCCCTGGTTTCTTACAACTCTGTAAACAGCTAAAAAATGCAAATATGTACAGTCAGCATGCACCTTCAGAACAACACAAATAGAAAAAAGGTCAGCAAAGCTGAAACAAAGAAAAAGGAAAGGAAATAATAACCAAATCCACTTCTTGCAAGATGAATAATATGTGAGAACACTACACAAAGATAGACCATTAAAGCAGATCACGCTTGCTCAGATTTGGGGTTTTTTTGCCTGTAAATGTACTTGATAATGGAATAGAGACAGATAAATTGAAGTCGCCCATATGAAGATTTAGCTCTGTTCTTCTCTCACATAGCATCCCATTCTTTACGTTCCACAAGCAGAGCTACTACCTCCAGGCTGCACTTTGCACACACATCAATACTCCATCCCTCCTCTCTGGAATTTTCTCTAGCCATTTTTTTAACTGGATTGATCGCTCTGGGTTTCCTTGCCCACCCTCCTCCACTGTGGGCACTGTACCACCCTGGAAACTCCTGAGTGGAGACTTGAGTCAGACATGGCCCTAGAAAGGTGAAATGGGGAAAAGAAGCCTTGCAGGGGCAGGCAGCAGATAAAGAAGTAACTCTAATGAAAATTAATTACCAGCATAGATGATTTCTCCTTTACTTTCCTTTATTGTTACTGATAGTTCATCAGGTAGAAACTGAATGACACCATGTGGATCATCATTCTTCAGAATGGTTATATTGACTCTTGTGGCATTACCCAACTTGCCTGGTATTTCGCTGTAGCCACTGAGTACTACAGAATATCTCTCATCCAGCTAGAGGAGGGAAACTCAGTCAGAATAAAAATGCATATTCAGTGTTCGCATCCGAAACAGATGGGCAAACATCCACAGTCCCTAGCCAGGCAGAAAGAGATACAAATTTAAACAACATGAAATCACACACACTTTGTTCATGCACATTGAGCTTGTACATTGCGATCAGAACAAAGAAATAATCAGAAATTTCTGTCCTGATAGGACCATTTTCTCCAAAAATCTAGCATTATTATAGGCAAGGACTTACCATCACATCAATTAATCACATTAATTCACTGGTACAAATATATTTGTAAGGTAAGTTTTATTTTCTGTAAGATTTATTAATGTTTCTGTCTTTATAACAGGGAAAACAAAGATTGTAGAACCATTGGCAGTACACTAATTTAAAAAAGATGTATCGGCTTGCTCTGCTAATCTAATGGGACTTCGTACTTTATGTATTTCTTGAAAAAAGCTCAGAGGTAATGCTTCAAGGAACATTAAAACAAGTATTGCATCGATGTATCTGTATGGCAAATATTAGTCTAGACTGGGGAGCACTGAGTGAAACTAGCAAAGGATTACTAGAAAAGAAACAAAAAGGAAGTGGTTCTTCACACAGAGTTCAACTAAGCAATGGCACTCTATGATACTGAACGTCATGGATGCTAAAAACTTACATGGATAAAAACATAACTGTTTCAATTCACAGAAAAAAATCTACTGAGGACTATTAAACCCAAAGACACCGCCTATAATTCTATCCTATCCCTGATTTGGAGGTTGGGAAGGCATTCTGGAGAAAAGCCATTACACACTTGTTCTGCTCCTATATCTTTGCCTATATTTTAATAAGTGACAAACTAATGTGGCTGTGAACACAATTTGAAGAGAGAAGAATATTAATTTTTACCTCTGGAATCCCATCCATCCTTGTCAGAAGAGTAATTATGATCTCCCTTTCACCAGGCTTAAACTCCAGAATTCCTGTGCTTCCATAAAACTCGTTATTGTCTCTTGGTTCCACAGTGTAACGTAGAAACTGCCTGACGAGACTTCCTCTACTGCGGACAATCTGCAATTCGACAGATTCCCCTTCCTGTAAAAGGAAAATCCAGCTTTTTTCTAGCACTCTGTTTGAACGAAGTTGTCCATAATGATTCAGAAATTACTCAGATAGTTACCTTGATACTGTAGGGACCTCTGGAAGAGGGAGAAAATTCGAAGACTCCTCCAGGATCATCATTTTCCAAAATAATAATTTCACGAGTAGTAAACCCATATTTCAGTATCTGATTTTCAACACTGACCCTGAGAAAGGAAGGCAAGAGTTTGCTTTGAGTGACAATTCTGTTTGGTAAGTACACCCACACCTGTGCGAAGGACATCAGAATACTGATGAATTTTATGAATAAATTATGAAAAGAATTACCTGCAAATAATAAAATAAATTAAGAAAGACACATCAGTATGTTTTATCCATTCATTAAAAAAAAAAAAAAAACTTTGTTTTTGGAGTAATTTTTNCTGATTAGATTTTATAGTTGGTGGTTCTGGATTTTTTTAGTCATGCATGCACACGACAGGAAAAAAAGCAGAATCGTGCAGTAAAAAGTTAGAGTTACAGTCAGTATTATCTTGTATTTGGATCAAAACATAAAGAATAATCCAAAAATCACTTAACAAATAGAAATTACATTGAAAACGACTCATTCTTACCCTCTTCTGCAAAATTTACGATTCCCATATATAGGAAGAGACTTGCCCCTCAATATTGCAGATTTCATCCTCACCTGTGTGTTAACCTGCCTTCTCTAAGATGTGGACATCGCCCGTAGGATCCCAGTCTGGCTCTGGTAACTGCTGGACCCACTCTCAGTAGCTCAGACTCGCTCCTTTTCTCCTCCCATACTCACAAACCCACTGCCTAAAAGCATACAGTGAACGGTGTAGGTATGACCAAACAGAGCTCCTCATGGTGGAGGACTTCTCTCCCTGGGCTACTGCTACACCATCTTGGTCTTACTCATGGACACAGATGGGCCATATCTGGCAGGAGAAGGAAACCTTGCACTCTTCTTGCGTTCATTTCCTCAGATGTGGTTTGACCACATTTCAATGATATTGTTTTAAGTTCATTACATTAAAAATGCCAGAAAAACTATATCTGAAGGATTCATCGAGAATGCACTTTCAGACTGACAGTTTGGGTATGGCTTATTACATGGTGTTTTATGTATTTAGATTCCTGTGCATCTTCAGTGTTTCCTGAAAGAAAATTCCAATGAACTCTTGGTTCAGCATATTGTAAGTATTTTCATGGTTTCATTGTACTACCACCCAGACTTCATGAAAAACTATTTCTGTTATAGCCAATATTTGAAATCAGTTCCAGAACTGTTTCCACAATGAATCCACAAATGACTGGAATGCCCCCACACAGAAAAAAATAATATCAATGTATCTTGTAGCAAAGTCTACAGGGAGAATACAAGATGCAAAACAGGAAACATCTGTTTAAAAGGGTAACGTGACATGTTTGTTGCACATTAAAAAAATACAGCAGCAGACACAACAACTTGTGTTAACATACACTAAATGTAGGTTATTCAAAACCAAGATAACTGCTCATCTTTGACAACAGAAAAATTTTTCTCTACAATGCTACTCAGTTCGGTCATTTAGTTAGGGCAAATCATATTTCTGGCAGTTTAAAACAACTAATCCATTATTGCATCAAATGCTGAAACATCAAACACCGAGCCATGCATTCATTCATAACTTCCATCATTCAGAGATCCTAAATAAAGAAACTCCTTCAAGCCCGAACCCCATGCCATCAAATTAAACACCAAAGGGCAAGCAGGCATTGTCTGAAGAGATGCAGAAGATGTAATTCCTGAGAGGAAAAGAAATGATAAAGACAGATTCTGTCCAAACCAATCACTTGTAAAACAAAGCATTGATTCACTGAAGACAAACCACAGTTCACTGCACTTACCCAAAGTACACGACAAACCTTTCTGTCTCTACCCTGTCAACACAGAAAGAAAGAAAGAAAGGGGATGGGGGAAGGAATGAAAGTGCCACTTGCTCGAATTCCAATAGTACTAATCTCAGAAAAGAGTAATAATATTAAAAAAAAAAAACAACCAACAACACAAAGCTTTATTTTTCCTTTCTAAATGATAATAATGTTCATTTTATGGGAACCCTACTTGCCTGGCATTTTCCTGTTGGCTCATGCTAGCAAGTGGGCAGATCCCACTTGGGAGAAATGACCCCATGACCAATTCAGCATGGCAAGACCATTCATGGTTTACCCTACCAATCCCTCCTCCAAGGGCTCCATTACTGCCAGCCTCCATGCTTGCTCACAACTGCACTGGCAGACCACATTTATAAACAGCCCTTCATTTAAAAAAGAAAAAAATCTACGTGCCTCTATGGTATATTTCATTAATCTGCCAAAGTTACGGTAAAAACAGTCAAGCACAGTGGGACTTATAACACATATATATTAAACACTATTTTGGCACAAAATCACATCAAAATTTGTTTTTCATAATTTTTCAGTTAATCAGATTACTAAACTAAAATACCAATATAAGAATATAACAAACAAAAACAAAAAAATAAGAAAAGAGTATTAGCTAATCTCTAAATTGGTTCTGTTTCGGCAAAACTACCACAACAAGTCCGAAGAAAGGGAAGTGTTATTCTGCAATGGCAATCATGCATTTTGACTTTCTCAATCTAAAATAAATATATATTAAATATAAAACCTGTATCTCCTATCAAAATACCATACACAGATTACCACAGCATTTACAAAGTGATATTTTGACTTTGCTAATCTTAGAAAGAATCCAGACTTGTAATTCAATAGACATAAGAGTTCACCCAAAATTTTGAGAACACAAAGCAAATACACTTCAAGATACATTCTTTCAAATAGGAGATCTGAGTTAATAGAAATTTCTCATTGACTTCCACTGAGGCTCGATTTTTAAATACTCTATTTTGAGACGTTCTCCCTTCCTTCAGAAACATATGCAAAATTGTTCCAAAACCATCAAAGTATTAATACAACGAAAAGATCAAGGAGAAAATTCCAGATTGGTAGCGCTAAAATTTAATTCTATCACTAAGCTGTCAGTAACATAATTTACAACAGAAAATACAAATGAACCGTTATGTTAAGTCAGTTTTTGATATGTATGTACAAGCTTAAGTGGTTAAGACGTAATAATTCATCAGAAAGTGAAAGGGCATGCCAGGAATAAAATCTCTTTCAGCTTCATGAAGTTACACTGCATGAGTCCAAACACAGCTCAGACAAAAAAGCCTGTTACGATGAACGGAGGGGTAGTGCTAGAATCTAATATTATTTTGTAATGCACAATGGCAGCACCGCAGAAATCCAGAGGCAGCAGAAATGAAACAGTCACAAGGTACCATGAGGTGTGCATCTTCAGCATCTCCAGGTGTTCTTTGAAATGAGTGAGAAGACTGGCAATACCTTATGCCTTTTAAACAGTCAGTAGTAAGTCAGATTGGAATCTAGAGAACGTGCAGGTCAGATTCAGCCCATCCACTGCTAAAGGAAACCATTGTTCGGGAGTTTTCTCCATCCAAGTCCCATTTTCAACACTAGGATCAGTTGATTGATCCAACCATGTTTTCTCTGCATGACTGGCCAGATTGCTATCACTGCTCTGACATAGCAGATGTTGGTTACTATTCAAAAAGGGCACAAAATAGCTTATGCAAAAATGGAATAGAAGCACCTGGGTTTAGGCTTCCAACTCTGAGCTGCTGAATGGTGAGCAATGAACGGTGTACACATTAGGATCCCTTGTGTCTACACTCTGACGTACACACATAAATTCTTATAACATCCCTGGAACAGTCATCAGGTGACCTCCTGGCTTGACTTTGGATGTGTCTCCTCGCTGTGGACCTGCCTGGCAATCACTGAGCTGTGCCTGACTGCAGTGACCATGACCCTGCTGAAACCTGACCAGCGTTCCTGGCTAGACCTGTCGCATCGCCATGACCTTGCCTGATGCCCTGGACTGTGGGTTGTCCCCAGCTACCTGCTCCAGCCTGCTTTCCTGCCTTGCTGGGGGTGGTGGGATGGGCCCCTGCCCAACCAGCCATGTTATCAGGCTGGACTCCTGGTTCTACACCACCCCACAGGCTGCAGGCCACCAGCCATCAGCTCTTCCTACATGTCCTGACAACGTCCAAGAACAACGCGCTGCTCAGGTACAGTCCTCTCATCACACAGTAAAGATGTCTGAACTGCCATGGAGTGCACAGCATCAGAATTGGAATTCTGCAGAAAGTGTATATTTTGAAAGGCACCTGAGACACTGAATTGTAACTGTGAATCTGTATTGCTGTTACTGTTGAAAACACACCTCTCTAAAAAACCTTATTTTCTATCAAGGTATCTCAGAAAAGGTGCATTCAGATTGCCTGTGGAATGTTACTCAATTTGCTTCCTAAGCTTGTAGTCAGTGTTCTCCCCTTCTTCAATTTTTTCAGGATTATCTACTGATTTAATTAGTGGCAGGACCTAGCTTTAAAGAATAGTATTAAAGTTGGATTTGCCACATCATAAATTCCACAGTGCTTCTCATCAGAGGGAACACCTTCTCTCCAGGTTTAATCCATGAATTATTTGATTTTGGAGGCTATTTGAATTTTTGTTAGTCATAGCAGGAGATATATGGTGTTATTATTTTGAAAAGTAATAAAAGCTAGCAGTAGGTGTCCAGTAGCACTCATTTAAACATTCTACTACTATTTTCAAATAACTTTTTCCCCATCAGAACAAAGTCTGATCAAACCCTTGAAGAAAAAGCCATCATTTCACACTGAATTAATTCATATAGCATCACATGTATTACTTAATAGAAAAATTACTTAAGTAAGGAACATAAATATAGTTTTGAAACAGACACTAACCACAGGAAATCACCAAGTTAGGAGAAAATCCCAGCTCCTCTAAACAGTATATTAGTGTTTCTGTGCATGCCAGTGCAGATGGCAACCCACAACATATGAACACTGAATTAAGGACCGCAGACCGTATGCACTGCTTGAAATGGGCTTTCTGTGAATTGCTAACTTTTCATCATGAAGTAATCTCTAAAACACAAAAATGTTAAAAAACTACCAGACATTTCACAAGGAAATAGTCAAACCTATGTTTTGCATTTGCAATTTTTAAAAAATCTATTTTCTAAACTTACTCAAGACAGAATTTTAGCCTATGGAAACTTGTATCACATCACGGAAATCACTAGAACCATAAAAATCCCCGTGTCACATTGCTTCAGTTTTGCTTTATTGTATATAGTAAATGAGATTTAGGTTGTAACACATGTACATGAATCTGTTCTGGCATCCAAAATTGTATGAGTCATGACTCAAAAAAATTTTGAGAATAAGGACTATTTAAACAGTCATTGGTTCCTAAGTTATCATTTTCACAAATTAAAGTCAATTTGTCAGTATATTGCTGTTCGCAGACCCCAAAGTCCACAAGTTCTCACTCTCAGCATCATTCATTGGAGAGCGCAAACACAACCCGCGTGCCCTGGAGGTCCTGGCCCCCTGCTCGTGCCAACTGCCAAATTGCGGTAGCTGTGTATCTGCACCTTACTGATGGGATGACAACCACCAGCAGGAGAATTCATTGTGCAGAAGGAAAAAACAACAATCAGATTTTTAATAAAACTGATTTCTATTTGTGCTTACCAGGTAAAACGAACAGCCCTAGTATGTATATATGCTTTCACAAAGCACACACACCATTTCCGTGGCCTGTTCCACCTACATTCATCAAGAAGACCCAGGCCTTTTCTTTCTCTTACAGATTTCACTACAGACATCTGACTTTATTTATGTTTGGTCTCAATTCAGGCCTATTCAGATATGGGCAGGCATGCAACCTGAAGCTGCTCCTAAAGAAAGAAAACATGAAGAAGCTTCAGCAGGTACAGGATTGTCTTGCTTCTGTATTACTTATTTGTCTCCTTTGAAAGCATATTCTTCACGATATATACTGGCCTCCATTTTGTGGACAGAATTCAGAGTTATTTTTAGTACCTATGGGCAAAGCCATAGAGCAAGGAAGGAAAATACTATTTTTAATGGCTCAGAAAGTTTCTTTTATAGTTATGGATGCAATCAAAGCTCATTTAAATTGTAAACTGCCTTAACACCACCACTGAGTTGTAAATAATACATCCTTGTTAGAACTAATTGTTTTTATTATTTTACCCACGCTATTACTAATTGCAATAAATAGAATGCTTATAAACGTATTTCTATGTCTATAGTTTCATTAAAGTTCTTACATGCTCTATTTTCCTACAGACTTATGCTACAATTTATAGAACAGTACAAGCACATCCACAGCACAGTGCATCTTTGTTTTCGTGCTAATTCACTACTGCTGTGAGGTGCTGGCTGCCGGCCTTGGAAACCGAAATCTTCTGTTCATCCAGAAAACACAAATTATGCAGAAAGCAATAGCACAAGCTTACACACATAACCCTGCCAGTATCATTCAACCCTGGTTTGAAGAGTCATCTCCAGTACTGAAAGGATGATCTTCGCAGTTATTTCATTCTTGGCTTCTGCTAATGTTGCAGTTGCCAAATTTCACTCATAGCCTTGAGGGACACTATCCAGGTCTGGAGAAAAGTTCAGATTTTACCTCCTTGTTTTCTTCTTTTTCCAGGCCAGACCACTTGTTCCTTACTTCACTCTCTAACCTCACCCAGTGTGGGGAAGATGCTTACTTCTGGCGTGCTTTTTATCAGCCACTTCATGGTTAGCAGAACCTGCTACTCCCACCATACACAGTGAAAGCAGAACAGTGGTTATGTGTGTTCAGTTGCTAGTTCAATGCTCATTGCAGTCATTGTTGTCAAGGCACAGCCTAGGGTTACTACACAGAGTAAGTGGAAGAAAGCTGTAGTTACACACACCTGCAGAGCTATTAGAACTTAAAAAATTAACCTTTTACAATGTCCACTTCCTTTACCTATTTATTTGTTTCCTACCCTTCTACTTTGATTTTTCGGCCACCTTAGACAACTTCTTCACAACTTTGATCATCATTTCTAATCTTAGTTTCTCACTTTGTGCCAGAGACTCTAATGAATTCCTTGGGAGGAACCAGTTTCATCCACAGGGAGGAAAGCAGAGAACCACTTGCAGTAGTCTCCATTTGTTCTTGTCTTGAACAGGACTGTCAACACACTGAGTAGCCACAGTAGAATGAAATAACTCATTCTGCAATAGATGCATCCACCAGCCAGCTTCTACAGGAGCAGGCCAATCCTGCAATGGAATAACATCTTTCCTGTATGATGGAACCATGTTCAACAAACAGGCTTTCCAAAACAGGATCAGCAACAGCTTGAGGAGCTGCTTGCTGGTTTGCTAGTATGCAATCACCATGCATATCTGGTGTTGAAGCTCTCAAAAGCTCGTTTGCACTTCTTATATAGAACAAGAATAAGGTAAGGACTGTGTAAGTAGTAAATGTTCAATGTGGACATTGCTGCTGGCAGACCCCTGTTAGCATGTTTCCCGAAAAAGTGCAAAAATGTACCTTAGACTTAGGACGTAGTAGAAGTGGTGGTATTTGTAAACTATATATACAACTGAGTTGTTGGAAGCAGGAGAGAAGACATAGCCAAGATTCTCCTGCTAGTAAATCAAAGCGGGAATACACGGTTAATACACGGTCCTGGATATGGACTAATTTAAGTATTCTGAGTATTGTTCACATACAGATAGTAGTATCTCCTGAGGTCCCTTACAGCCTTAATTATCCTAGAAGCCGGACCTCCTGCAGAAGGGAGACTACAACACTGTGCTGCAGAATCACCACTGCTCTCTAGCCAAAGAGTGTGGTAACGTTCACACTGGGCTACTTTGGAAGGCAGGAGCTGTGATGGAAGTATCTAATTATCAAGAGCAAGCAATACTGAACATGCAGATCAAACAAATAAAAAGCTGATCAGATTCTGCAACAGCACCCTTGCTATAAACCCTTTTCTGACAGAAACAGAGTTATGTATTTCTTTCTACTCTTCACTATAGTTTTCCCCATTACCTCACTAAATATTGCTTTTCTGAAAAGATATGCTTTATAACCAAGAGCTATAATTAAAGATGAAAGCTGAAAGAACTTTCTAAATAGCACACATCATTTTCATCAAATTATAAACAAAATTAATTCATTAAATAATAAATACAACACAGTGTCTTATATTGATCTCCAGCCAAAGAAGAATCCATACAGAGTCTGAATCAAGGGTCCTAATGTTCCTTCAGGCCCTTCATTCCTTATCAACAAAATACAGACAGTACCTCCTAATTAATACTGTGCTAATTTTTATCTATAAATTGAGTGTTGCAGCTGATACATATGAAGAGAGATTAGGGTACAATACCTGTCCAAAGTTAATAGCACAGTTTCATTCATTTCAGGTATATCATCAGCTTTAATAGTAATGTTGATTGTAGTATCACTTTGTCCAGATAAGAAAACAACGGAGCCATTAAAAGGACTTATATCATCGTGTGTTACTGCCTTTTGATTGAGACCAGAGGGTTTCAAACTCCAAAATACAGTTGCTTGACCATCAGTCCCATCTCGATGCAATGCAATGGAAACCTATGAAACACATGAGTCTCTTGTGACTTGTAAAACTAGGTGCAAAAACAATTACCTCCTTTCAAATTACTATTTGAATATGAGCCTCAAAATGTTGAGCTTGTTTTTTTAATCATACCTATGTATAAAATATGAAATCAAAGATGGTATATCCACAAAAGTATATACTGAATCTTATGCTTTCAACCATTTATCAATTATATACTTAAACAGTGGAGATGATGACAGATAATTAGTGTCACAAATCACTAACAAACCATAAACACAAAAGGCTTTGTATGACTGATTTAATCAGTGCCCACCTCATCAAGACACAACCTAGGTTTTAAATGTAACTACCCCAATTTTTATCTGGTTGTTGTAGTCCAGTGCCAACCTCTCCTCTGCTTAAGTTTTAAGCAGTTTTAATCTGAGAATGAGAAAGGAGTTATCTGATTCAGGACTTGTGGGAAGATTTCAGTGAAGACAAGTGAGGAAAAAAGGGAACATGTAGGAAAAAAAAACATTTAAAAAAAGGTTTCTCCAGCTGGGACTAAAGCACTCGGATGGCAATGCTTTTGAAAATGCTTCTTTGCGTTCCCAGAAACCTAAAAAGCATAATTGTTTGTAAATGTACCCAGGGAGCCAAATTATATGTTCACATTTAAATAAGTCAACTACAAGATACACAGACATTGCCATGACACGGAGGAGCGATACCAGTCCTACTCTGCAGTTGGTGAGAGAGATTAAAACTGCCTGCAGCATCTTTTGTTCCATGTGAGCATCAAGACCTAACCAGTTTTAGATGCTTACAGAGAAAGCAAAGATCAATCTCACTTTTCTGATAATGACTAACACATAATTTCAGACCTTAGTTTTACAAGCACTTTTCTGCCTTTTTTTTTTCTTTTCTTTTTAAAGCGGAGAAATATTTGGGATCAGGCAGAACTTAGAGGAAGGATTTTCCTCACATTAACTTTCAAGTGCTACACTGAATATAGCAAACTTCGCTTTCTCTAAATAATTTTCCATACTAAGGGACAATATAAAAAGGTTTACTTACCACTGTAGCAGGGGAATCTTCTGGCTCAGAAAGAATAATTGGAAGATTGCTAACAAAGCCTATTTCTCCATTTGCGATATCTGGAGTAATCCTCAGAGAAATATTTCGAATCTCACCTAATCTGGGACTCACAGGTGGGACTAGAGGAATTCTATTCACCAGCTCAACTTTTTCCAGCTGTAGGAAAAAATAAGAAAAAATTAAGAAGCCTGACTACCAAATTGGAACAATTCTGACATTTCAGAGTATGTTTCATATGGGGGGAGCAAAACATCTCTAGAACAAATTTCTCTTACTGGCAATATCGCTGTTACAAAAATTTGTAAGTAGATGTGTCAAAGAAATGAAGTGGATACTGTTGAGCTTCGAATGGTATACCTCTCAGACAAATCATGTTCATGTACACAACTAGATGTACGTAGAGGCAGAATGAACCTTCTAGACTGGCTAATTCATTATCAGACCTATGAATAACAGTACTGATTTGACAAGTGGCCCAAGCTATTGCCCTAACTTCATTTTTTGTGCCATGCATTTATAAAAATCTGCTGAAGTCACTGGAACCATAATAATTTACAGCCTCCAATGAAGCCAAAGAATGATCCAATCTTCTTTCCTCTCTCATACAACTTTAAGGACTTCTCTATTTATAATAACTAATACATTAGAATTGCATTCAGAATCGAAAATCTGTACAGTATGAAATACTGTAGTCTCCTCTCGTGTTCTCATATTTCTGATGGATTCTTGATACTAAGAAGAAATAGAAAAATGTTTACCCTTTCTTTGACTGGGACGTATCACTCACTAAACCCAGCAGCAGTACTGATACGGTATGGAAAGAAGGACTTGCCTGTTAAATATTTCTTTTAAATATAATTTATGCCATGCAATTCTGTCTACATCCATCATTATAATAAATGTTTCCATCACTGATTTGCACATACTCCTGCAAGCACTTCACTGCAGCATGAAACCTCAATGACAACCACCTTTAACTCCCACAAGGATGTTTTCTGCTTGGAGTTATCAGATGTTATCAAACAGTAAGGTTTTATTGGAGTGGAGGGGAAAGTAGCCTTATTTAAATCCATAGAGTGATCACAAATCACCATTTCAACTGATGATTTTTAAAGTCCTTCAATTCTTAAAACCAATGTATACAAAGTACTTGGTCTGTATCATACTTTTTTGCACCATTGTTTGAGTAACACACAAAAAGTATTCATGCATATTTTATCTGATGATAGAACTGTTTTACAAACGCTGTATTCAGTGACTGATTCTCAACCACACCAGTTATTTATTGAGAATCTGAGGAACAGATGGTGGGACTGTTTGTTTTGCTTGTTTTTCTAAACTGTCTTTAAGAGTCGTCCCTGATCCTGCAATCAACAATATGCAGGTGGACCACTGTGCAGTTGTTAGCTCAGTGAAGTTTCTGAGATATTACACAGCTGAAACAATTCACTTTGTTAAGTGCTTCTGATAGTGGATAGTAACTTTGAGATAAAAACAGCAATTAAGGAAGAAGAAAGGTTGGGGTTTTTTTCATCCAGCGTTTCACCATAAAACATATCAGTTCATGAGGAGAAAAGAATGCATTGTGAATTGAATAATGACAAGTAGTTTATCAAATTAGTTAATCTTCCTGTCCATACCAAAAACCTCAGACTACAGTGGGTTATTTAATTGGAGATGTCACTGAAGAATGTTAATCTCACTTTTCCAGTTCCTCTATCCATTCCCTAGTTGTGTTTAAGCTTCATTTCCTCCTCCACTCCTCCTCCCCTGATTCCTGAGTTGGTCCTTTATTGTGCCTAGTACAAACTCTGTAATCTTCTCATTCTAAACATGTTCACTGAGATTATCGTTTATTCACAAGGTAGAAGGATTGTCATAGTGATAAATAGGGGCATTTTTCTTTCTTCTCTATGAGTTTCTAAATGGATTTTCTGTGCTGGAAAGCCCCTCTGATTTTGTTTATTCAAACAAAACGATTTTTATGGTTCATGGAGAAAGTACAGAACATTCTACCCACTCCACTCCCCCTCACCCCCCCCACCCCCCCACCCCACCTCCCTAGAATCCGCAGTTTGAAAAGCCGGCAAAGTGCCTGCATTCTGAAATACTTATCATATGTCTGTCTTGTCCATAGTCCACTTTGCAATGTTATTTATAATGTACCATTTAAAAAGGGCTTGGAATTAAATATTTCAATTATTCTGTAGTTCTTTCAGATTCTGTGCAGATGTAAAACATACCAACCTATTCTAGTACCTCAGAACGCAATTCCCTACCTACCTGTGAATGCATACTAGTAAAACAATAACACAATTCTGGCCAGGATTTTTTTTTCTTTTTTTTTTTTAAGAGAATGTGGGGAGAAGGAGGTGGAGGGAAGAAATCTTTTCAAGGTCCCAAAAGTAATTAATACATCTTTATTGGACTGTAAGTTAAAGACAAACCCCGGCAAATTCTAAATCTATGGATTTAATATCAACATCTTAATTTGAAAACTCTAAAAACATCTGACTTAAAATTAAAAAATTAAAAGGAACTAAGAAATGGCTCTCTGATTTGTGCTTTGGATGTACCAAGTCATCCCTTTGTGTACCAAGATCTCTACCTGGGCTCTTCATCCCAGAGGAAAAGAGTGGCATAGTTAACTGCAGGAACTAGAGATTGTGGGGCAGTCTTAACTGCAGATGAGAAAATAATCATAACAAAAACCCATGACAATGCCAGGATCTTCCACAGCAGTATAGCTGAACAATATCTTGTTAAAATGTAAGCAAACTTGTTTTTCACCGGTGAAAAATGAAGGCCCTCATTGGAAAGTGGAAATTCTGTCTTTAAATATTTTTGCTGAAAATCCAGCTTTCAGTCAAAGCTACAGTCTTAATGAATTTTTCTAGCCAGTTTTAATTAGCAATGACAGAAGTTCCCTTCTTACAAATTCAGACAGAAAAAAAAAAAAAGAAGGAAAAAAAGTGGGGAAAAAGGGAAAAAGAAATGCATGTCCATGGCTTTNACTATACAGAAAAACTGGAAAAAAAAATTAAAATTGTCTGGCCAAATTCATGCATAAATGAAATAAAATATGTTTGACTATTTAAAGTTTATATTTACTTGCTTGTAATTTCTAAAATTTGTCATGCTTCTGTAATTCAATTTTAAGAACCTTAATTTGGTTAAATTGAAAGCCAAGGGGTAGACCCAGAAACATACCTCAAAAGGTAACTAACTTCTGCAACATTGATCTCAATTTGTTACATTCCATGATTAATACCTGAATCCTCTTACCACAGTATATTTTTTTTTAAAGATGTCATTAGTAAATAATAATTAGCAATAGAGTTCTTCGTGGTATATTTATGGAAGCTGTCTCTAAATAAATTTTCTTAGCTACAGAGCTAATAACTTTTTTCTTTTTTTTTTTTTTTAAACAAGTAGGGTCATTTTAGTTAAATTAGATGGGAAGTAGCCACTACTAAATTATATCCTCTATATTACATGAGCCAAAAAAACACCCCAAAACACAACTGAGATACCTGTATGAGGAAATGAGCACCATTTTGAAGAAATGCATCATTTCTTATTGGTATATTTAAAGTGTCTTGTGTTTTTCCTTCTGGAAACATGAGAATGCTTCTTCTAGACATATTCAGAATGCCATCTTTTGCTCTCTCAGGATCTAGAGCTCCAGCTGGAATATACAGTGCAGTAAAAACCAACTGCACATCTCCAACTGTTCCTCTCTCCCTTGCAAAACTCAAGGATAAAAAGCGTCCCATTGGATTACTTTCAATCTTCTGATTCTCCAAAGGATAAAACTTTATCAGGCCATAAACATCATCACTGTCCTGAATGTAAAACAGAAGCTGCAAAACAGAAAACAGCATCACTCACTCCGTGCTACAGTTACTCTATGCCACAGTTTTCATGCTTTCACGAAAGCACGTCCTGACTGTCACCGTACATTTTTCTCCTTAGTGAACTGGCACTGAAGAAAGAAATCAGATTGACAGCCTCAAAGTATTCTTTGTACACAAGCAGCACAACACTGACTGTGGCAACTTTCCCACTACGCATCATCCATGTGCCTGAATGAGCTCTGAACAAGGGATTTTTTGGTTCAGCAGCCAAAGTGAATAATTTAAAAATGTTTCAGGTTGTGAAAAATTTCGTTTTATTCACCAAGTTCGTTCCAACCATTTTTTGAGAAAGATAAAGTAGGGACTTGAGCCACAGAACTGTCAGCAATGCTAACCAGCCTTTATTTAACAGTTCAGAGGTCACAGTCTTAATCACCAACCCCTCCTCCTGAAGCTGTTACTCTGGGTAAGACATTCCAATAATCATTAAGACAGCAAATGAGCAAGTGAAAATAACATTCCTGCCTTCTAGTAGCAAGCAGCCACTCAAGACAGCGTTTATGCAATCCTATGTATGCGAGGAATAATCTAAGATGAACACTACCATATTGAAAAGGTCTGGCTTTGTATACTATACTAACCTCAAAACTTCAGATATGGCTTTATATACTCAGATCATATTCAAGATTAATTTGTTTGATTTATATTCAAGATCAAACCCTTCAGCCAGTTTGGCTAATCAATCAATGTTACCAAAACTGGTAAAGTCCCTAATTATGACCTACTATTACCTTCTCCAAAATAATTTTAGAAGCAAACTTACCTCAGATGGTTCACTGACTTCTGCACCTCCCTGTATGGTATGAGCTAAGAGTTTCAGAAGATAGGGCTCTGCCTCTTCTGGTATATCATCATCAATAATGTTCAGAGGAAGCATTACCAGCATCTGTCCTTGATCAAAACATATGTCCCCGCTCTCTGGGATGAGGTCTGCAGTCACAGGGGAGGGATCGCTGCTATTTCGGATTATAACCCAGGTAACGGAAACATTTCCATGTGTTCCACCATTTCTTACAATTGTGATCCCTTCAAACCTACAGTTTTGAATGGAAATAAAAACCCACAATGTAAAATTATATTTGATATTGGCTTGCTTATTATCGATTCCCTGAAAGATTTACACTGACTTCAGTGGAATAAATGTTAACTGCTGCAACTGCCATTTCAGTCAGGGCTTAAAGGCTGTGAAATCTTAACACACATGCAAGGCTTTTCTTAGAGTGCTTATTCATGAGCTCTCTGTAATGTCTCTAAAGATATTTGTTTGAACTCATTTTGTTTACAGTGAGGAAGATGCTGAGAAGTGAAGATTTGGCATGTCTTACATTTGTCTTGACAAATACATGTCAAATTTCAGAAAACTTTTTCCTGATTAACTTTGTACACCATTTTATAAACTATATCAGAATACAGTTGTCAGGCAAGAATATTTAAATAATGATTTTGAATGAAGTATTTGCCTCTGTACTGAAATATTAAGTTATCAATATTTATGATACTGGAAATGTCATGTTTCCTGCACCTAACAAGCACGTGACTACAACAAGAACTCTTGGAATCATGACTCACAAAAATTTAGAAAGCAAGATTTATTTCTTCACTCTGCATAAGACGGAAAGATGCATACCGAAGTGCTGGGCTCTACATACTGTAAAATATTCTTTCTGAATTGTTAATAGCATAATAGCTTGATGCATTACCTGTTTCTCTGGGGATGAACTACCATCAGTAGCTAACAGTGGACATTTTTTATTGAGACTGCCAATACTGTGTATCAGTCCTGCCTGTAAAATTTGTACAGAGCTTTGATTTTAATCTCTCTGTAAAATTACAAGTATCTAACTTATTTTTAAGTTTAAGGTAAGTATTTCATGGGAGACGCTCAACAGCTCTTTTTTTTTTTTAACCAGAGACTGATTTTATATATAGTACATGCAAAGATGTACCAGGGAAGGAAGCCAGAAATCTGCTTCCCACTTGTATGAACTAGTGTGTGGCAGCATCGTGACTTCATTGATACTGCCATTAGAGTAAGGTTTTTTCAGTATTCTGATAATGTAAATAAATATTTACAGTTTTTACATACAGTTCATAAATATTAAAATACTTCCTGTATAATTAGACATTCCCACTTTCTCGAATCCTTTGTAGATACAGTTGATAATAGTAACACCACACTAAGTGAGTTCTACATTGTATTTTCAGTAGTGATTTTATAACTACTTTCAACAAAATCCTAAAGATGCTTAACAATGCCAAACAAATCTCTTAAACTGACTAGAGACTAGATTTGAAGATCTGTAGTACCTTGAAACGTGGTCTTCATCAATGATAACAGTCTGAGCAAACAGGATACTGTTGATTGATAGCACTCCATAGGGTTTATCATTCGGTTGGATGGTGACGTGAACAACAGATGGATTAACCAAAACAGCATCTCCCTGCAAAGTGTCCTTAAGAAGCATAATCTGAAAGGTCTCAGCAATTTCTGGTATGGCATCATCAAGGATCTTAAATTTCATATACCTTTCATGAACTAGAGGTGGGAAAATAATAGTTGTATTTGGCTGTAGATCTAGGAAGTCTACATTAAGCTGCGCATGTGCTGTTGAATTCCCAGTTACGATGGCGTAACTGACAGAGACTTCATCTTCATCAGGTCCAATTAATTGTCCACTGACATCCTTACCACGCACCACTTGAATCGTTACCACATCAACTTCCTCAGGCACCATATAAGTACTCTGAACAAAACGCACAGGACTGTCATTTTTCTTAATATTAATCTGAACAGAATTTTTTGTGTTGTTGATTTCAGCCCCTCCCTCCACGCTCCTCAGATGAACAACAAACAACTCATCATTTTCAGGTATCTGGAAAAATAATATTAGCAACTGGGTGTAAGTCACATTTCAAATACATGCAGAACACTCTTACTGAGAAACATTTTATATATTTTGCAGAAAAGGGAAATAATACAAACTTGACAGTGCATTCGATACTAAACCAAACAGGAGAGAAGTCTTGCTTTTAACTTTGGCTGAAAATCCCTTCTCAAAATTGAATGCTTCTACTTTCTAAAACATCCGTGCTCTGGCAATATGAAAAAGTGTGGAAAGCCAAACAAAAGCAAAACAAAAACTAGGCAAGAATCAGAAAAAGCTGGATCTTTCCAACTTGAGACTAGAAGGAGATCCAATAGCTACTTTTAAAAGCCACCTCTCTTTGGAAACAGATGTTCCTCCTAGATATTTAGATTTACATCTTATTTTTCTGATGTTGATACTGCTTAACCTCTATGCATGCCTGAGATAATACAGGACCAGCTTACAGACACAACCCACCTTGGCCCATCCATTCCTATACACCTGGAAAAGGAACACTTCCTATGTTCAGAGACACCCACATCCCCAGGGAAAATTTCCATCACAGATCCGAGAAAGTGTCTTCTGGTGCTTAGCAATTAATTAGGCTTTGGCATTTCTACAAGATGGCTGTTCAAAACTGCATTTTACTTTTAGCTATTTCTTCTCCAATAACTGATGCAGCAGACAATAAGGAACGGCTTATAAACAGCAAATTACAGAACTTAAGGATGACAATTTTGCTTTCTATTGTTATGTTTTATTCCCCAAATCTTGATCTGCTAAACCTATTTAACTGAAAAAGAAGAGTTTTTCTTAACACATTGTCCTGGTTTGAGGTAAAACAGGACATATTTTGGTC
>RSEF01000031.1:53647940-53673957 GCA_003993805.1 Himantopus leucocephalus
TGATCTTCAAGGTCCCTTCCAACCCAAACCATTCTCTGATTCTAGGATTCTATGACTTGCAGATTCTAAAGCAATCCAGAAAAGGGAAAATTGTTGTATGTAGCAACTGTATATGTATTGCTATACATTTTCAGTATGAACTCACAGCCACAATCAAAATCAAACAAGCATATAATTTTGGACTTCTACCTGAGCAGTAGGAGCTGGCCCCTTGAGGAGATGTTTATACCATTATGTTGAAACCATAGATGCAGCCAGCAGGAATTCAGTCTGTTACAGAAACTGGGTGTTGCTTCTTCAAAGTGAAGCATTGTCCCCGTGAAATATCACCCTCCTTCTCACTGGCTTGATAAAACCATAGGCAATGTTCAAAACTTCAGAAAGATATCAATATCTACTGAGAATATAACTGGCACAGTTTCTTACCGACACAATTGCTGTGATGTTAGCAGGCTTCCCTGTCCTCTCAATTACAAGACGTATAACAGTCGTACTTGTTTCATTAACTACAAATTCTGTTTGCCCACTGAACTTCACTTCTGTTTCTCCAGATGTGAAATGAATGAGTAATGCTAAAAGCAAATAAACTAATAAAGAAGCAGAGGGCATCCCTATAGAAAAAGAAAAGAATAATTAAAAATAAATTGTGAATCCAAAATACATAAAGCATTCCCGGTCTACCTTACCAATCCAGTCAACCCTTTCTAACCCTTCAAATATTGTGATTATCTTGTGAGCTTCAGAAATGCGATGAAACCATGCACAGCTCTCAGCTATACTCAAGTCAGATAATGTAATTATAATCTACATCTAATTCTATTTTCATAATTTTCATCTATTGATTTTCTATACAGTATTTACCAACTTTATTCACGTGGAGGAATAAGCAACTTATTTTAAGAAAAAAACAATGACATTGCCACAGTTGTTATAATTTCCAACCAGCAAAAAAAATAGCTTAAAGGTTGACAGTTCTGTTTCCACTTTCTTTGCTCTCTTGATTCTCTTTAGAAATAAACACGAATTGGCAGGAAGAGTGAAGGGCTGGATGTTTGCAGTCATCTCACAGACCATCTTCTGACATCTTACGGACCACGAAATATTCTTAAACATTGGCATATTTACTTGAGATTATTTTCAGTGCTTCTCTTATCCCATGATTCTTTCACGTGTTCCTGTGACGGAGAATCACTGTGGCACATTTTAATGCCATTGTAACCTTTGTACAGCCAGACCTTTGTTTTTATTTGTTTCTGCACAATGTCTAGCTTTCTTTTTTGTCAGGATAAGACAACTTAAAACCAAAGTGGTTTATTTCTCTTGCATCAGAGTCCAGTTATCCAATGCAAAATACAAGTTTAAGTTCCAGTGAAGTCATCAGGTGTTGATACTGTGAAAGATGCGTTTTTAAGAGGCTCTGGCACAACAAATTGGAAATAGCTGCTATGTTATGCAGAGGCTCATACTGCACAGAGCTGACCAGAACCGAAAACTTGGATTTCTGTCATAAGGGTCCGCGCAATTTTTGAACAAACCAGGAGAACAAAGTTGTGCTCTAAACACCAAAAAGCACTACCGCATGGATCTTTAATGGGATTAGTTCTTTCAGCAAGTTTCTTTTAATCTGTAGTCACTATTTTATAATGTTACTTTTTACAATTTCTGTACAAAAGATACAAACAAAATTTGTGTAACTACACATATAAATAAAACACCACTTTGCTCAAAATTATGCTTCCAAGTGCTATGCTTATCAGGCAAATCTGATCAATGACAGTTGCATAAACTGTGCAGAACATATTATATTAATATTTGCATATCAATAATACTTAAGCTCAGCCACGTTTGCAAAGCACTTGTTTTCATTATTTATGAGTGACAGTAAATGAATATTCAGTCACTGAAACAGATAATGTCATGCGTATATTGAAACGTATTTTTGTGAAGTGTGTGTCAAATTTGTAATCAGAATACATTTGTGGTCCAGCGCAGATGCTGACTGTTTTACGCATGCAGTCAGGTAGTTTTACTCTTGCACTGAACAGAGAGTAAGACAGCCTTCAGACAACTAGAATTAACACAGCTTCAGAAAGACTTCAAGACTTTGATTCTTCTTACAATAAATTCTGTCTGGGCAAGGGTCAACTTTATGTTGTGAGGACTTGAAATAAACAGCTTTCAGGCAAGTTAAAGAACAAAAATTATCCACAGACATGACACACTAAATAACTGAGTTGTAAGTACAGTCAAGAAAACTATCAGCATCTCTCAGAGTTCCTACAAGCAAAGACTGCTGAGGTGAAAAAATTAGCTAATTTTTATCACTTGTAATAAAAAATTTCACCTAGCTCTCCTGAATGTCACAGAGGGGACAGGCGAGCAATGAAAGTAAGTGCAAAAAATCAGGACTAACCATTTTCCCTATGAAAACAACTACTCATTTTAAAACAGACTTGAACAGTGTTTCGTTATTTCCAGCAAAAATGTGACACAGTACAAGAATTTTGCTGCAGAACTTCACAATGCTATGAAATTTTATTACCATGAACACAGTCCTTCAAGACATCCATGGCTCTTATTGAGAATACAACGCATAACAGATTTTCAGGAACAATACTTAATTCCTACCTATCTATGTATTTTGTAATTCCAGTGCAGAAAAAGCTTACAGTTGGAAGCAAAGCTAAAACACATATATCTAAAACCCATGGGTTTTAAAACTGTCAGCATTTCCAAAGCTGACTATATTAACTTGCAAGATGTTCTCGTTGTTTTTACGTGGAGCTGCTCTGAAAAGTACAAACCTTCAAGCTGGAAAGAGAACAGTTGTCTAACCTTTGTAAACTCTGAGACAATTACACTGTCTGCAGATGCAGGCATCATCCATACTAAACTGAGGAATTTGTTGACCTTTTAGCTTCAGCTGTTACTTTGTCATAGACTTCGCAAATATCTTCCCACGGTACATGCTTCTAGTAAATAATACTGAAAACATGATCCTGGAGGGCAAGATTACAAAGTTTAGAATTACGTGAATTCTATTACTTCTACTAGAGAGCATTCTAAAACTATAGGGTTACTCCTGTGGAACAAGAGAGGTTTCACAATCATACCATCTATTATTTATGTGGTGTGTATTCTTTCTTGTTACATTATTTGTACTAAGATTTACTTTGCACAGCCTGCCAAAAGTAGTTTTTCTTTTGTTTATGCAAACTCAACTCTGAAAATCATGATTATTTGTAAAAATTGTTGTAATCTAGTAAAAATAAACCAAGACTTAAGAGAATGCAGAACAAATCTATTCAAACACCCGAAAAGATAGTATAGGCCACGGTATTTTACTTTATTAAATATGAATTCACTTTGTACACTACATGCTAACATAAATTTATATGTGAACACAATTTGTTCCTTATTAACTGTATTGCATAAAGCTTGGCAGAAGCCTTTG
Organism: Himantopus leucocephalus; assembly: GCA_003993805.1. NCBI lineage: Eukaryota > Metazoa > Chordata > Aves > Charadriiformes > Recurvirostridae > Himantopus > Himantopus leucocephalus. Next base: position 53,651,395 of record RSEF01000031.1, read on the forward strand.
CAAGATCAGGGATTAAAATACAACTCTTCCCCACCTCCCTCACTCCAGTATACCACTGGTGAGGTTAATTTTTTATTTTTTTTTCCCAAATGAAGCTGAAACTCTAGTCCTTGTTCCCTGCTAAATTTTGGTAAACGATGAGTTTGGTGCGTCAAATACTCCCCTCTGCTTCAGCTAAATATTACTGAGTTCCATTCTCTCAATCTAGGATATTCAGTCAGGCTTTAAAACAGATTAATGATGCAAAGTCATTTAAATGTTTTCAAAACAACAACAGGCAATGGAATGTCATACATCTTCAGAGTATGTACAAGTCAATGGACCAACTATTCCATTACTATGTTCTGACTAAATAATGATTTGTAGTATCAGTGTTAGTTTATAGCAATGCTGTGTAATAAGGCCTAGATGATGTTTGTAAGGGGTTTATAATAAAAGTTTCTGGTGTGAAAACCAAAAGAAATTTTGGAAATCTCAAAAAATTATCTACACATTTTAATGGTATTAAAGAATCTTAAAAGCCTAAAAAATCATTCTTTGACCACACAATTTAAAAAAATAAAGAAATCTAACTCAGAATTCTGAGTCTTGATCCCTAACTAAAATTTTCTTTTAGTCTGAATTTTATGGCATTTTATAAGCGCATTTGTGTTTCCCCTGAAAACACAGAATCCTAGTGTAGCAAAGCATATACTGATTCCACACAGAAACGTCCACAGCAATGTCACAAATTTTGTGAGGAATACCATTTCAATTTATTGCCCAATTGGAGCCAAGGAGAGGTAGGCTTATGAAACTGGTGTTTCTCACAACTGATGAATCACCAGGATTAGATCACTTTTTCTGCTCAGTTTCTGGAACAAATCTCAGAAAAAGATTTCAAAGTTTATAAAGAACGAGTGGTCTTTTCCGCAGACTTCTGTGAAGAATTGAACTTGGCTCCAACTGGGCAATATATTGAAATGGTATTCCTCACAAAATTTGTGACATTGCTGTGGAAGTTACTGTGTGGCATCAGTGTATGCTTTTCTGCAGATTTTTACACTGGCTTCCATGCTTAATAAATCAAAACCCTTAAGAATAAGAAGATCTCCTGGCTGTTCTCACTGAAGGGTGAGGGAACCTACAGACTAGTGGCACGTGGAGAGATGAAGAAGGGAAATGCTGCGAAAGATTCCGAATCTGAAATGAAATGAGCATGAAATGCCAGATATGGAAGGGAGAATGGCAAAAGAAAGGGGAGTTCACTAACAAAGAAGCAGATGGAACGAGGGATTAAGTACGTGGAGCCTCAGACTTGCCATTGCTGCTCATAGAAGAAGCAAGCAGGTATGCTGGAGCAGCACCCTGTCCCACCCAGCACCTAGGACGTGATCACCACCGCTGGTCTTCGCACAACTCACTGCAGAGTTCTGAAGTCCCCGGACACCGTACAGCCGAGCCAGCGTAAAGCCTAGTGCACTTTTCACCGCCTGCCCTTGTCTACTCCGGGTGATTACAAACACCCAGCCAAGTAGAACATTCAAAAACTGGCATGCCTAGTACTTTGCATTAAGTACAGCATTACGGCTCTCAATGGTTGCCAGAGAGAAGTCTATTCACAGCAGCGATGTCAGCACCCAGCAGCATCTTTGGCTGAATACAATGGGGGAGAGATACATGTGCTCTTTCATATGTAAAGAGGACATTCTCTGTAGCAGGCTGGAACAGCACAGAGCAAGGAGTTTCACAAGGCCATTGCCCTTGCTGCACCTGTGGTAGAAACATACTAAAAACCTGCATTATTTTCAGCATTTTTATTCCAGGCATTCTCGGAACCACTGAAATTTACAACAGTGTGGGAGAACAACCTAGGAAAGCAGCAAGAATTACAAAGACTTTGATTTACTACACTTCTCCTTTCTATGTTGTCACGATCCCAAATTAAGAGAGAGTTTTTTATTTCAGACTGGGGTTTTCTTTGCTTCAAATTTCCCGCAGTTCACAGATATGCAAAGGAGGACACAAGAGCCGTGTCTGCAACACCTAGCATCTGGGTAGTGGTTATTACCCAAGTCTGCCTGGTTGGTTGCTGTTTCTTTCTTGGTTTGAGCTTTTTCTTTTAGGTGTGGGATAAGTAAGTCTCTCACTCTAATAGAAACTGGAAAAGAGAGCGTTCCAAAGGTATTATTTCAAATAATATCTTCCTATATCCCTTATTTTGCCTGCAATGTGCTTCAGGGTGGATAAAGCACGAGAATTACAGTAAGTCACAAGTACGTCTTTGTCTGCACCCCTGCGCTGCACTAACAGTTGCAGCATTTGGGGCAAGAGTCCACCTGTGCTCTCAGCTCCTCTCTAGGGTTTCTTGTCTCCCTCTTTGCCACAAAGACATTCCAGGTACCTGCCCATCATCCCCTTGCTTATGACTAACATCGGAAAGTGCTAGCCAAAGCACAAATGCAGGTTACTAGGTGCTGAAAATCCCTTGATCAGCTTTCACTGTCCTGAAGTTTTCGGGCTGAGATGCTTACTTACCTACTCGCTACTGCTGCTGTGACAGCGCAACCTCAGGTGCTAAGGAGATTTACCTGCATTTGAGATTAATGACACTGACATCAGTCAATGATTCTCCTGACCATTTGCTTTCTAACTGTTGCCATATTTTTAAAAAAATCTTATCTGTGACTGTATGTATCACGGGGGATGGCCAATCTAATGTAACTTGAACAACATCTCCATGTGAAAATTCTTGCTCATTCAACTACGTTCCTGTGAGAGAGACCCTTCAACAGAGACATCTTATCCTAAAGAAGAATAGATGCACAAGCTGCCTGACATTGCGTTTATATTTACTAGTCAGAAAGGTAAATCTGTCATCACAGCCAGGAACCAATACTGGAAGTGGTAAATCTGCAAGCTGAGGTCAAGACAGCAGCCTGATGAGAAATCCAAATCGTCTCCTCCTGTTATTAGAGGTCACTGAGAGGTAAAACATGGCATAAGCCCAGAGTATCCCTTCAAGTTTTCTGGCAGCTTCTTTTCACTTCCTCAGAAGAACGTGAGTGGTTCTAAACCATATCCTTAAATTTTAAGTTCTAAAGCATGTAATCATCACCAGAGAACCAAGTTTTCTCTCTTAAGCCAGGTAACGCTAACGGCTTTCTGAGGCAGCTGCCTGCTCTGCCTGTTCTCGTTCTGAGCAGGGAATAAAGGGCAAAACTCCCAAGCAGTGCTGAACCCACCACTTCTGTTTGCTAGCAGTGAGCAGAGACGACACAAGCCTCTCCAGCAAACACTTGCAGTTACATTATAATTTGCTGGTCAAACAGAGAACCAGACAATAATTTTGACTAGCTGTAAGACCCAGATTATTTTTACCCAGAGTGCCTCCAGTGAAACGACTTGGAGTTATTAAGGTTACTTTATATTTAGAACAGAGATCGGAGTCTAATGTAAACAAACTTTGGCTGAAATCTGCTAATTAACAATGTTAAGAAACATACCTGTAGGAATATGAATTTGCTCTAATTTGTACCAACAAAACAACACTGTTTTCAGCTGCAGAACTTCTAATTTATCTCATGCAACTGATGAGAATCTATCCATATATTCTATTCTATATTTCTAGAACTATTCTATAGTTCTAACTATATGCTGGAAAAACCCAACATACTATTTTTGAATAGTTCCACTTAGCATACAGTATATGTTTAAGCAAAAGGTAAATCTAGTTTTCAGCTCCACACTGGAAATCCTTTTCCACCTACATAGTTGTAATGAAAACAGCAGGCATCTTTCACTAATAGAAATTATTTTACATGGTTTTCCAGAACCAGGGTCTAGCTTTTTACCTAGGCATTTAGCTCCAAGTAGGGCTTGAGACACTGTAAGCACTCATACTCTCTCTGAAATGGTTTTTTGCCCAAAAAAGCAAGCCAATTATATTAAAAAAAAAAAAAGAAAAAAAAACAAATCCCAACAACCCAGCCATGAAGATGCTTAGCACTCCCAGTTCATGCTTATTGTAGAAGTAACTGCACGCCTCAGGATCAGGCTTTTACACATATGGAACCACAAGTCCAGCTGAGGAAGGTCTGCAGGCTTCAGCGAGGAACACCCATTTATTGCATTTCAGTAAAGAGCTGAAGTTTCACAATAATTTACATTTGTATCTTCTTTGGAGGTTTCTCACATGTCCTCAACACTTTTACTTCACATATTTTCAGAACGTGTGAGCTGAGGACAAAACTACAATAGCTTCAAATACCAAGCACTTGTCCTGAATGAACTACTATGGCCCGAATGAATTGCATATATTAGAAAAAGTAATTACAGGCTTCTGCAATATAGTGGTTATTTTTCTCATACTTAAAAACAGAAATATAACAACCTGTTTTGCAATAGTTCTTCATGCAAAATAATCTTGCAAGAAAAAAAAATCTGTAAGGTATAGAACAGTAAATTACAGCCTCGTGGTGGGTATTAGATGGCATTATTTCAGCTATACCGACAGAAGAATTAATGCTAACCGCAGCAGATTCTTACAAGTTAACATGTACGTATGAGCCAAACAGAATTTTATCATGTTGCCTAATTATTAGAATAATTGTGTCAGTGAGTTATTCTTGAGTTCATAAAAATGTATTATTAAATATGAAAATTTGTATCAACTATATGTATTAAATTTAAGACATATATCAAAGCAAGCTTCATTTCTACAGTTAAATGTATTAATTTTTTATTAGATCATGGCAAAGAATGTTGGTTTTATTACAGCTCTGTATTTTACAAAGTCGCCCCAAAGACTTCTTTCTGTAAAATTAAAAAGATATTTGTATCATTTTCAGGCAGGTCATTAGCATAGGGCCCTCACTCTAATCTACACTGAGAATTAAACTTTTTAATCTGGGCAATCCGTTTTTAAATAAAACACATGTTAATGTATTTATGTGGCGAAGAAAACTCCCCAAGCAAAATTTGTTTGGGTTCAAAGACTTCTCACACTACCTTTATCATGTATTGTGCTTTCCTTGGCTTTCTAAACCTTTTAACCTATGTCACAATTTAATAATCACTATTTAATAATTATAATCATTCCCTTATTAACTGGGTATTTCTTTTCGTTCTTCTAAGGCACCCTGTAGTTCAAGACAAGGAAATCTCTTTGTTGATTAGTTATTTAAGACCAGCAACAATAACTATGCTGGAAAGAAAGGTGCTTTGAGAGGATTACACAGAGCCAGTTCTCAACAGCACCAAGCCGAGAGCAGCAAATTACAAACCCAAGTATTTCATTGCATGTAACCAAATTGGCTGGTTGAAATGCTAATTGCCTTTCAGCCAAGCTAAAGGCAGACAGGGGACCCTGTGCTTCAGAGAATGACATGCATTTTTTACCCCACTTCTGCACCATTGTCTTGCTGAGAATTATTCAAAATCTATTCATAAAGGTAGCTCTTTTCCTAACCTTTAAAAATGTGGGAAATTTCTAAAGCTCTGACCAGTACCTCAGATCTGTTGGTCTGCCAAACCCATAACAGATGGCTGAATTAAGGCCATGTTAAATCCTTAATGAAGCAAAGCTTGAAACAATTCAGAGCAGCAACGTATTGGTCCAGTCCAGGAGAAGTGACTGAGAAGAAGGAAGTTTCTTTTGCCATCTGAAAATGAGAATCATGACCATACTCTAGCTAATAAATCTATCCTAAATACAAAAAAGAGATAACCAAATGAAAATGTCTTGGTATATAAAAAGATATTGCTATAACATTCTAGATGAAATTCTGTCTTCGACTTGCTAAAAAATCCACAAACACAAAAGCTGCAATGAACATGGAAAGCATCTCCTCTGTTGTTTAATTTTGTCAGAGAAATTTAGCCTGTCAGATAAGCCTGTCTAAAAAAGTACAACTTTATCTAAATAGCAACCTTGGTTTGGACTTACAAATTATTTCAGTAAAAGGAATTTAAACAACTTTAACTAGTTTTATAGGAAATTTTCATAAGCCAATCTATGAAACAATGTTCTTCATATTTTAAGCGTATTTCAGAACTCGACGTTTCCAAATTCTTTCTGCAAACAGCCACAGGTTCTCATGTATGGAGTGTACTCAATCTTGAAAATATTTATTGACACAAAGTATTTTCCAGTGAGATTACTCACTCAAAAAGGGACTTAGGCCAGTGAGGCTTTGCAGAAATAGTATCATTCATGATTCAGTAACTTTTTTTAGAGTAAAAAAAGTTCCAGTGGGTCCACCTGGAATAAGATAAATAGATTGAACATTGACTCCTCCTGTCAATCTTTTTTTTTTTTTCTAGGAAACAGTAATATAGCTCCTATTAGATAGACATAGTTCTTGAATTTCTGTAACTACAACAAATGCCTACAATTGACATAAATGGTTCTGTAAGCTTTGATTTCGTGACGGAGATGTTATATAGCATCTGAATCTTAATACACACTGAAGACATACGCAGGTACTATGTATGCTTATTTCTAGTGGGGAAAAGTGTTATATTCACTGTTATATACAACAGTGACTATACCTAAATCAGCCAGTCTTGTAGAGCTGAAGTCCAATTTCTACAAATGAGTAAAACCAATCAATAGGATTACACATGTAAAAATAGTTATGTACGCGCTTATATCTTTAGGAGGTCAAGGCCTAATACTCTCTGAGCAAAGAATTTTAGCATATTCTTTGTATTTTCTCTCACCTACCTACGTTTTTGTATTACTTAGTGAACAACTAAATTTACCCAATTCCAAGAACGCACTGGAAGAGGCTGGCCAAGAAAGAAAAAAATCAGATAACAGGGTTATTCAGCAATAAAATTAAGCTAAGTTGCACCAGATACCCTATCTCAAATAATAGCAAGAGTTAGATATACAGTTTGCTGTTTTGATGCTTCCAAAACCACTTTAGGCTAAAAATCTTCAGATGTATTTGAGACAAATTTTAATTCTCCCTTTCTTTGAAGTGTGCTGCAAGGACATACTTTCCCATCAAGTTTTCAATGAAACATTCTGAAAATAAAGTTTTGTTAAGCTTATAGACCATTGCAATGTACTTTTAAAAACACAATAATTAATAATCACCTCATCATTACCATGTTGTAATTCTGAACAACTATGGTAGCTATGTACCAATATCAAAGGTGATTTGTGAGTAATCAGTATTTTTTCTCCAAATTGCCATAAATTGTTTGCACCCAATGACTGAGATCCTTACAGACCTCTTAGGGGTATTCTCCTTTAGTGCTATACATTAAAGGCATATGCTTTCATAGCTTTTCCAGCAGTTCAGTTTCAGTCATCATATTCACGTGTTAAGTAAAATATGCACGTAAGCATTTGCAGACTTAAGCACTCTTATTTTTTTAATGGAATTCCAAAAGCAAATCAAAAACCCCTGGAAGACAAAAAGTTTAAATCATAAAATTCCATGTATATTAGAGGTTTTAATAACAGGTTATCATTTAGACCCGATTCTGAAAATTTCATTCAAATAAAGCTCACAACAATTTCCAAGGAAAGTATTGCACTGTAGGTTTGAATGTATACGGATCGATCTCATTCACTAGTATAAACCTTTAAAAGTCATCCAGCATTATTTTTCAGCCTTAAAAATGCAGACAGCACAAATAAACTGCCCAGCACTAGTTCTCACAAAGGCATATATCATTTTTCCCATTGATTTCCTTGTGACGAGGACACAGACCACAATTACAAGCTAATAAGCATGTGGTCCCATTATCAATGTTAATTAGTTCACTCAGATGCAAATTAGTAAATACCATTGATTTCTTCATGTAAAGCTATTAAAACACAAGTGTATTAGAAACCTAGTAAAGCACAAAACTGTATGTTAGAAATCAATAACAATGTAAATATTAGTAATAACAAGTTAGAAATTAAGAATTGTACACCTTTGAAATACATTAGCTTTTACAATATCAAATATTTGGTCATTTCAATTTTAATCCTAATATGCCACAAACTATTTTATTTCCTCAGGAATCTGGTTCTCCTTTCCACACGGAAACACTGCATATATTTAGTAGGAGAAAGCTTGATTTAGGCTCAAGGGACAGATAGACTGAATATATGACATTCTACCTTCATTTATTAAACTGTCCTCATGGCAGATTCTCAAAATGCTTAATATTTAACCGAAAGACTCATTGTATAATATGTACGCAAAGTATTATCAGAAAAAAACCACTTTTGGGTTCTATATAACTAAGATTTTTTAAAATCACATGCTATTTCACATCCGCACTATAAAGCAATTATAGACTCATTAAAAAACAATGACTGATGTTTGGCAAGCAGTTCTGTATACATTTGATCTTAACTTTATCTGGGCTAGCCAGGGTGAATTATGCAATGTCTCACACAGAATCTGCATATCAAAAGCAAGAAGCACGAGCAATATTTCCAATTGTAACCACTTACATGTCATATTTTAATGATTAACTTGTTTAAAACTCATCCCTTATCAGATGATGACTTGAAAAAATCATTCTTGCTTTTAACTCACTCTCCTTTGCAACACGCAATGCATAGGCAGCTCCTCCACTTCTTTTATTTTACCCTAATTTAAACAGTGGAATTAATGTTTTGCGCGTTGTTGAGAGTTACAAGTTGCCAGCTAGGATGCTTCAGGCTGAGTTTCATCCTGATACGATCCCCTGAGAACAGGATTTTCCATTGGAAAGACTATTGTCTCCACCTGCCCTGCTCTGCAGAGCAGAAAGAGGAGCTGCTGGAACAAGAGAAACCTTAGCAGACTCTTACTATCCAGCAGCCGCCGGCAGACGAGCGACACGCTCGCTGTCTGCTGCTGGTTAAACCCCATCCCTGCCGCAACAGGTGCCGCTAGTGGAACCCTCCAGCTTGACAGTGGACATCTCCGCAGCTGATACAGGATGCTCCCGAAGCAACCGCCACCTCAAACAGAGACACAACAAACCTACCTAGACCCGGGGACATGGACATCCACGTCTTCTGGACTCAGCCAGCCGCCTGCACGCTCTCTGTCACTCACGCATTATGCATTCCCCTCTCCTACTCCTCCCTCCGTGCCGCGCAGCAGCGTCCAGCACTCTCCTCCCTCTCCTGACTCCTGCTGCCTTCCCGCTGCTGTGGCAGATAAAAGGGGGTGGGATGCAAGAGGACAAAATTTTTTCAAACCCCAGCGATTGCCCCCGTGCTGCTGTCGTTGAGACAGAGCCAGCCCCTTCAGGCATGGCCTCGGCAGTTCTTCACTTAGCTAGGGCTGCACTCTTTTATTACCAGAGGCAGCAAAACGGGCAGGTTTTATCACTGGATTATGACAGATTTGGGATTCAAGTCCTCGGCTGCACCAGGACATGCAGCTCATCTTAATTCACAGCTATTCAGTGCTCGGCAGGGAGAAACAACTTCCAATCCCAGATCAAGCGTTCTGGACTCTAATAATTTCTCTAATATCAAATTCACATTTCACGGTCACCACCATTCCAAGCAAATCCTGAACCACAGCAGAGATACAAAGACACAAAGGCAGTGCTTGGGTCTTGCCAGTGTTGGCCCCCAAACTCCCCAATTCTCCTATTTAATGGTAAACGTCTTCTATTTAATTCTCCTATATAATTCTACTACTTCTTCTATATAATTCTACTTATCCCATAAAAGTTGAAGCATCTAAGCCCCAAACATAGAACGTAGTGACTTTTGATGGAATCTCAGCAAGTCCTATTTATACAGCCTTCACTGTGTTTCCAGAACCTGTGAGATAGCTACTGCATCTTAAAACGTGGAAATGCTATCGCAAACAAATGCAGCAGTGGCATTTCATATTGCTGAATCCAGCTAGATGCATTAACACTCTCACATCCCCTGCATCTCTTGTACAAATTGAAACCATTCTATCAGATTTTAAAAAAGCATCAATTCCAACTCCAAAGAAATCCAACTGCCAATACATTCCTAGTCTACAACAGTACACAACCACACACCAGGTACTTTGAGCTTGCTTGATCCTGTCATTTTATTTTTTTTGTCCCAAATCCTCAGGATGTTCTGTCAAAACAGTACTCCTAAGCAGCTCAAAAAATCATGCCTGACACAACTCGGTGCAAAAGTAATGTAACAAGCAACATGCACCTAATGTGAAACTTGACAGATGCATTTTTAAAAATCCCGTATTGTTTATTAGTACTGAACACACAGGATCTATTGTAAGCGCCTGTTGTAATACATATTAGCATATAAGTGTTTAGAAATAAATCCAAATGTAACTCTAGCCTAATTTTAGATATTAATGCCCACAGCTTTATTTCACAAACAGAGCATTTACAGGAAGGGAGGAGGGAAATGTTAAGCACAAAAATAGGATTCTGCCCTGAACGAAAGCAGAATGATTTTCACAACCTTTGCTGCAGTTTACCGAAAAGTCATGCATTTCAAATGAAATTCCTTTGCTTTGTTTTTAATTTATTTGGAGCATATGGAAAAAGCAATCACAGTGATAGAAATCACAGAGAGAGGAAGCACTGGTTCTGCAAAGGCTAAGATAACCTTTGCATACAGGCAGAAGGAATACAGCGCAGAAATGTTAGGGGCAAAAAAACCTGAGAGGATCTAGAAGACACTGTGCATTCTGCTGGCATTAGCCTGGTCACTACATCAATACTGGGTTGAGTTATGGCGTTCAAAATTCAGGAATCGTGTAAACAAACAGGAAAAGGTAAAGAAGATTCTACAGAATGACGAAAGGTTTGAAAAATTGCTTAGTAAGACACTCAAAGAAGTATTTTGCTTCTAAAAATAAAAGTGATGCTTCAAAGTAGAAAGCATTCCACCTAACATCAGCCATCCAGTCTAACCTCATCACACAGTAGGATGGGATGAACCGCCTCCAAAAGGTGCTTCTCTCTCTCCTCTGACTAAATGGGCAGTCTGAATGACTATCTTAGACTACAGCCAAACTTCTGGATAATGACATTAAGTTTGTGTTAGGTGAGGTGAATCTCTGGATTTACTATGTATACAGCTAGAGAGAAAATGAACATTGATACATAAAAATCTGCAGTATAACAGAAAAAGGCATAGATGATCTAACAGGCAGAGGCAAAAGTAGATCAAAATAATCAAAATAAACTCCAGTTCTTACTCCAGAATAAACTCCAGAGTGAAGGAAACAATCCACTGGAATGACTCATCAAACATTACAATAAAATATCTCAAAAAAAAAAAAACCAAACACAAGTGTAATTTTTTTCTCCTAAAAAGCTATGCTGTGCAAAAAACAGGAATTCAGGTAGACGTGTATGATAATCTGTGTTATATGTCTGACCGCTTCTTGTAGCAGCCCACCTGGGTTTATTTACTAATATATTTTTTGATCAATACTTTATTGTGCATTATTCCCCTGCACCAGCTCCAGTTTTTCTGTGCTGAAAAGTGAGCAAGAAGCAGTCCTTCAAAGGCCCATAAGATCAGCTGCCAAATTTTGCATTAGACAGAACTTAATGTATGAGCACAAGAGATAAGCAGTATGTTTTTCAATACCATACCACCGTTATTTTCCTATCTCAGCCTCACAATCTAGATCCCACATTGTTTTTCCTCTCTAGATCCAGAGGTGGAAAGGATACTTGGGGTAGAAGATTCTTTTTATCTTTTATTCTATAGTGTTATTTCATCTTATATAAATTACTTCACGTTGTCTTCTTGTCGTCCAGTTTCTGTGGGAAGCTATCAAGCTACACGGTATCAGAGGGGCTGCCTTAACAGTCATCAGTTCTCAGTTACAGCAGACCTGAGCACATTAAATGTTGCTAATTACAAAGCAAGAGTGAGAACTCGGACTTGGGCTCACTAATTCACATGCCTACTTTCACGGAGCCTTTCAACAAAGCGGCATCCAGATCCAAAATGACTATAGCTTTTGCCGCTCCCTCCCACTCAACACTTGGTACTCTGTGTTTTCTCTTGATCTCGGAGGATTTCCCCAATTACTTTTTTCTCATTTTCATCACACCACTCCAGAGACCTGTGCTTCCCTTTTTTTACACGGGAGGATGAGACAGAGCTCCCCACGGGATTTTGTCACCCGTGGTCCTCAACCAGCTGAAGGGTTGTTGGTGATTGACACAGGCCGCTCCGTATGCACTTTTAACAACTCAGCACGCTGCCCGCACAGTACTCTCAATGTCAGGGGTAAACAATCAGGCCTGGAATTGGACCTACAATAGATCTGGCACTGCACAGAACTATGCCTCCAGGTCAGCCGTAACTTCTCCTTTCAATAAAAGCAGTAAATAAGGTGTAATAAGTACACCCCTCAATTCTTTCTTTGTTTGGATTTCCTTTGTTTTGAATTCATTAAAACTCTGCAAGTTAAAAATGGCTCTGCTGTGAGTAAACCAATATTGAAAGCAGCAGCAACAGAATCAATGGACTCCAGTTTGTTTGTTTGTTTTGAAATCTTGCCTTTTCCCTTTATTGGCATCATCTGAAAGGAAAGACCAGAGAACAGGGAGTTAGACGAAGAAACAAATCCCTGAGACGGAAAGCAGGACTTAAAGGAGCAAGAAGAAAAAAATCAAAACAAAAGGCTTCAGAAGGGAGTATTTCCTCATCTTGTTTACATTTCTGCTCCTATTAAGGAAGATTTTTGTGTTGTATGAAGGCCATTTGGTTTTCAGTCACAGGCATTGCAATCTTAATCTACTAATATTAGAAAGCAAAAATAAATGCGATAATAAATTTTTCTGAATATCCATAAATGCCACTAAAATTGAGATTTTTTTTTTACCTGTGGCATCCAAGCTTCAAAATTCTGGGCTAAGCACTTATTTTGATGCAAGTAGCAAACAAAGAGAATTTTGAAATGTTGGTCCTGCACAGATTTCCACATTGCTCTGTCTACCACCTTTTCTGATACTTGAGCTGAATCAGATTGAACTACTCAGAATGAGGAACATTAAGCACGAGCATAGCTCTTTCGTAGATTAATCCTTAATTAAAATACACCAGACACAACATAACTTTCCTCCTTTCCTGTTTATTAATGAATCCCTTCAAGTACGACACAACACTTCAGGAATACGTAACATCCATCAGACACTGTTCTGACCAGTTCTAGTGTATAGGCAGAATACTGAGGATGATCTTGCTCTTCTCTTCACAGAGTAATGGACAAGATACAGATGATTTTCTTGCAAGAAATTCACTTGGTTTTAGTGGAGGGTGGGTTTTTCTGTTTGAAAAGTGGATTTTCTTTGAACGATGGTCCATAGGGGTGAGCATTTCTGTAAGACAGACTGTTTTTAAGAACATTATAGATCACCACAAGCACTTATATTCTTCCTTGTGGGGCTGTAGTTTGATATTTGATTCCATATAGGTAATTGTTTGCTTGGCTAATGTCTAGGAAGCATCCCCCATGTTTTTTCTCATTACTTCTTCTCAGTGTGATTCACACTGGGGAGCAGATCTAACTGGCAGTGTTGAAAGAAACAGCAGCTGGAACTACAGAACACGACTTTGGTAGCATAGTCTTCAGGGAACTGCGTAAAAGTCATGCTTTGAAAGAGTAGAACTGACCAAGACTCACGCCAAAGAGGTGTCATCACCTCAGAGCCTGACTAGTCTGCATTACCAGGCTTCTGACCACTCTCCCATAGCAGCTGATGATCAAGCTTGTGTTGTCTGTTCTTCAAAAACATGGAATGAGGTTTCTGATCGCGTTCCTGTCGCCATCTAGCCGCACTCTCTGAAGACTCCTATCCACCTGCCCCACTCTGAAGAAATGCGCAACAACTGTCAGCTATCACCTGATGCCTTTTCAGCAGTACCAGGCACTTGCACTGGTCTCTTTCCTGAACTGCTCCACATCCTTCTTGATCGGCTGGGAATGCTTTAATATTAAAATCCTGATTTTATGACGTAGTTTCCTGATGAATAGACAAACACATGCAAAAAAAGAGCAGAAAGTAGACAAATACAAACAGTACTAATAACCTGAGAAGACTGAATGACAAAATTTGGCTATTATGCTTCTAACCCAGTGGTTTGTGCTGGACAGGTTGATGTGCAGATGGATGTAGATAAATTCAGATTTTAATCTGCTGTTTTTCAGAGATGTCCAGGATTTAAGAAACTGAAAAAAGAGAACCTCCAAGCAGACTGTGCTCTTTTGCGATGGACAAACATTAATTTGTTTATGCTTCTTGTGACCAGCTTGGCAAAGGTTAACCTTTTTGTGGTACAGGTACACTGATAAAGTATACTGACGTTAATATTTAAAAAGAGCTTTTAACCGAAAAAAATGAAGTATTCCTATTATCAGGAAAAAAGTAAATGTTCCCTGGCATCTGCTCATGGGAGGTTGCTATATTTTAACACACATTACAGCAGAAATGCTATTCATATAATCATAACATTTTATTACTGAACTTAGCTATGCATTTGACAAGACTTCCACGAAACATGAGATGACTTTTAGAAAATGTTAATTTAAGTATGTTCGAGTGTAAAAAAACTGAACAAATTAATGAGAAAATAAGTTGTTTCTACTTAATGCATCTCAGATTTGGTTGATCAAGGTCCAGCGTGCAATTTTGACACAATTTCTGCATTTTTGTGTCATTATAATGACAAAAAAAGAATGCCATCCCTGAAGAGGTGGTTTGGTCTTACAGTGTTCAGTGGCTCCTTTTAAACCACAGTGGATGCTTACTGGCTTGTAAGTCACACGGAGAAACAGCAAGATGAGAACTTGGCAAGAATTGTCTGCCTGCTCCTCTTGGGCAGTAATTGTTGCTAAATAAATCTGAAGTCTTATTTCTTCCAATCAAGTGTGTCCAGCTCTTCATTTGCAGCACGTCACTGACAATGTAGATAGTACGCAGCAAATCAGAAGCTTTCTCATAAAACATCCACCAAATCAAACAACTTCAGACCATGTCAAGCACTAGACTGTAAATTCAAAAAGTACGCCCACCAAAAGTGCATTTTCCTGAAGGTAAAACATAATAAAAATATAAAAACTCTCCATCATCTCTTGCATCTAGATTGCTCTTAATTTCAAAGTCCTCAAAAAGTATTTTAGACTGGAAAAGATCAAAGCAAAAGGGTTCCAGCTGTTACATACAACCTCACTTTCCCAATTCACAGATAGGCATTTTGTTTGCTCCCTTCTGAATGAGGAAAAAGACTACTTGGAAACACAAATAACATGTTTTTCAACTTAAGAGTTGACTCTTCTCTCTTCTGACATTCTTTAGGTGAAAGCTTGAAGTGTTTACTCATTCGTTGCTTACTTTTCCCCCTTGAAATCAAAGAGATATTACTTGAGTAAATGTGGAATTATGTACCCACAATAAACGTCAGCTTCCAACGGAAAGTCATTAAGGCCAGAACTTCTGTCTCAGAAGTAACTATTCTCCATAATTATGAATTTATTTTCTTGGCGGTGGGGAATCCTGGCATCCATCCTCACTGTAAAACTGTGTCTATAAAGGGGCACTGGGACATCTTAGCATTCTGATGCTGAGATAGTGACCCTGGGGACTGTGAAGGATGTAGAGGGGAAAAAACCTAACAGCTGCTAATATAGAGGATAACATGCACTCTTTTCGGAGTTCATCTGCAAGGGAAAAACATGCAACTACTCTCGATACATCTGTTTTCAGTTTCATTTACACTTTGTCCTGAACAAAATCTAAGGCCTTCAGGATTTCCTTCTCTTAATGTAATGTTTGATCTGCAATATTTTTAAAGCTAATGAAATAACTGTATGCTATTACTTTTTATTATTTTTTTAAGTGTGACATCTGTGAAGTTACATGTTTATTATCTCCCTCTCCCCTGTGACACCTGAAATTTGAGTACATAAGGTGCAAGGAGATGGAAAATCAGACCACTTAATTATGTTATACTGCAAAGCACCCTAAAACAACTGCACATGAAAGTTCTATGCATGATTTGTTATTCATCACCTAGGTATTGCAGAAGCTCACACTGATGCAGTAACATAACTTCATACAAAAATATTCCCAGAAAAACATAACCCGCTTTAACACTACTATGAAACTCACTTTCACATAGCCTTTTAATTCATGGCACTGCAAATCAAAAGCAAGCAGTGGTTCAGACAAGAAATAAAAATGTTCCAATAAGAATGTGACAGACGAAGGAGAAAGTACTGAAATGCATGTTTAGGGTATGCAGTATAAATCAGTAAAACCCGTATTGTTTAAAATCTGTATAAGATCAGCTAACTTGATGGTTTAAAGTTGTTTCCAGTTTATGCCCACCATGTGTGGTGCTTCCCTGTGGTTTGTTATTTTACTTCAATGGCAGAGGGAGGAAACCAACAAAGCTCAGTAACCATACTGCATAGCACAATGTAACCATGGAAGCATTTGTCCTCTTGTCACAGCCTCTCCAGAACGATTCAGCCATTCATTTCATTGAATCAATATTGAAGCTTTTAAGATTTATTACTTGAGGGTGGAGGAAAACTAATAAAACAAAATCCTTGCTGCTTCCCATTAAATACATCTTGTCACAGTAGGCATATTAATACCTTGTAAACACTTTACTGATGTCGTGTGGGCTATGTTACTGTCTCTCCTTATGGAGGGATTACTTGTAATGTATTTGCATTAACATGCCTGATACTCATTGAAAGAACTTAAAGGTTTCTGACACATTCGGCTGTCCTGTATAGAAGCTGAATCGAATAGAAAGACAAAAGTTGTAAGAAAACAGGGGTGGAGGGAATCTGTTTTAAAATTCATGAAAATGCCCCCGTCAAAGAGTTTCTATGTCTACTAGATCACTCTCTTAGTTATGTCATAAACTGGACATTCGTAATAATACTTTAAATGATTAAAAAAGTTGAATGGGATGATTTATTTTACAAGTACTTCGATATTAGTTAAAATATGCTAGTTATCTACAAATGACAAAGATAAAGGCAAAACTCAAACCAGCATTTTTTGTATGGAAAAGAACCATTTCTGAAGCTCTATACTGATAAATATTCAAGATTACAGGTAGCTATAGTACATGATAAATTTTTCAATTTTTGTAGTCGACTTTATACTGAGAAATTGAAAGAAAGCATAGCAAGATGTTTACAATTACGGTACCATTACTAATATCAGGAGCAGAGAGTATTAATTCAACAGCTTAATTTATACTTGCATGCCATTGTAGGTGAAAACTGAAGGCACCTTAAATACACAGTTCAAATACTTATCAATATAGCAGGCTGTGAATGCCATACCTGTTCAGAAATTAAAGCTTTTCAAGACTGAATCACATCCTTTACCATGAGATAGTCTCCCTGCTCCTGCTCCCACTCCCTCTACTATTCCCTCTCCCTTTTGTAAAAGCTGTTCAGCATACTTCACTATTCCAGCCGCAAGGCGCTTAAAATAAAGGATGAAAGTAACACTAGGATATTCCAGACAACTCCCTTGCTTGCCTATAGGCCTCTCTTCACATGGGAAGAACAGTAGACGGGTGGAAGAGGAGGCTGCACAGCTGATGGGATTGCATGGGTGTATCGGGGCCTGCGTACTGGCACTTTCCCACTCAGTGCAAACGACCTCAAAGGACTGTTTGCCAGTGAAAGCTTTTCTCAGTTGTAGCTGTACCAATACAGAACACACCTGCAGTAAAAACTTGTGTGCCAGTGGGCCTCAATCCAGGACATAACCGAGGAAAGGTCTGTATCAATGAAGATGCAACCATACCTACAGAGCAGTGGCACCAGTAAAGGTGCCAGTCAGTACCAAGAAGGCCAAAGAAAGCTTCTACCACAGCTGAAATCCCAATGCTTAAAAAATACCATGTAACACTCAACTCCTTCCTGTGGGAGGAGAACTATCAAAATCCTTAAGCTTTTTATTTCCAAAATTAAGATGAAGAGTTTATTAGAGTGACACAAAACCAGTATTCTACAATCAAGAAAAAAATTGGGATAAATCTGCAACTTAGTGCAATAGTATAGTAAAAATTCAATTAGAAACAAAATAAAAAATAAATAAGTATACAGGTTATGGAAAAGGGAAATAGAGAGCAGACATTTTAAATTTCACTGCATAAATCACAGAAAATTAAAGACATGAGGGAAAACCAGTGGGTTGGCAAGACAACGACAAATTTAATAACCATATTTTAAATCTCCATAACAATCAATTCCAAAGACACAAAAGGAAGTTTAGACTATAAATGCAGCCTGACAGCAAACCTAGCCAAAATAATGTAAAGGCTGATATGGGATTTCACTTACAGAGAGGTAAAAGAAATGAATGGAACAAATATGTGATCTTACACAAACAGTGCATTTTGGTTTAATTCTGAAAAATTATAAATTTGAATGACAGCAATTGTGCTGGTATAACAGAGCAGAATAGTTGGAGGACTTGCTGTTTAATCACATTACTATATGGTAAAGACATAGAGCAATTCTAGCAAGCAGTGCAATGCTGTAAAATGGATTAAAAACTAGCTGGTAGATGTCAAAAAGCATTCTCCAGTAAGAGATTATGAACAAAATATAAATTTCATTATAAACAAATGAAAATACTTCTATTATGCAGCTCAACAAGGGTTACAAATAGATCTGCTGCTCCTCAACACTCTCTTCCTGTAAATACAAAAATCACAACTGGATGCTTGTGATGTCAGTATTAGCAGAAAGGAAATGACAGTATTACAGTGATACAGCTCACCTGGTACACTGGTTCCATGAAAACAAGTCCTGTTAACACTGCCGAATACCTTCAAAGCTAAAGTATAGGTCATACCTTAACCAATGATCTTCTGGATCATTTTCATGTGAAGAAACTCTAGCAGCGAAGCAGCTCACCATAAGTGTCCAATGCGATGCTGCGACTGGGAAAAAAATGGAGTTAGTGTGATCTTCAGACACATCAACAGTAGATTAGTGACAAGTAGTTGGGGTGGGGGAATCATTTACCTTTGTATGTAGCACTAATGGAGTCGGTATTTGAAACTGCATAAAGTTCAGGTGTCCACATTTTAAAAACAATGCTGAAACCCACAGAGGATGCAAACAAATCAAATTCCCCAAACCTAAGAGCCATAGAAGGCAGAGAGCAAAAGTTAACAAGGTCTGAATGCTTACTTCATTTAAAACAAAAAAAGAGAGAAAGACTTGACTACAGTTCAAAAATTCCCACAGAGAAAAAACATAATGAGCACTGAAAGTGTTCGTTAATTTACTCAGGGAAAACATTTAAAAAGGTAACTGTTATTCCTGGACTTAAGTACAGATTCATCCAGCTAAAATTGGAAGGAATCTATAACAATCTTTAAAAAAGAGAACTTTCATTATCACACCACAGAAACTCTTATTCATCAATACAGGTACACGAGTAGGAATTCAAACTCTTACAGCAAAATCTCTCTGCAAAAAATTTGAAATTATTACATAATATTACATATAAATGGAAACTATACTCCATTTTTGCATACGGTCTTTATCATAACTGAATGGTTTCACTGTTAAGATTTTCTTATTTAGATGATACCTGAGCTAAGCAAAGTAAAATGTAAATCAGAAGCAAATACATAGTTCTTTATAGATTTTTGAAAACTAAATATCAAACAATGCACCCTGCTGGCTGTCTTATGGAAGGTACACTACATATTTTTATTATAAATACATATTAAATGTAAATAAAATTAACTAAAAAGTAACCTATTCATGTAGAGTAACAAAAGGGAAGCGGAAAATACATGAAATATGAAATCTGGAAATAACAGTTTCAATCCAAAGATAAATTTTAATTTATTCTCATTAAAACTATAACAATACTAAATTAAACAAATATTTTTTTGGTTGGTTTTAACGCATTTTAGAGTGAAATTGTTGGAACCTTGCTAATTAAAAAGGGTTTCTGCTAATTTTGAGGATCAAGGCCCAGATTGTAATACACTACAGCTAAACGTATACATGCAAATATTTCCACTGGAGAACAGACTGCTCTGCAAGCGTCTGCAGATTTAGCGTTATTTGCTTCCTGCATACTTTTATAGTTCTTAGATGGCTCCTCTTACCACACCTTGCACATCTTGCAGTCAGACGCAAGATCTTAATAACATCACACTTCGCCTGGACTCCACTAGAGCTGCAAATCTACCCTGACGTTACTATTTTCTACAATTTTAGTAACATTCCCAAGTACCAAGCAGGGAAGCAGAGACAGACAAAGGCTGTCTATTTATTTCTGTGTAAATCTTTTAATGAGTCATTACCATGTCACTCAAGCGATTAAAACATAAATTTAGATACTTGGCACTAGGTATCTAAATGTAAATCTAGCACTGTGGTCCCGAATCATAGAATGACTTAAAGACTTACAAAAACAGTGGTGGCACATGACATGTATGTAATTTCCAGACAGATTTTTTTTTCAATTAAAAATGGCTAACAAGTCATATCAGCCCTCCAACATCTCCTTTTCAGTTCCTTTCTATTAATTCCTAAAGATCATTTTAATATTCCTATGTGTATGCTTAACTTCCTCACTCCGATCAAGCCACACTAGACATAACATGACCAAGGGGAATGTGGTAGAGATCCCTGCAGTTGCTCTTGGAATGCCATGGAGTGATTAACACTGACCCTGTTGCTCATTGAGAATGCACTATTAGGATATGCAAAGTAACTTACACGGGGATGGAGAAAGGCCGTATTCCTATTAGCATTCATGGGAGCTATGCAGCTACAGTCTTGTTCGTCAAGTTTGGAATATACGCTTTTGTTATTGATGGGAAAATGTCACTAGTTACAAATGGTTACACACAGGGGTGTAGCAGGGTCAAAGCAAACTCCAACACTTTCTTTCCCTGTCTAAGGCAGAGTGCTGCTTCAGCAGTTCTTTTTTGACCTGATGGTACACCTCTTTAGATAAAAGAAATGGTGAAATTCCCTGCCCTGACCTTTTCTGCAGCCTCACCTCCCAAAGATTAAAGAAAAACTCCAAAAGGATATGCCATTAGTGGTGTATGATGGGACAATCATCAGACACCGCTGCAGGCATCACTGCGTATGAAGTCTGCCTTCCAGACCTCTCCAGGTCCACCCACAGCTCTGACGGGTCTCATAAAACAGTCTTTCAACAGCATGAATAGGGTCTGAGTCATCAGTTTCCCAGCTACAGACAACTACAGTTGCTTCACTTCTACTACTGAAAGCTTCCTTTGAAAAACAAAACAAAACTGGTCGGTGCCGCAGATATTCTCTGCCAGATGTGGCATGACACCTCTTAGTAGATGGAATTCTCATTCACTAAGTTATAATTACTTTTTGTCAACTTGAGATCTCACGAGAAATCTTAGGGTTTCTGGGAAATTAACTCAATTTTGTCACCTTCAGTATTGCTCTTGCTGGAAACACTGTTGGCAGAAGAGTCTACAGCAGAAGAGTCTACCTACTTGCATTTTGCCATCCCCAGAAACACATAAAATCATTCTGGGCCCCCACCAAGTATGTTCACACATGTGTCACGTAATCTGACAAACCCAAGCTTGTCTTTGGTGTACAGCAGCTTCTATGTAAGGCTGTATCTAAGGCCTTCAGTGCAGCTATGTTAATTAGCACAAGCTGTGCATCTGACCCATGATAAAAATAGAAGGCTTATTGCTGAGCAGGCTTTGATTGGGAAGATGCTATGAAATACTCTGAAGAAAAGAAAACATCCCTAGTTAGGCTCCTAAATGGTTTAGAAATAGTCCTGACATGTAAGAAACTCTGGTTTGAGGGAATCCCAATTACAGTTGGCATCTACAGCAATATTCTAACAAATGCAGTGTAAGAAAGCCCGAAAATTAGCTTCTACTGACTGTGCCCAGCTTCCTGCTGGAAGGAAATCCTGTCTGCAGGTTAGCACTGTTCCATGCTTCTCCGCAAAGGGCAGCGATCAGACCGGCCTGATCAGGCCAGCTCGTGTTTTATGCTTACTGCTGACTTCTGCACCTGAGAATATTGATATTC
Source organism: Himantopus leucocephalus (assembly GCA_003993805.1). Classification (NCBI taxonomy): domain Eukaryota; kingdom Metazoa; phylum Chordata; class Aves; order Charadriiformes; family Recurvirostridae; genus Himantopus; species Himantopus leucocephalus. The sequence continues at coordinate 53,673,411 of RSEF01000031.1, forward strand.
TTTCATGCAAAGCTTCTCTTACCTACAAGATAGTACTTCTATGCTCTTGACAGAATGTCTATGCTGAAACGTATCGCTTTTCACATTGCTTCTATTTGGCTAGGGAATACCTAGACAGCCTTAGAAATACTTTAATTTTACCCGATCTATCCCTCATCCACGACAGAGCACTGTTATAAGGTAGATACTGAAATGTGTACATATTTACTCTCTAAAATAAGCTGAGACACAAGAGCACGCAGCACGTTGATAGCTTATTTTACAATGCCTGGAAATGTGGCTTCAATCTTCTTCAGCTTCTGTGGCTGTAAAGTGTGCTACACAACAGAGCTACACAATTGCTAGCTCAGACTCAAGTCATTTAGCTTTCAAAACTAAAGTCATAAAAGAATTCTGCCTTTGTTAATAGCAAACATATTTCTAGCCTGTTGGGTTGTTCAGGAAAGTCTGAGAACATCATACAACAAAACTCAAAACCAGAAGGCAAAAAAATTCCCCTACTTAAAATTAGTTTTGGGGTTTTTTTTGTTTTTTGTTTTTTTTTTTT
>RSEF01000031.1:53674057-53693897 GCA_003993805.1 Himantopus leucocephalus
GATTAATCTGTTGAGGAACCACGACTCACAACCAGGTTTGTCTTCAGCAACAATGCAATCATTTGTTACCACGTATTTAGCCTAACTTTAACCCCGTCAGCTCTCGTAAGAAATACTGTACTTGTTCCTGCTGTAATCAAAAACTTCCTTCTAAGGAAGAAGACGAAACCCTCACTAGAATAAATTCACCAGTTCGCCTCGGAGGTCTTCCTATTACCGCCTATTGCCTCCGCACCTGCAGCAGCTGCTGACGGTTCTTCAGCAGTGAAAACCACTCTGTTAGGGAGGGAAAGCGGAAAACACCTACAGGGCTTAATTTATGCGTTCTCTCTTGCGAAAAAGGACATCAGCGTGGGCTGAGCACCTGTGAGACGCTGCGGAGGGGGGCAAAGGCCCGAAGGGGTAAAAGTAAACGGCGCGGCGACTCCTGAGGGAGCAGCGGCGCGGCGAGGCCGCGGGCACACACCGACCTTGGAGAGGCGCTGCCACAGGCCAGAGGGGCTCTTACCGGCCCAAACACACGACAGCTTCGCACCTGCCAGGCAGGGTCGCTCAGGACGGCGGATTAAAGATAAAAGCTCGCGGGCGGGACCCCTGCGCCCCCGCCGGGCGGCAGGCCGGCCCGCCCCCGCAGCGGAGAGGGGGGTTTCCCCTCACAGACCCGCCGGCAGCAGCGCCGGAGCTCTCCTCTCCCCTCCGCGGCGGCAGAAGGGCGGTGGCGAGGCGGGAGCCCCCGGGCCGCCCCTTCCCGCCTCACCTCCCCCTCAGTGGCGGCGCGCGGGCCCTTTAAGGGCGGGCGGGCGGGCGCGCGGGCGGCGCCGCCCTGTGGACGTGGCGGAGCGGCCGCCATTGCGGTCGCCATGAGGAGCGGCGGCAGGTAGGGCGGCCGGGCCGGGCCGGGGCGGGGGGGAGGCGGCGGCGGGGCCGGAGCGGGCGTTCCCCTCCCCTCCCCTCGACGGCGGGGCCGGCTGTGGCCTCGCCGGGGGCGGGGGGAGGCGGTGTTGGGTATCCCCACCGCGGAGGACGGTGTGTTCCACAGAGGCACCGGCGGAGAATGGCCGGCAGAGGCGCCGGCAGCGGCCTGCAGCCGCCGGCCGTAGCGCAGCCGCCCGCCGGCGGTCACCTGTACCCTTTGGTGGTGGCGGAGGGCGAGGGGCCGGAGGAGGAGGGCGAGGTGTCGGAGCTGCGGCCGCGGGGCAGGGAGAAGGTGCGGAGGAGCGCGTCGAGGGACAGGCTGGATGATATCGTCCTGCTGGCGAAGGATATCCAGGAAGGGGACACGCTGAACGCCATCGCGCTGCAGTACTGCTGCTCGGTGAGTCCCCCGGCGCCTCTTCAACAGCGCGGAGTGCGCCCCGGTTCCACTTCCAGGGGGTTTCTCACTTAAAGGTAACGTGAGCGTGAGGAATCAAGGTGTGATTCTTGGCACCGTCGCTCAGAGCCGACGCGCTGCGGTGACAGCCGCGCTCGTGCGCCGTCACACGCCATCCGGACGCCGTCGGAGTCCGCGATGAGGAGGGTCTTGCCAAACCACCTGCAGTATGTGTATGTGTGTGTGTGGAGCCCTCTNGGGGGGGGGGGGGGGGGGAACACCCCGCATCTGCCAAGTTGCCTAAATATTTGTGAGCAGGAGCCTGTTGTACCGTCAGGAGCGCGCTGCCCACATGCCCTACGCGTCCCTTCCAGGTGGTCACGCCGCCCCTACATCTCCTGGCTGAAGAGTTCTTAAATCAGTCTGGTGAATGGCTTTCCTACCCGCCGCTTTTGGCCGGCCGGTACTAATGAAGGCAGAGGCTTCTGTCTGGGTGGATGTCAGCCTTGTGTGTATCCTGTTGTAACGGGAAATCAGCTGTGTGTGTAGGCGGACTGATTGCTACCTGTGCAGTTTTCAAGAGGTCAAATTTAGTCAGATTCAGAATCCCTATTTACACAAGTCTTGCCGTCATCTAATTCTTCATGCAGAAACAGAATTGGGGGCCTCCTGTCATGAGCTTAGGTACCAAAGTCTTGACATAACTATTTAATAACCGTGACAGACCTTAGCCTTATTAAGCAATTCTTGGCTTCAGAATCCACCACAATTAGGTATTTTGAGCCAGCTTACTCGATCAGGCCTCAAATAAGAAATAAAACATAATTCAGTTGCTCTCTTTCTTGGAAATCCATGGAGAATGTGGAAGAACAGTCCAGGGCTTTAGGCAGAAAGCATAACTTGGGTTGCGGTGGAATCACTGATCACTGGGGTAAATGCGGCATTTGGCAGTCTTTTATGGACATGTGATTTATTCAGTGTGGTACACGTAACAAATACGCTATTACAGGAACCCAAACACTTTTTCACATTACAAGGTTAGCGCAGGCAGTAGGCAGGTTGCCCTAACCCACTTTTTCCGGCCCCACCTGTGTTGTAAGGAGAGCAGTCACAGCAATGAGGGTCTCTTGACTACCTTGTTTTGTGTCTGTCACTTCTCCTGGGGTAGGTGTACTCCCAGTGAAGACAGGAAAGATGTGAACTCGGGTACAGTGCATCTTAAAATGGGCTCAATTCCAGTGTGCTTACCAGGTGTTGCAAAAAAGTACAGATTTCCAAGTGCTTCATTATGGTGAGGTTTGTGGCTGTGCCTGCCATGTTGAGGGAGTCACTTGCCTCGGAATGATGCTGCTAATTCTCCAAGAGCACTTAAATCCTTGCAGGGTATTTCCCATTAGAGTTAAAATCCGAACTTACTGAGAGCAAAATGAGATCCATTTTTGAGCGAGAATAGGGAAAGGGGAGCGCTGCCTTGATGAAGATGACAGTTTTCAGTTACGCTTGCTTTCTGCCTTAGCTCCCATAAGCAGAAAGAGTATCCAAACCACAGCTGTGGCTAGATGAATTGGAAGCTTATAACTTTTAATATTCCTTACTCAGAAGTTTTCAATTTAATTAGGAACTCACAGTGATTACTTCACACTTAAAACAACACTCATGTAAAGTCCCATTCCTTTCACAGAGACAGTTGCTGCCAATAGCTGAATATACATTAAGTGAATATGTATGCCTGAAGTGACTTTCAGTCTTCTTATCTGAAGTGAGGAGGTTTGTTACCTCATAATTACCTTCTTGCTTTAACATTGTTCAGATTTGGTCTTTGACCTCTTCTCAGTGCTGTTTGAATGGGTATCGGTTTACAAAGAAAAAAAAAAAAAGCCCTGCCTTTGTTTCATTAGGGAAGAATTGTATTTCCCAGGGGTGCAGTACTCTTATTCAAGAGTTTCGGTTCAATGGGGCTTTGATATTTAAACTGTTGTTTTTATTTTTAGGTTGCAGATATCAAGAGAGTTAACAATCTTATCAATGATCAAGACTTTTTTGCCCTGAGGTCTATCAAAATTCCAGTGAAAAAGTTCAGTGTATTGACCGAAACACATGTCTCTCCAAAAGGAAGACCAGCCCTTCGGCCTGCTCTGTGTTCCCCAGAAGCGCAGGAAACATCACCGTCTGATAAATTCTCTGCTAATGAGACTGCTGGCAACTTCTTAAAAGAAGTGGATCGAGATATAGAAGAAATAGTGAAGTGTAATGACACAAAGAGAGAGAATCTTAATGAAGTTGTTTCTGCCTTAGCAGCCCAACAGGTCTGTTTTGAAACTGATGGTAAAACCAAGAAATGCAAGGATCCTTACTATGGAGCGGATTGGGGTATTGGATGGTGGACAGCTGTAGTGATTATGTTGATCATTGGCATAGTAACTCCAGTTTTCTATCTCCTGTATTACGAAGTTCTAGTGAAAGCGGATGTCAGTCACCATTCCACAATGGAATCTTCCCATTTGTTTGTCACAACAGCATCACATCAGAAATAAATAGAAAATGGAATAAATCCAGTGAATATTATAAATGTTGATAATCAAGGAGACCTTCAGCCTTAATAACAGAAAACGTCAGGCAACGGTTAGTCATAGACACGTAACATAGCATTAGATAAAGGGGAAACCACAGAACACAAACCGCATCTGGAACGCAGAGAAAATGCGTACTGATGTCTGACTTGCCTTTATGGGCAGCGTTCCAGTACAAGGATATTTCTGTGGATCACATAATCTCTGAATATGCCCAAGACGGGCAATTTTAATGCAAGATTGGGATATAAATTAAGGTATAAAATTGTCTCTGAAGCTTTGCACTTTTTTTTCTATTTTGATAAGAGTATGTTTTTTAATGAGATGAGGTGAAAAAATGTAGTTTGAACTAACACATGAGGAGTCTCACTGTATGTTTTACAGCTCTAAAACGGGCGTTTGGGGATATCTAACTTTTAAACATCTTAAAGTATTTATAGAATGCATAGTACACTTGACATTTTAATATCAGGTTTACAGTTGTCAGTTAAAACTGTGTTCTCATAATTTTATCTTTCTTATAGAGTAAGATTTTTTTTTTTAAACCCAATCATTCCACAATTAATTGCCACTATGAAGTTCTTTTTTAAAAGTGACTTTTGTAGAGGCAGTAGCTAATACTTAAGCTGGAATCTTCAAATCTTGTGCCTGTGGTCAACCCATTCTTTAGTACTTTTCAGTATAGGCAGTAGGATAATTAGTTTGCTGTGTATGCAACACTGTGCCTCAACGCAGTCCAGTTGAGAGTCTTGTCGAAACTTCACATCCTTCCATGATATCCTACTGAAAAGTGACTGGGCTGGACTGCGCTTCTCCTCTGGTCAGCTCTGTATGGAACCAAAGAAGTGCAGATGAGGGGCACCTAGCTGTGACTGCTCCAGTAGTCTTTATTTTATGCTATTGGATTTCCTCCCCCCTTCCCCCCACCCCCTCCAGTTAATCTCTGATCAGGACCAACTGATTCTCCAGACAAGAGTCGTGGGTACTGAGTTTGCTACTGGTCGTGAGCCCACGAACCTCAAACACTAACTTTTCCCTGAAATCTAGAATACTTCAAATGAGATCTAATGGCTGCTAGCAAGAAACTTAAATTGCAGCAGAATAGGCCAGTTGCAGCTTCGACTTGTTCTTTACGTAGTAGTGTGTTCATCAACCACTCTGTTCCTGAATGTTTCACTTGGGGTTTCATGAACAACCTTGTTTTTCCCCTCTTTTCTTCTCTACCTGAAAATGCTACAAGGTAAACAAAAAAACCCTGGACTCTTCCTACAGAAAGAAGGAGGTACTTGTGTACTCAGAATATTTTTAAATAAAAACTGAGATGCTGCCTATAATTTTTTTTGGTTATATTTGCCTTGTGGAGTAAGGTTTCCATTGCCATGTTCAACGTACCATTTGTTACCAAAGCCCAAGATGACTGACTTGAATAGGACTTACAAAGACAGAAATGGAAAAATACCACTGTTCTTTAAACTACTAATACAAGCTTTCCTTTGAGTGTCTTGACTAAATATACACAGTATAAAAATCTGATAAAGTGAATGTTTCCTGACTATTGGAGGTATTCCAAAGTGCTTTATCAACTTGAATTTTGACAGTAAAGACTCATGCCCCATCTATTCTCGGGGCACTTATTGCCCCGAGAAGTGGGGCAGATACTCTTTACTGGCATGATGAGTGTATGAACACGAATTGGGTAACTTTTAATGTATTATATTGAAGTTGAAGCAGGGCCAGAGCTTGAAGGGAAATGCTGTACAGTTGGATCTGTGAGCTACGAGCTGTGGCTCCTGAACCTTTGATCAAAGTGGTATCTGTGCATCCTATCTGTGTAGGACTGAAACTTGGCACATAACGTGTCAGTTTTCTGCTGCAGGCTTGTTTGCTGGCTTGCTTCTTCCTTCCCCTTCATTCTGTTTCTGGAACCTCAAGGTTTTAAATACTTTATCCTTCCATTTCAAAGAACATTGTCAAAGAACATGAAATTAGCTATGGTGACGTTTCAACATAAGCCTAATTTACTGCATGCACCTGAACTGATGGCTATTGAACTGCCATCGGTACAGAAGTGAACTTGATGTCAGTTGTGGTTTGACTGAGACAGGAAGGTCTCCATCCTGCTGGTGTACGAGTAGTGACATCAGTGGTTGACTGTTCCTTTTCCTCCTGTGGTGGTGCAGCTCAGTAGTTCTCTCACATATCTCAGGCTTTGGGCTTTTACAGCGTTGGAAGACGTGTGGCTTGCTGTGACCCAGTTAAGTGTGGTGGGCTGTTATTTACTTTAGGATAAGGAGTTGTTAGAAAAACACAACACTTTTATTGAGCCGTATTGTACTCTAACGAAGCGCCTAGCACGGTTCTACTATTTTATTATGTAGCATATTTCATATAGCGTTATTTTTATTTTAGAGAGTTAACTTTATGAGAAGATACAGGAGGTCTCTTTCCAAGACGGTGGGACTCCCGGTACTGGTGATCTGCAGGCGTGAGCTGGCGTGGCTTCCTGCAGGATGCGGGGGTCTTTGCTGTTTTTTGCGAAGTACAACACAACTGGCAATGCAGCATCACATGTCAGCCCTGAATAAACGGGGTAACTGCTCGGTATGGAACTTAAATCTGATCTAAGTTAAAATCTCTAGTTAGTCTTCTAGAAAACTGACTTGTTTTAAAAAAAAAAAACACAAAAAACCAACTGAGTGGTAAATCACGTTTTAGGTTAATTACAACACATTGTTGATCAGGAAGTTGTTTTTAAATTTTAAGAGCATATTGCACTGTTGGATCATGTAAAATGTGCGTGCTTTAAATCTGCTAGATTTTGGAGTATGTTGTTGTTACGGTAAGTCGGCAGAAACAAAACTTTCTAAGACTCAATTTGAAGTTTAGAAAGCAGGCACTTCTTTATTGCAGCGCTGGACGCACAGGGGATCGCTCCACCTAGTGTGCCTGCTGAGTTGCTCCACTACAAAAATCATAAACAATCAAAATATACATATTCATCATATTTCCAAAAACAATTAACATATTCATACTATTTCCGAGAACTCATTAATATATGTAAATGTCTGTGACACATCTGCCTTCAGGTACATTGGTGGTCATCCAAGATCTGCTGGTGGTCACTGACAGTCTTCCCCACTGTGTCTGCTCGCTGAGCCCGATCTTTGCGCACGCTCACCTTGGTCGCAAAATCCCATTCCCCCTTTAATCCTGGAACCTCCAGAAGGTTTTCTCGGTTTACTAACCAGGCCTACAACTTACCACTTTCGTGACAGGTATATCAAAGCTACATTGTTTAACAGTTAATTTGTAATTAAATTGTAGATCACACCTAGTTAGCATTAGACAAATTATTTATTACAAAATACATATCATGCATTTAATTTTCATGAATTGGTCTCTTGATTATACATTCTATCAATATCCATACCCAAAATAATCAGTGGTTGTTTCTATTAATATCTATTGTTTGGTTCTTGATATTTAAATCAAGGTGGGAAGGGTAAGGGGGTTTCCAAGCAGCATCACTGGTGCATAACAAATTTCTACAGTTACAGGACTCAAACAAAACTTCTCTACTCAATTCTTCATTGTTTCGTCCCATTCCTATTAGTTTCTTGATACAAAACAGTACCTACCTGGTGAGGGTCCTATGGTTACGAGTTTCAAAACACACAACATTCTAACACTCCGTTTCTACTATAATCAAATTTGGTGATTTTACAACATTGTTACAAATAGTCTTTGTATAACTATTTTATAAAGGCTGAATATACAACTTTGTAAAATAATCCTGAATGAGGACACAAGTCTTATTTTAAATAATTCTGCTTCTCTACTTTTAGAACGTAAGTAACATACATGAAATAAAGACTATTTTAGACTGCAGTGGAAGTGGTGCATATAATGTATTCTTAGCTGTATACACTTTGCAAGTTTTATTACGGGAGGCCACTACTTGTATTTGTTTTGGCCAGTTTTTATGTATGATCTAAAATAAAGATCCTTGGCCAACAAGTATTTGTTGGCAGTGGCTGCATAGAGCACGCATACCTAGCATACTGTAACTGCAGCCTTAATGGTTTATCCTATGCATGCCTTGTATGCAGAAAAGCTCGAAGTTCTAAAGTTCTGAGAACTTGTTAGTTCTGTGAAATGAGGATTAAGAAACAGGCACGAAAAATTAATGTAGTAATCAGTGAAGTTCTGAGATGGTGATGTCCCTACACACTAAAAGCAGTGCCGCCTTGTATGAAGTAGCAATGTTCTTCTGCTGTGCTGCTGAGGTAGGATTTGCATATACGCCTGTCCAAACCTGAAGTCTGCTGAGACCCAAAGAATGGACCTCTGGAACAGCACAATCTCACTTCGTTTCAGAACTGCCTTGGCACAGAGCTGTATCATTGCAGAACTCGCGTTCTAAGAGTTGGACTTACTTGCCGTTGTTAAACTAGTCCTAGAGGGTCCGTCCTAAGACTCAGCAGTTCCCTCTGAAGGACAGAGGTGACCACAGTTCACCTTTTATAGGTCTCAAAAAGACCTGATTTCTGCCAGAGTAATGTTTCTCAACAGTACAGCAGGGAGGGGGTTGTCTCTCCCATTAGCAGTATGGTGAATGAAGAAAGTCATTGGTCCCCAAGAATTAACGTCTGCTACAAAATAACATATTGTACCTGTTCAGGCAAGCCAGGGCTTGTGCCAAATTGTATTTTGGGTAGTAATGCTTTTCCAGCATTAATTCTGTAGTTCTGTCTTCAGCAAAAGCCATCTATTTGCATTCCTTGTGTGAGAGGCGAGGACTCCCGTTTACCTTGCATACAGGGAAGCAGCGGGTAGAAGAGAATACTAGTTGTACTTGAGGCACGCAAATTTAATTTTCAACACGCTTGCCTTGTTCACAACATCCATCTTTCTCTTTTATATCACATGCAAGAAACAGGCACACCTGTTCAGGAAACAACTGCTGGCACGTGTGTTGTTAAAAGAAAATGATCAGGCAGAATACATTTCCTATGCGATGCACCAGAATGTTTATTAAACATTATTAATATAGCTATGAACACTTCAAGAAAAATTGGTACACCTCTGAGGTGTGACATGCATAGTGTCTTCGTTTCATTTCCTTGACATCTGATATGAATTCTATCAGAACACTTGAGTGCTACACCTTAAGGAACAAATTCTTATTGCATACAGAAGTTCATAGAATAATGCAGTACTGTTTTCCAATCAGCAGTGAGGTGAAGTACTGCTTGACAAAATGCCAAACTTACACAAGGAAAACTTCGGTACTTTGTTTTGCTGATAAAATAATTGGTTTTGTGTTAAAACGGTTCTTTCATTAGACCTGCTAGCAGCGCTAGTTATCAGGAACAGAATTTTTTTTAAAAGTAAAAAAAACCCCACCAACCCTGATCAACTGTAATATAATAACACATAAAAAACCCCACCAATCAATAATATTTTGTATTGTCAAAGGACAATGGGATATAGAGAATGCTCTGTCATTTCCTCAAGTTTCTAATCTCAGGCATAAGTTTTCTACACTTCAGCTGTTGGTTCTTAAATAAAATTAGTGTTTCCAAACATTCTGGTTTTGCTATTCTCAGCATTCTTGTCTTGTTCATGCATCAAAATACTTCATCACGTTATTTTCCTATGTTTCTAGTTTTTTGTACTGATTTGCTGTCTGTAAGTTTCCGTCTTGTTTGATCTGTAGGAAAGTTAATAAATGCATTAACAATTACACGGATAGCTATCACCTTCCATCTCACTTCGCAGCTCTGTGAGGTAGGGAAGTTAGTATCGCCGTAAGAGGCAGAAAAACTGAGGTGAAAGTCTGAAATTCTCATCACTAATCTGCGTGCCACTGGTGAAAAGCAGGATTCCATAATTTCGCCATCTTAAATTCTGCCATATATTCTTTCTAAATGAAATTACCCTTATTACTTATACTGATTCATAAAGGTACTATAACACATTGTTAAATATTAAGGTTTCTTCTTCCCAAAATACTAAAAATAATAAGTTCTTTTAAGTAGAGTAATAGCTTATCAAAATTAATAGCTTGTCCATATTAAAGTGCATAGTGGTCACTTATTTTCAGCATAGAACTGACTAGTGCAAATGCTTAGGCACAATTTTGATTAAAATGCATACATTCTCCTGTGCAGAGGCAATACAACAGCATATAGCTTACTCCATCATTAGGCATTCCAGAGAACTTTAAAAAGGCGCACGGCTGCAAAACATTTGGCAAAAGAACAAAACAAAGGATCCCATATGCTGTTTTACAGCATAGTACACTTAAAAAAGAATTGTCCAACGTGTTTTTGGAGACTACACTTAAAACCAGCAGAGCTAAAGCATTAGTCTGTTGATACTCAGCCTACCTCCAGAATTATACTTCAAGTAGTGTAAGGCTTGAGGAGTTTACTACCTGGCAACAATAGCTAATATGTTGCTTCATCCATATTGTCATCACTACCAGCACCAAAGTCATCTCCATCTTCAAAATATGAAAAAATGTAGTCATTTTCCTAAACAAAAGGAAAAAAGCATCTATTGCTGTATCTGTGGAGGAGACAATTTATGAAAGAGGCTTTAAACTGCACTTAAGTGCCCACGTTTTAAAACAGTAATAGGAGTTTTTTCTTTCCTTATTACTTGGTAAAGAAAAAGGAAAATATTCTAATGAAGTTCTCATATCTATGAAAGAAGAGACAGTTTTTTAATGTAAATTTTGTGCCCTGTTTTAGTGATGAAAATGAATAATTGCATGTATTGATTGTGGCAGGACACATTCCTGCTTGCAAGATCTTTTTTCAGAGCTCTTTGGGAGTAACAAATCTAAAACACCCACTCAAATTAGCTACAATGAATGTAGTGCAACAAGGAAAATTGATGTAATAATGCCTCTCACTACAACTCTCCCTCAGCATCAGAGAAGCTAGGGACATTTCTTTGGCTGACAGCCAACACACTACTCCACGAGCGGGATCTGACTTTGTGTAAATAGGAAAGCTAACATCATACCTCTTCATGCTCCTCTTCATCGTATTCCTCTGGTTCTTCTGCTTCTTCACCATCTTCACCTTCTTTGTCTTTCGTTTTGTCTTTCTCATCTTCAGATTTTTCTTCTTCATCATCCTTTTCCAACTCCTGTCACAAGAATATCTCCTTTACAAGGTAATCCCATGTTACAGCAACAGCATATCCTCCACGCTACCAAAATGTTGTGCTGCAGTTAACGGCAAGACAACTAGCATAACAATGCTGCGCAAATGGTTTTTGTCAGTATTTAAAACAACATGATGTGAAGCACGAGAACTTCAAGGACTTGATCAAACATTAGTCATCAGACTTGAAGTCTAAAAAAGGATGTTGTGTGTAATAAATTGAGATTATGATTTCCCTTTACCATCCACTGTTAGGATAACTGACAGTAGAAGGCCATGTCATACTTGATAATACCACATAGATAATAATGTATCTCCACCGAGCAACTCATGGATCACCAAAAGAAAAAATAAAGGCTGTTTCACCTTTAAGCTTCCTATTCCCACATGGGGAAAACCTCCAAAACCGAGGTCGCTTTCCTCCTAAATTTCTCTTTCTGTATGTTTCTTCCCTCTCAACTTATTAAATGGTTTCATTTCCAATATCAGTAGATTGGTGAAACAGCAATAAATTTAAAAGCTCTGGCACCAGTTCCTCTTTCAGTAAGATCGAACAGTAGCTCTGCTGTTCATAATTAGGCTACATTGTTATTCAGTGAAGAACAACTGGTCATTGTGTTCAGAGTCAAACAGCAGCAAAGAAAACAGTTTCTCCACCACCAGGGTCTATCGTTACCCTCTCCCTTCTGCTACCACGTTGCAGAACAGTTGTGTGTCAGAGTAGAAGGACAAGGCCAGAAAAAGGCTGCTCTGGTTATTCCATTTGTACCAAAAAACATATTGAAGGTTTTCTTTTCCTTCAGCGATTTCTATTGTACAATTTAGAAACAATATGCACATCTTACCTCAATTTTTTTCAACACATCCACATTACTTTTAGGCTCAGAGCTTTTTGCCTTTTTTGGTTTTGCACCTGCTGAAATAAAATATATCACTATTATTTTTTTTAATATGGAAGAACACAAATGCTCTTGTTTTATTTGCTCTTAAGAGCTTACATCTTGAGTATGCCATGGAAATCTCATACTGTCTGTGTTAAAATTACCTTAGACTTTGAGCTACATCATTCATGGAGGTGTAAGTGCCCGATTCATGTAAGTGATGCCTATAAGACCAGTCTGAAATTCACTTTGAACAGATAGCTGGCCAAAAATTTGGCCAAAGCCATTCAGCTTCATCAAATACTCTTCACCTACATACTCAAAATATGTTAAAAAACTAGAACAAAATCTCAGTTGTTATTTTTCACCATCTTGGAAAGAAAAGAACTCATTAATGTTACTAGCTTATGCAACACATTAGTGACAGCTGGGTGCTTCAGATGGATAGATAAAAAAGGCAGACAGCAGTTTATTAGCTCCAACGCAGTAGGCATGGTTACTGCAGCTAGATGGCTTTTGGACCACAGTTGGCTCTCATCTAATGAGTCCACAGTGCGTATTTCCACCTAGTCCCTTGATTCATGAACATAATCTTTATCAAGTAACTCCCTACAATCCAACCTCATTACGCTACTCAACTATATGGTGGAGCAAAGGTCAAAAATAGCACTCCATCCACCCAGGTAAGAGCTACCTGAATTGCAGCACCCTAAACTAAGGTTTATGGCCCAATTCCAGGAGCGCAGTTTGACCAGCAGATGAGGAGAAACAAAGAGGTCTGGAGCGAGAGATGTTAAAACATTCAGAGAGCTCTATGAGATGTCCCGTTTCCACAATTTAACTGTCTTTTGTCTCACCTGCTATATTCAGCACGATCACATAAAACTTACAACGTAGGGCTGTACCTAACACAGATTAGCTCTTCTCAGCAGGGTAAAACTGCCTGAGTGAACTGCCATATTGGTGTAGCTACACGGCTTCTGATGGACAAGGTACCTTCAGACAAGCCAGCTTGGGTAACTTGCACCTTTTTTATGCTAGGCTGCACTAAGAGGTATCAGAAAGAAAAACTGTGCATTGATGGAGGGGGATATCCTTTTTGGAGCAGATAGTAACCCAATGCAGTTATATATTTTATCTGGCCTAATACGGAAGCAGAACTCTAAGAGCTGCTAAGAAGACAACTATATTTTGTCAAAAGCATTTGTCATAAATAACCTTCAGTTCACTTCAGTGCTTTGCCTAGGAAGGGATTTTGTGACAAAAAGCACTGCACAGAGCTGAGTGGAGTCAAGCTGCTCTGTAATAACATACGAACAGCGTCAAAACAAACACATCCAGAATGAAGTAGGCTTTTTAAGTAAAACAAGTGGAAAGTGTGATTCAAAATTAACATCTCTGCACAAACCCCTGCAGGCTTCTAGAGATAATGCTCATAGAACAAATAGCCTGGAAATGAAAACAGACATGCAAGATCTTTCCCTAGATGCTGAGCTTACCATAAATTAGAGACACTGACCCATCATTAGTAGAACTTCAAGCAAAATCGCTCCTTACATCCATGTAGCTTAGAGGTGCAATGCGATGCAATCTAACCTTTCCAAATACCTGTTTCTTGGTCTTAAATGCATGCATCTGATTGCTATATACATATGCATATAGCTGGCCTACATGAGCTGAACAAAGTCAACGCTTTGTTTTTGGTTTGGGTTTTTTTTGGCAGGCGCTGCTGCTATCTAGGATACTGTGCTCCACAGCCAGGGATAAGTGTGGGAGAGATGCGGAATTCTACCCAGAGTTTTGTCACTGCGAAGGCAGGTGGTCAGGCCTTAGGTTACAACATTCAGGGAAACCAGAAAGGGGGACAGGGAGGTGTGTTAAAATGAAGCTGTCGCTGTACGTGTAACCGTGTAGCGATCCCAGAACCACTCCTGCAATCTATGAAGGCAGAATGGTAGGAGGCCTGTCTGAATCTTGGCGCAGATTCGCTCCACTCCCTCACCTTTGTTCAACTAGATTATAAAGTGTCACCTAAGATAACTGTCCTCAAAATTCAACAAGGATATGTACCAGAAGGGCTAACGTGTCACTGATCAGCTATCTACAAACCTCCTGAGTCATATGACTTTTGTACAGCCTCTGCATCATCAGGATTCCCCCAAAAAACTAAAACCACATGATTTTTCCTTTTAGAGGAATCTGGCTTTTTTTATCCAACCAAATTCTGACGGTCAGCTGATCTTTGCCATTACAATTATGTAGGAAAATGTACTTTTAAGAGCAAATAGAGAAACTGGTACAAAAGAAAGAGAGGGAAATTCCCCACTGTGAGCAGTGATTCTCTCTTTGTTTATGATAATTGCATTATTGTAACAAGAAATAATAAATCAGCATTTATGATTTTGTTGGATCTTGGGGAGCTAATTATTGCATCGAGGCTTATAAAACCTAATGCAGTTTCTTCTTTTGAAAAAAAAAAGTAGGTATGTACTGGTTTAATCTTTAAAGATTTTGCAAATAAGTATTTAATTTTCAGTTGAATTTTGCAGTCTACCTTTAGTACTATGCTTCTCAATGACGCTCTTAAAAGGAACAAAGCTTCCAGCTGAGCCAGTCTCCATGACTACTGCACATTCCCCTTTCTGTTCCTATTTTATCCTTGAACTGAAAAATGACACATGAAGGACCTGGACAAAGAGAACAAGAAAGTAAACAACTATATATAACAGACAGCTAGATACAGGAGGCCAAGTGTTATTTCACATCAACAACGCAACAGACTTGTGCAGAGAACTTAAAATAACACTCATGCAAACCAGAAAAAGAAATGACAACTTTGAAAAACAAATACACATATGATGCTGTGTAATAAAAAAGTTTTTTCCTGTAAGAACAACCAATACCAGCTCCAACTGCTGTTGAAGGATCTGGTTCACAATTCTGCAGAAGAAAGCTGAAAATAAACAAAAAAGTAAAACCTGGGAAAATAGAAAATAACCTACATTAAATCACATATAAAAGGCTTAAGAAAAATGGAACAGTCAACTAAATCATAAACAAGATAACTGAGAAACCCAAAATATAAAGGCAATCTGAACAGCCAGCTACTCATTGAATAGAAGAAGGGTGGGTGTTGACTAAAGGTACAAACTTTCAAACCAAAAAAGTTTTGTGTTTTTTTTAATCTTTCACTGTTACATATCTTATATGTTAATATGGTACATCAATATGAAAGGCATGAAAGGAAGAGAAATCTGTTCCGCGAAGTTAAAACATCCTACAGAAGCAAAGCAAAACCCATAAAAGACAGGCAGACTAGTAAATTATTCAGAAAAAATCTGCCAAAAGCCCTGGTTATTCAGACTAATTAACATTTCTATCATTTTTTTTCCCTAACCAGCTCCAGTATGTCTTCTATCACTCAACTAGTGTGTACTAAACGCCTCTTAAAAATACGTACTATACCTTTTTTGGCCTTTTTCTTTGGCTTCATCTCTCTTGGGAGTCTTCTCCAATCTGTACAGAAAATAGCTTTAATATATTTGAATGATGACTTATAGCAGTAATCCTCCCCCTGCCACCCACCAAGGAAAGGCAGGGGCCCCTGTTATGCATGATCCTATTTACATGCATGCCTTTTAGCATACAACAGTTTTACGGAATTCTAGCTGTACTTTAAATTGAGGAACCGGAGTGAGGACGGGCATTTCACCCACTTAATGACAAGTGGCATCTGCCCCAAAGAGACAAAGTTCAGCTCTTCCAGTGGCCCACATGCCCTTCAATTTATATTCTGTAATTAAGTTTGCAGTAGTGAGCTATACAGATATGGTTGTGGAAGTTTAATGTTATAAAACCCAGCTACCCCTGACTGACACATCAGGTTGGGTTCTTTTTAGTAATATAAATGTTTGCTCCCAGTTCAAAATTGGTATCTGCATGGTGAGTAAGGGAAAAAGGAAAGCTAGAGTGAGAGCTAAAGCTCAAATTTTTGCTGCAAATCAGTTGTTTCAACTTCATAAGTAAATAAAATCAATTTTTTTTACCCTTTTTTCTTCATCAAAATTATACTTTGCCTGCATCTGAAAACATGCAAAGGGTGGCGTAGCTCTCAACAAGGAATACATGACTTGGTAAGGATTTGCATACTTTCTTTGACAATCTCAGGTATTACCTGGGGTCCATGTTGGATGCTCCTTTTCACTGTCATGGTACTTGTTACTGTACCTCTCTATGGAGAAGGATAGAAAGAGTTATTGAATTAAATTAATTTAAAAGACAATCCAGACACTGTTCTTCATATTTTACTGGAACTAAACATACAGTGTATTCTTTTAATCCCACATCGAACACTTTCTTGTGCTGTTGTCAAATATTTTAATGTTTACTGTCACTACTTTGAGCAGTTCTCGTAATTCCCAGGGCTAATCATTTGCTAAGTACTTGCAAGACCTGGATTTTATATCCCCCCCAAAATGGCCAAAACCTCAAACATTGCTTTGCATTTCTGGGGTATCTCCTTTCAATCAAAACACTTCCCTCCCACGTCAAAAAAAAAACCCTCCAAAATTATTATAATTTATACTTCTGTCCTTGGAAAGCATGAAAACATAAAATGCAGATATAATCAGGGCAACTATGTTGAAACATCAAATGAACGCTAACTCTTCTACTCTTCAACAGTTTCACAATCAGACCTTTGCTACAAAACCAGTCAGTGACATTTATCACCACTGTGCTAATGATGAAGAGTATCCAGAATACCCAGGTCTCAGAAGGGTGCATCTCAGACCGATTATGATAAATTCCCAAGACTTTAAGTATTTCTGCAATGGCAAAGCTTTGCAGCATAACAGTGATGTGTCCTAAACAGCAGCAACACATTTTAGTCCATTTAACCTCTTTCCAGACACAAAACTAAACTGAGAAATGCACTGTAAATAATACAGTAGTGATACAATTTAACTAAATCCACTTATACTGCAAAGAAGTGTGTCTAATGACAAAAGCAGTATCAAAACATAAACATTTTTAATTCAGTCCCATTTTTTGTTACCATATTACCGTGCCCAACTGCAAAATCTATTTAATGCAAAATTGCTGATTCAGATTGCATTAATAACTCATTACTCAAACAGGGATAATTTGTACAAAAAAAAATGATAACAAGGACAGCTTTCAACCTCTACAGTCAAAGACTTCTAACATACTCACCAGAGAAAAGGAAGGAAGACATCAGAAATGAAGCTTGATTTTAAACTGTTATGATGAGGGCAAGCAGAAAACCTACTTAAAACTGTGCAACAAAGAACTTGCATTTAAAATGACAGTGTCAAAAGAGGCATTTAGTGTAGGTGGCCTTCACGGATGCTGTAGGAAACTGTCAGCACAGAGAGGGAAAGGAAGTAGTAGCTTTGATTTCGGCTGGAGGCTCTTTAGCGAAGAACTAACTGCTGATGCCATGAGAAACAAAATACATCCAACTGACTCTCGCCACTGACAGCTAATGAACCCACTGCCAAGGTGACAGCCACCCAGTCATAGCAGATATTTCTACAGGAAAAATATGAATGATTCATAGCTTATGAAAAAAGGAAAACAGAGGCCTATAGAATATGCCTGCTACTCACTCAAAGGGAATGTTGAAATGAATGATGAAAATCTATTCTATATGGCACACTAACACATCAAAATTGCCAGGAAGTATTAGATGTGGCTTTCATTTACTACCTGAATAATGATAAAATAGCTATGATAGGTAAGCTAAGATAGATAGCTATGTCCTAACTAATTAAAATGTTTCCCTTCTCACACTTCAAAGGACCATTTGGCTCACAGATGTTGTGCTGATGGTTTAAAACGATCCATTTGCTCTGGCATCAAAGCCAATTCAAAAAGTTCCTGCCTATTAGTCCTACTAGACATTTTGATGAAATACAGGGGAGCAAAGGGCTGTAAACCAGATAACAGAAAAGATGAGTTAAAAATAATCTACCCTGGGGCAAGAAAGTGATTTTCTTAAAGCTAGGCCATTTCTGCCACATAATGCAGTCCCAGAGACAACTGCATAGTGCGACTGAAATGAAAGCAAGCTTTTTAAGCTGCATACCACCACTGATGTAATTATGCCCCACCACTCAGATGAGGCATTTTTGTCCAGCTACCTGTTCAGGAAAAAGTTAGCTCAATTTACCAACTTACCCTTGGGGAGATGATGAGAACATTTGAAGCATTATTTGAGTCTATCAAGTGGCTGTCTACCTGCTTTCCCTGCAACTGCCAGTTTTTGTAGAAAAACAGTCTTCAAAGCTGGCAGTACTACTAAGGAGCACACTCAGCAACAAGAGAGAGATCACTCCATCTCAGAAAGAAGGCTGCAGGAACAAAGACGATTTTGAGATGAACAGTAAGAATGATCACATGAGGCCAAGTTGGAAAAGAGAGATAGTATGTTCTCTTACAGTGACTGATTCCTTGGAAATAACCCTGACAGGCTCTCAGGCACAGCAGTTTCCTTTTTTTTGTGCCTCAAACGGAAATAGCAAACTTCAAGCCTGACAAAGATCAAGAGCATGGCAAGCCTCTAGTGAGACGAGAATCCAAAGAGATTGAAACTTGTTTACTCAGAAGATGAAAGAGGAGATGTGATAAAAGAGTAATTTGGAATTCTTCTACCATCATAATGGGATCTAGAAATGAAGATCAGATCTGTTCTCCTTGCCTCATAACCAAGGTTGTACCTGGCCACACTGTCAGGGTCCATCCAGGGCTGTGCTTGTGCGGCACTATGCCTGCCTGCCGTGTCCTGGTGACTGCTGGGCTCCAGCTGCAGGTCAGAGGAAATATTCTGCCTTTTGCGAGCCACAGTATCTGGTTGGCAGTGTGTTCACTGCTCAGACTGCAGAGCGCTGCTCCATTTTAAACCATGTTTTAGTACAAGAACAAATGGGCAATCAATGAAGTGTGTTAATTAGTGTTACATTCAAAGCCTAATAAAAAAAGAAAGGCACTCAGTCTCAATAACCTCTAGAATTCACCACTACACCATGAACAAAAATTACCAAAAATGCAGAGGGGATTGAACTATGTACCAGTATCGTATCAACATCATGAATATTCAGTCAGAAAATATTCTGATGGTTTTGGGGTGGAAATTAAACTTCACTTTTTAAAGTTCAAATCAGCTCTCATTATTCAAAATAAGCACAAGATAGATAGGAAAAGATTACCCAGTGTTGTGGTTTGAGAAGCCCACAACAATTTATTGTCGTTTAGACAATTATTCTATCACCTGATGACCCCTTCCCACCCGGGAAGGGCAATCAGGAAAAAAACATTGAAACCCAGGGGTTGAAATATAAACAGATTTAATGGAGTAAGACTAGATAATTAACACTAATAACACTAAAGTACCAATATTGATCCTGATACCAATATAAAATATGCAAGGATTATACTCAGCCAATTCTATCAGTAGGAAGCTGGACACTCCCATCAGTAGACAGCAAATGTTGGACACTGCGAGCACTGCGGCTTCGGAAGGGAATGAAGGCCTCAGGGGTCTGGCACCAGGGCAAAGAAGTTCTCAGGATCACAGCCATTAAGGGAGAGAGAGCACTTCACAGCAAACTTTCTAATTTATATTGAATGTGCCGTTCACAGTATGAAATAATCCTGATGGCCAGCTTGGGTCTCACTCCTCCTCATCCCTGCACCTGGTGAGCTCAAAAAACACCGAGACCTTGAAACCCACACACCATAGCTGGCTATAAAGCAAGTATTTTCACAAATTCAGGTGCTAGAGCCTTCTAAAAGTGCAGTTTTCCCAAGCATTAGACGAGAATCACAGGATCCCAGAATGGTGAGGGTTGGAAGGGCCCTCTGGAGCTCATCCAGTCC
>RSEF01000031.1:53693997-53707905 GCA_003993805.1 Himantopus leucocephalus
CCCAACTCTCCAGCCTGTCCAGGTCATGCTGTATGGTGGCACAAATTAGTCCTGTGTCGCTTAAACCAGGATATCCACTGTTTGGCCACTTTGGTTTTCTTAAACATTTTTGTAAAGCTTTCTAGTGACTGCCTGTTGCACTGACTGGGCCTCAGGTCTGACACATGCGGCATTTCCTAAGATGTTGTATTTCCTATTTTCCTGTAACAGCACTTGCCATTTATACCATTCAGAACAAGCACACAGGAGGATGATAGAACCAGGCAAAAATCACAAATGAACAGAAGCAGTCCTTACAGTAATAATCTCCTGCCCTGCTAGATTTACAATACCGCCACAACAAGGCAAACAGACATTAAAGTCTTCCTACCCTGCTGCCCTTTCCTTCTTTCCCACTAAACAGTTTTCTCACTGGAAAGCTTGGATTTTAACAGTATAATGATGTATGGCTGGATGTCAAGTATAGGAGAGCATTTGCTGTTATCAAACAATAACAAAACAGTTAATTTTTAATTATGTAGAAGCAAAAGACATTCTTAGCTCAAGTAGAATAAGATCAAGCTTTGGCTTCTAATCCAGCTCTGCTTCTGACGCAAGCCTCAGTAAAACACTTATCCTCATCTCAATCTTCATATTTCAGGTAACTTGTCAGTAATACTTACCGATCTTTCCTGAATGGATTTAGGGGGGGAAAAAAAAAAAAGTACCTTTTAGAATGTCCAGCTATTAAATGTAACATTGATTATTTTAAGTATGTCTTTACACAATTAAAATGGAAGCTGAATTTCAATGCTAGTATTTACTACAGATTTCTTTGCTCCATTGCAAAACTTTTACGGTATTTTAACATGTCTATTTTGCTTGTATTGGTTAGCATATAATTGAAAAAATGTATATAGTTGGTCTAAATGTTTCTTACTGTATATCAAATGGAATAGATCTTTGATACCTCTCTTTTTCACACAGTCGTTGCTTTCCAGTTACAGCACTTGTAGGCGTGACCCACAACTTCAGTAAGTGTAAAAACAGAAAAATTCCCTATTATCTTAAGCTGTCAATTTTTATTCCTCATTATGAGTATAAAGTACATCTTCAACACATGCATTTCACTACACCATCCTTCACAGAATAATAACTACTGAAGATATAGATAAAAATAAAAAGCACACAAACAAACCTTCACGATCTTCTTCTACTGACAAAAAATATGGCATTTTTTTCATAGTTCCTCTAAGATCTTGTTTTAAGGCCAACATGTAATCTTCATCTTCTCCTGTTTTCAGAGGCACTGGTTTATTGTCTGTACTCTGTACAAATTATGTTTATTATTTATAAGGTCTTAATATCCATCAAATACACAGGAACACTAACAAAAGCTACAATAAATACATCTAATCACAGAAGAGTGCAACTATGCATTATGCTACTTCACATGTATACTGCATTCTGACATGCGTAACTACGTTTACAACTTTATACCTTTTATGACTTCACTGTATCTCTCTACAAAAATGTATCAAGAAATCAAGGGAAAAAAATACTAACACTGTGAAATAGTCATTCATAGACATGCTGAGCTCTTAATTGCCAAAAGTGTTTTTCACACCAGCCTGACTTGCTCAGAAACCATTGCTTCTCTCTTCAGTCAGAGCTGCGCTGGCCTTAACCTCTTCTAAAACAGTGTTTTAACCCCATTAAGTATGATTACTCTGAATCATACAGACACCCTTTCCATGACCATTGTCACAGAAACAGGTTGTGTTGTCATACAACGAGGTAGCACACAATTCAGTTTCTGTCAGTTGAATTTAAATGAATTGTTAACGTTTGGATTTTGGTGGGGTTTTTTTGAACTATGAATCTTGAAATTGGGAAATTTAGAATAAATAAGCGAGAAGTGTTTTAAAAATATACAAAACTCCAGAGACAGAGACAGAGTTACAGAATGGATGTTGCTTCTCTCACACGACAGATGGTGCACAATCAGTACCTGAGTGGCAGGTTGCAAAGCACAAAGTGCTATCACAATCCCAGAGCTGGATCATGAAAGGAGACTACTGCTTCCAGATGTATTTTCCAGTGGGCCAACATTTTAAATTACTAATGTTGCTGATGGTAAGATGATGCTCCTTAATTGGGTTTCTAATTGCATTTACAGGAAATTTGTAGGAACTCGGAACACGTCTATGGGAAATATGCAATAGCAACAATTCACTGCTTAAAATGTCACTGCAAGTCATACAACAGCTGTAATATACTTTTGGTCACTGCCTAATAATTAAATTTAACACTTGAAATTTTTATTGATCCTAGTTATGCCACTGGCTAAACTTTGACTTTTTTGAATGGCACTAGATTTCCTCTGACAAGTTTACCTTAGTTCTGAAATTCTGTTCACAGCAGGAAGAAAGCATCTTTTACTTCTCCATGGTATATGGATATACTGGGGCTAGTAGTTCTCCTACAAGACTGATCCATTGCTGACTATAACTGCAAAAGCTGTAGTTCACACAGAATTCAGTTTCCTTGGGCTATCAAGCAGACTGCAACATTCACATTAGGAACAGTTACATATGGCTTTGCATCAATGAAATCACACAACTTAATTGTAAAGGTGGACTAAGAGGACATATAACATTTGGTTCAGTAAGTCAAAACCTGGGGTGAAATAACTATTCAGAGAAATCTCAGCATAGTACCAATTATATATCAAACTTGCAAGTTCTGTATCATAGCATATGAGACTGAGAAAAATTTCATGCACCTTGATCAAACCCTGACATAACTGGGAAGTTCTGCTGTATAACTGCAACACTATAAGACTACCTTTCCACTTCAAAATTGTCCAAGCTTCCCTGCATATCCTGCAAAACGCAGTCAGAAAATGCTCTTTCTTCCCCTTTAATTTTCAAATACAGACCAAATGCCAAACCTCATTGAAGGTTCCTTAATTACACAAAATATCTTCCAGTTACTTTCAAATTATTTTCAAATGCTGGCTACTGCGGTACAAGACAATCATCCGAAATCTCTGCATCAACAGTAAATCTCTAAAATCAGCAAACCCGTTCACAGCTTCAAAGACTAGTATAAGTTCATTTAAAACAAATTCACGTATCCAGTGTTTCCATTACTGTAATGTCCAGAAAACCAAATCATGATGAGGACTTTAACAAACAAACATCTTGCAAGCAATCTAGTTAAGTACAGGATACAACAGGTAGCAAAGGAACAGAAAGTAATAATAAGAAAAACAATAATTTACTGTAAGTACTTCAAAACTGACCTGCAGTACTTAGGGTTGTTCATATATTTCATTACATTACCTAAACATGAGCATGAACACACTTTACCTGAACGCAGAGTGTGGTCTAAGAAACTCTCTGTACTTACAGGAAATGGTGGTGGAGGCTGACACACGACATCAGGTAGAGCTGCACCTTTACCAAAGCCAACAGCCTCAATATTGAAGGTAAACGCAGCACGTCCTCTTCCTCTACCTGACCCAGCCATTTGGAGTTACTGAAAATATTACAGATTTTTAAAGATTTGTTTTTGTTACATGTATCAAATGCATGTATATATTACCTATAAAATCAATGTCTAACAAAGATTACAGTAATTTTAAAACCACTCTCAAAGATCATTTTAAATAGCAAGCCATTTTTAATGCCCATATTAGGTTCTTCCACGTACTATAAATTTGGCACATGCCTAAAATCAACTCCACTCCCTCATTTCTGCTAGCCACCTCTGCATGCCTGAAATTACCTCCTCACCCAGGAATTTTAAACTTTCTTCTTCTAAACCTTAGACGCACTGACTTGAGTTCAATCAGGGCAGAAGAACCAGAAACAACATTTTTAAAAAAAAAAAGAAAAAAAAAGTTCAAGGGACCTGAACATTCTGTGAATACCTTTTGCAGTTTCTGAACTTTTCTCCAAAAAAGTTTGTGTTTGCCACTCATGGCTTCTTCATCCTTCCAATTATTTTTTCCCTTTACCTTTGTAACTAGTTTTGGGTACTGATAAAGAGTCAAAAGCAAAGAGGTTCAAGGTAAAAGCATCAAAGGACTCCAGCATGACTGCAAGCTAAATGCTGATAAAAGGAGGTTGTTTCTAACTAAAATATTTCACCAAGGACAAAAAAGAAAAATAGCCTGAAAGCTACATTTACAGTCTCATCTCAACACCTTCACTCACTACCAATCCTTTCTCAGGATTGTATGACCCATGGGTTGGCAAGTAAAGCAAAATACAAGAAACATTTTTTGCAGGGAAGATGTCAAGAGATGGGACTCAAGAGAAGCCCGGCTGAAGCAATGCGCTAGTGCTCTCTCCCCAAAACCATGTAAAGATCAGTTCAAGGCCCCAGACCAGAAATTCCAAGTGCTGTGTACCATTAATTGCAAGGTTACCATATTGCACCCTGCTTGGTAAGAACGTGCCTGTTCCAGACTTACTACTGTACCTGTACCATCACATCTGTTCCCACCACTAGCGTGCGGGTGAGATAGCAAGCTCAAACAGGAAATAAAAGCAGTGCAATACCTACCGCTTCTCATACCCTTGTCTAAAATAACAAGAAATCCAGGAGAGGATTATGATTAGGAGCAAAGACATACATACTTGCAATTAAGATCTTTTAAGATTCCCTGAAATAGAAGCAATGGTCTTTTTGTTAAATGCCAGCGAGAAACAGGTTGATGCGAGAATTTTCCTACTTATTATTTCCAACAGGAATAAGCTCTACGTGGATAAAACTAAATCACATTATATATTTCCACATCACTCAGCAGCACAGAAAACTGTCTACAAATAAGCAGAAAGACCTAAATAAATCATTTTAAGAAAGACAACAAAGCAAAAGCTAAGCCTGAGCATTTAATTAAGTGGAAATGAAAAAAAAAGGAAAAAAAGATAAAAGAAATAGCAAAACTCATTTGAAAGCAGGATGAAAAGCAAGATGTGAGCCTGGCAGAATGGAGAAAGAGAAAAGATATAGTAAAGCCCCAAACATGAGCAATTATATTATCTAGGTGTTGAAAAAAGATACCAACAACAGAAGAAAACAAACAAACAAACAAGAAGCTACAGGCGATGTCCACCAGGCAAGGAGAGGCACACTGTTTGCATTAAATATAGTGAATATAAAGATACATTTTTAAAATGCTCCTGTAAAATTAACTCGCGTAAGATTCGCTTGAAATAGCACATTAGTCTGATAAGAAGTAATGAGCTTTAAAACTAGTGGTATTTCAACTCTGCAGTTTTACTGAAACCTGGGATTTTTTCCAAGCATACTGGCTTAGAAGCTTTATCCCTACTGGCACCATAAAGTGACGGTAACAGATGACTGGAGAAAACCTGACAGAAAAGTTGAGTTGTACAAGCATGACAAAGTTACCATGACAACTCATGTTTTGGCTGCCATGAGGGACACCTAATGGAGCACCTGCGCACATTTTTATGTTTACAGACAGTCTGCGTGTCATTTACTCTATAAATGAGAAAGCGAATTTCAGATTTAAGCTTTTAAAATTCCTTCACAACTACATACGCTGTTGCTCGGGCAGTCAGTCAGGGGAAGGCTGCAGAGGCCCTCAGGAGGGAAAGGCCCGTGGAAATGGGGTCTCCGCTGGCTTCAGGGTGGCTGCTGCGATGGCAGCGGGCGTGAGGAGACTTGGACGAGCTCTCGCTATTGCACGTTTTGCTCAGAACTCTCGATCGTGTTCGGATGCTTGATTTTCAGAGACAGGTGCAAGCAGTGGAAGGGAAGACTGCATAAAGGTGAAAAGACTGAAATTTAAATACTGAGCTCTTGTGCTGTTTTTTTTTTGTTTCTTCACCTGATGCCCCTGAAGGTAAAAGGGTGAAAATATTTGTCACCACAGCCACAAGCCCCTGCCATCTGGGAATACACCCCCTCGGCTCCTCGTTGCCCTCTCCCCGCATCCTCCCCTGCTCCCCTCACCGCCTTTACGGCTTCACCGTCCCCTCCACAGACGGGTCTCAGCTGCCTCCCCTGGGCAGTGCCCGGCCCTGTCACGACAGGGGAAGGGATTTCAACCCCTCCGTCCTCTCACACAACAGCTGAGGTCCCCCGGCCCACTCAGGGCACCCTCACCCCCACTGAGGACCCCCTCAGGGCTCCCTCACCCCATCTCAGCGCTTCCTCACCCCCCCTCAGGACCTCCTCAGGGCTCCCTCAGCCCCTCTCAGGGCAACCCCACTGCCCCTCTGGGCAACCTCACCCCTCCTCAAGATTCCCTCAGGGCCCCCTCACCCCCGGCTGCGCTCCCTCAATCCCCCTCAGGGCTCCCTCACCGCCCAACAGGATCCCCTCAGGGCTCCCTCACCCCTGTCAGGGCAACCTCACCCCCCTCAGGTGAGGCATCACCGCCCCTCGGGACCCCCTTATGGCTGCCTCACTCCCCTCAGGGCTCCCTCAGCCCGCTTCAAGGGCTCCCTCACCCTCCTCAGGGTAACCTCACCGCCCCTCGACACCCCCTCAGCGCTCCCCCGCCGCCTCACCCGCCCGCCGCCGCGCTCCGCCCGCGGCTGCCGCAGTGGGTCGGGCCCGGGCCCGCCCGCCCCGCCCGCCGCCGCGGCGCTGAGGGGAGGCTGGCGGTGGGGGGGGAGCGGGCGGCCGGGCGATGTCGGCGCTGGAGTGGTTCGCCCACAAACCCCTGGGCGACGGGATCTTCTGGATCCAAGAGCGCTTCTACGAGTCCGGCAACCGGGCCAACATCTGGTTGGTGCGGGGCTCGCAGCGGGACGTGGTGATCGACGCGGGGCTGGGGCTGCGCAGCCTGCCCGACTACCTGCGGGCCGCCGGGCTGCTGGCGCCGGCCGAGGGGGCCGGCGAGCGGCCGCTGCTGGCCGTGGCCACCCACGTTCACTTCGACCACTCGGGGGGACTGCAGCACTTCGAGGAGGTGGCGGTGCACAGCGCCGAGGCGGCGGCCCTGCTGCGCGGCGACAACTACGAGGCCGTCACTTGGCTGTGGGAGCGGGAGGTGGCGCGGCCGCCGCGGCCCGGCTGGCGGGCACGGCAGTTCCGCGTCCCCCCGGTGCGGCCCACCCGCCTGCTGCAGGAGGGTGAGTGGGGAAAAACTAAAAAAAAAAAAAAAGGGGGGGTAAAAATTCTTCTTTTTGCCGGTTGCGAAAGTATTGGCGGGAACGGGGGAAACGTGCGCAGAATGCCCTGGGCTCGCCTGATCCGTTTGCCTCGTGGTGCAGCGGGGTTGTTTTTGCCTTAGAATCACTCGACGGTAATTATAAAGTGGGTGACTGAGTAATTGAGCACCCCAGGTTTAGCCTTAGGCTTCCAACCGTATGTCACCATGTCCATCAGCTCTGTCACCGGATGGCCCGGATGGTTGTTGGTGTCCCTGCCCGTGGCAGGGGGGCTGGAACTAAATGATCTTTGAGGTCCCTCCCAGCCTAAACCATTCTACAGTGCTGTGATTTATAAACTGTCAAGGCGTAGCAGTGTAAAGAACAAAGCGATTTATTGAAATGCATACTGTGAAGAAGACAGATTTTGGTTTACAGGATTTATGTAAATGTAACGTTTACAGAAGTGGCTTGTTGCAGATTAAAAAAAAAAATCCATTTAGTCTCCGGTAGGCAACAATGACTGGGTTATTTTGGTGACAGGCAGCCCACCTGTACAGTATGGTGAAGCAGAAGCTAAAGGGCAGGTGTCCAACAGAGAGGTGACACCTTTTGCAGGGGACTTAAGTCTCTTCTTGGCTGTATTAGGCCATCCCACCTAGGTGCTTGGAAAAGCAGAACTGAACTGACTGAAGGCTTCAGAGAAAATTAATGAATTAAAATAATAGACTCATAAGAGGGTTAGAGTTGGAAGGGACCTTAAAGATCATCTTGCTCCAACCCCCCTGCCGTGGGCAGGGACACCTCCCACCAGACCAGGTTGCTCAAAGGCCCATCCAGAACTGATATGACATTTAACTGTGGGCAGTAAACAGAAGTTTAAGTTCTTCTTCTTTTTTCTTTAAAAGGGAAGAATTATCAAAAGAATAATCTTGTAAGAGAACAAGCACACTCTCTGCCAAAGTAGCATCGGAGTTTCTAAGATAATGTTTGTTGAGACATACTGCATGGAAGTGGCATGTCATCGTGGTGCATGTGTCATTGCTGTGGGGTGAGACTATCCAGAAATGCTGAAAATACAGAATGTGGCAGGGGCAATATTCTGTTACAGTCCAAAGCTGCAGCTTTTGCTTGCACATTGCCTGCTTCGTTTGTTTAGTTTTTGCATTGCCTTAATCTTACCAGATATTCCAAGCATTTTTCATTTTGGCTCTTCTAGATAAAATTGCATTTACTTGTATTGTGCCTTGCCATTTACTGTTTTCCTAGTAACTTGTATATTCTAAGACTCGCAGTTTTCTTCAGCTGTCCCAGTCCTTTTTTTTTTTTTTCTCAAATTCTGCACATTTCTTCTTTAAAGTTTGGATGCCATATTCTGTTTCTTTGTACTCTCTTCAGTGCCAGGAGCAGTCTGAAACCCACCGAAACACTTTGCTCCGGTAATGTCACCACCTCCACTGATGTTTCATTCACTAATACAGGCATTTTCTGAAAAATATTCTCAATAGTCAAGTCTATTTCTTTCTCCTACCAAGGCTTCCCAACATTTCCCTGAAAGAGAATTTGGCTAAAAAGTTCTCTCTAATAATTTTTAAACTAGCTGCTTCTGCAAAGGTAGGGATGCACTCCCCTGTCGGGTACTGCCTGGTCAGATGTTAGTTCTTCGGTGACTTCCAAACGCTGTTCTGGTATTTTCAGTAACCCTTTTCAGCGGAGTACCAAAGGTCCTGTCACAAAAGGTCTGCCTTTCAAGAGTTAAGTACCTTTAGGCTTGCTGAGTCTTGAGTAAATTTGTGGCATGCTTGTCTGTGGTGTTGGTCAGGTCTGTAACTTTCCAATTTCTAATACACTAGAGATTTGGTAACTTCTTGTTCTCCCTGGAACTTGAAATGCATATTACAGTTTTAAGAATTGTTTCACGATGGTACTGGTTGATATCTCTTTTATAACTGTTTCACAGAGTTGTTAAGCAGCTGCTTCTGAGAAGGTTGCTTATATGTTGATTTTCTTTCCCTACACAGCCCTGAAGTTTACATATTTACCACCTGTAAATTAATGGGGTTTGCACATTTTTAATTAGCTGGCATTACAGTTTAAAACCCACAGTAGACTTAGCTGGCCTGTTCTCCATTCCTAGACTGACTTTCTCCTGAAAGTATCAGTTCAGTGGCTAGTACAATGAAAAGGCATTCACATTTAAGCTGGGGGAAAAAAAAAAGTGACCTTATGTTACAGAAGTTCTATTTTTATACATCTGCTTGAATGAGAGGAAGAAAATGTGTGGAGGCCGGTCCTGGTTGTCCTCCAGCAATTTATGTTTTGTCATTTTGTTGGAGGAGAAACCACTGCCCGAGCATTCACACACCATCCAAGGAGTCATGCAGACACCACCCGAGGCTTTCACTGCCAGGAGCAGGGTCTCTTTGCAGCGGGTGACCCCTGTGAGCCGACAGGTGCCCCTTCCCACTGCTCACACACACACTTGTTCTCAGGCGCACTCCCTCCTTCTTCAGGCTCGACCCTAGGTTTCCCACGGCAGAGTCTTAGGCATCAGGTTTTATAAAAATAAGTAATTTAATTGAAAGGTGCAGCAGCAAGGTCAGCCCAGGCTCGGTTCCTCCAAAAAGGGAGGCACCCCGAACAAAGAAACCGCTGGGTAATTATAGCCTTGCTATCTATACACCCGCCCCTCACACGCTATTCATGTGTCTTTTAGTCCAATAGTGATTTTTGGTCTGGGGTCTTCTAACACCTTCTTGGATTCTTTTTCTGTGTCTAGGCAGGCCGGCTGTTGAGTGCTCTTATCTTACCGGTTTGCCGTCTCTGCTGAGGGTTGTCACCTCCTTATCTTCTGGTTTACACTTCTTGTGCCCCTGCACTTGCTGGCAGAACGTGGGGAACTGAAAAGTCCCAGACTTAGGGAGAACACTACCAAAACATCAGTGTGTTATCAACATTTTTCTTATGCTAAAAGGCTAAACACAGCACTGTACCACCTGCTAGGAAAACTACTAAGAAAATTAACTCTATTGTGGCCTGAAGGCTTCAGCGAATCTAGCTACTCATGCTAAGTAAAGCTAAGCAAACAGCATAAATCACACCATATTATAACCCTAAGTAATTTATTCTAATTAAAACTTATTTAAGCTAAACAACTAATATCTCTCAACAATTTTGCCTTTCAAAAGTAACAGTAATTACTAGGCAAATTGAGTGAGGGTAAAATTATAATAAATTGTGAAATACTCACTTTGCAGGAGACCCAGTTTATACCTGTTCTTTAGTTTATTAGGGTGGGAATAGATGCAGTTAATGCAGCCCAAGCCTGTGTTAAATATTACTAACATTGGAAAATACACTAACGTCAGGTATACCTTTCAGACGCCTCTTTGGCACTCAGGAAGAAAATAAATGTCCCATTGTGGTACATACGTACAAACTCTCAGCGTATGGATAGGTCATACTCTTTTTTTGGTGTTTAATATAAAGGGTAAATGTGTATGTTTTCCTGTAACGCATTTGTTTGCAGGGGATGTCATCAGCCTTGGAGACCGACAGCTTACTGTCATGCACATGCCTGGTCACTCAAGAGGCAGTATTTGCTTACACGACAAAGACCGGAAGATTTTGTTCAGCGGAGATGTGGTGTATGATGGATCCATGATTGACTGGCTTCCCTACAGCAGAGTAAGTGACTACGTTGCAAGCTGCCAACGCCTCATGGAGTTAGTGGACAGAGGTCTCGTGGAGAAGGTACTGCCTGGGCACTTTAACATATTTGGGGCAGAAAGGCTGTATCGGTTAGCTTCCAACTACATTGCGCAAGCTGGAGTTTGTCACAAGGTTTCTACGTGTGCCATGAGATCCCTTGCAAGCATAGCACTTCGCATTACAAATTCGAGAGTCACTTCTTAGTGACTGCATTTTGTGTGATCTATTCCCTGCTGAAAACCCAAATAGCTTGTGAAAGTGTTTATACAAGCATAAGCGGTGTGCATTAGTAAAGAGCTGGCAAATTGATACAGATGAGCTGCAAAAATTCTCCTTATTTTTGCCTACTTTATTCCTATTTTTATAAAAAGTATGTAAGCTAGTAGTTTTAGCCAAAGCTACCGTTTTTCTTTCTATTTTTTCAAGGCATGTTTGCACGTGCATTGTGATTGAAATATATTGCTTTATTTTTTTTACGATTCTGACAGATGCATATATGCCAAAATGAGAGGTTTTACGTCCATGCCTGAAACCCTGTTGATGTAGCACTAGGTTTGAGACTATCCACTCAACTCCTGGTTAGGTTTTGGCCTAACACAGCTTGTGCTGAGACCTGATGTGTTCTGGGACCAGCACGGTTAGGTCAAAACAAAAGCAATACCTGCGCAGGACTCAGCGGGCAGAATGAGGTGAGGGCCATTCTGCAGCCATGTCGCCTGCCGCTCAGTGTCTGCTGCGCCCATTATCATCGCCTGCATCTTTGCCAAGTAGCTGTCTGGCAGTTTCTTTAGAATCCGCTAACATATGGAGATGCTATAGACCAAACTTCCAAGCAGGAAGGTATAGATACATCAGCTTACCCAAAAAGCTTTTGATGCAGATCCAACAGCAGACGGACTGTTGAGGCCTTTCACGCTTCCTGGTGTGGTGCAGGGGATGCCTGCACCCCGACAGAGGAGTAAGAATGTGCACTCTCACCGTCGGCTAGGGAACTATTCTGCTTACAGGCGTGTGAGTTAGGATTAGAGAATGTGCAAACTAATGAATTAATATGTTAGACTAGTCTGTACGAAGTGGATTGAGCCCTTGCTTGATGTGTTTGGTTTTTTTCTGATGAGCTCATAAAACAAATTTTTATTTATGGAGTACATTTTGTAAATTTGAGAGAACTGGGCTGTCACAAGCTTAAAGGTTTTATTTGTGTTTAAGAATATTTCTTTGTGACTGGATTGTAACTCGGTTGTTAATGCTCTGTGGTAGGGGAAGGATGGAGGCTTTGACATTACCTTGCTCTACTGCAGGTGCTGGATTAAACGGCCGCTACAGTTGTTACCACAAAGTGAATGTAACTTGAGCTGTTCAGTGTTTGCTTATGAGGTGTTTGGTGCATATGGCTTTTATGAAAAGTAAAGTGCATTGCATTTGACTCTGTTGCAAAAAAGTTTAATACATTGAGAAATGCTGAATGCCATTGTAATTTGCTTATGAAAATTGAATGTGATGTTTAAAAGCTGTTGAAATTGTTAGAGTTTGTGTAATTATTCTAATAGTCTGTATATATTTAACTTTTTTAAAAGGACACTGTCTGATGATATTTTTGTATATAGACATATATACTTTCCTAAAAAGAGTGCAAATGTTTTTCCCAAATTTTAGTGGAGATTACCCTTATTTGTTTGGCTTTCACTTTAGGGGGAAGCTTTTTTCCCCCTCTCATCGTACCCAACAGAAAGGGAGCCCAGAGTTCGGGCTCTGTCTAAGGCATGGAGGAGTGGAAGTCTTCTCAACAGGTGTAAATGCTGGGGAAAAAAAACAGTTGCAAACAAGTTGCAAAATAAAAAAGCATCTCTGTCTAAAAATTATGCAAGAAAGTATCTTATATAATACTTTGCTCCTTTCAGAGATGTCACGGTTTAGGCTGGGCTGGCCACTAAAAGAATGACAGTGTTCCTCTCCCTTCCCAAGAGGGAAGGGAAGGGAGAATGAAAGTAAGGGAGACAGACTTATGGGTTGGAAAAAACCCTAAAACAGCTTTAATGAAATATTAACAATAAATAAAAAAGATTAAAATATTAATAAGAAGATAATAAAATACATACAAATATATACAAAACCAATATTGAGCTCCCAGGGTGACGGTCACATCACTGGCAGGCACTGGGAAAATCCCAGACTGGCCTCAACAGCAGATGGGAACTGGATTCAGGAACATCCAGCCCAGTACTGGAAAATGGGGCATCAGGAGGAGCTGTGCTTCAGTACCAACCACTTCCAAAGCAGCTCTGACTCCTTCAGGTGCTGCCAATATTTCTTTCTCAGTTGGAGTAGAGTTGGCCTCGGAGCCTTTGTATCCTCGACTCCAAAATCCTAGGAGTCAACCTCAAGTCTCCCCTGGCGCTTCCTGCCAGAGGCTCCAGGTAGGACCATTGTCCCCAGCTGTGGTGTAGAGCACGTTTTTAATGTCCCGTCCTGTTCGGACTAGCCCAAGGGCTACTGTACATACGACTTCCTGATTAATTTGTTCAAAGGCTTCTTGTTGTTCAGGGCCTTATGTAAAATCATTCTTCTTTCGAGTCACTTCATAGAGAGGTCTCACAATCTGACTATAACCTGGAATATGCATTCACCAGAAACCTGCAATGCCTAAGGTGGCTTTTGTTTCTTTTTTGTTAGTTGGTAGGGACATAGCTGTTATTTTGTTAATCACATCCATTGGGACGGCAGCACCCATCTTGCCACTTAATTCCCAAGAACTGGATCTCTTGTGCAGGCCCCTTGAACTTGCCTCCTTTTATAGCAAAACCAGCTTTCAAAAGAATTTTGATTATTTTCTTACCTTTCTTAAAAACTTGTTCTGCTCCATTACCCCACATAATGATTGTAGGTGTTCCAGAGCTCCACCCTCTTCCAGTGCGGTCTGGATCAGTCCACGACAAATAGTAGGGCTGTGTTTCCACCTCTGGGGCAGTCAATTCCAGGTGTACTGGACACCTTTCCAGGTGAAAGCAAACTGTGGCCTGCACTCTACTGCCGAAAGAATAGAGAAAAAGGCATTAGCAATGTCAACTGTAGCATACCA
>RSEF01000031.1:53708005-53738713 GCA_003993805.1 Himantopus leucocephalus
CTTCTCCTCAGGGCTGTTCTCAATCCATTCTCTGCTCAGCCTGGATTTGTGCTTGGGATTGCGCCGATCCAGATGTAGGACCTTGCACTTGGTTGGCCTTGTTGAACTTCATGAGGTTCACACGGGCCCTCCTGTCCAGCCTGTCCAGGTCCCTCTGGATGGCATCCCTCCCCTCCAGCGTGTTGACTGCTCCACACAGCTTGGTATTATTGGCAAATTTTCTGAGGGTGCACTCGATCCCAACATCCAGGTCACCAAGAAAGATGTTAAACAGCACCGGTCCCAGTACTGACCCCTGAGGAACACCCCTTGTCACTGCTTGCCACCTGGACATTGAGCTGGTGACCACAACTCTTTGAGTGAGACCGTTCAGCCAGTTCCTTATCCACCGAGTGGTCCATCCATCAAATCCATCTCTCCAATTTAGAGACCAGGATGTCATGCGTAACAGCGTCAAATGCTTTGCACAAGTCCAGGTAGATCATGTCTGTTGCTCTCCCTTTTATCCACGAAAGCTGTAATGCCGTCATAGAAGGCCACCAAATTTGTCAGGCACAATTTGCCCTTAGTGAAGCCATGCTGGCTGCCACCAATCTCCTCCTTACTAGATCAGAAGTGAGCTTTACATGAACATAGCCCTGAATGGGGTGTGTTGGTGAACTGCTGCTATAATCCAGGTGAAAGTAGTTTTTGAGGGTCTTGGAATTATTTTTGTAATATGAGAAATTCACTACTAGATATGTCTTAAGTATAAACAACTGGCTCTGACTATTTTTGTTAAGAAATCCCAAGTTTTGGTCATAACAGTTTGACAGTGTCCCTTTAACACTACTTGGATTAAATATTTAAAACATACATTGTAAGTTTAAATATTGCAACATCTTGGGAATTTAGAACTGTGTTGATTTATTTGTAAAATCTAGATGTATGTTAATGCAATTTTCAGTAGCCTGGGGAACTGACAAAAAACTTAGACGGGAGATTTTGCTCTGTAATCTGTCAAGACGTATGTGATGTTAAACAACAGCTTACACATAAAAAAAATTAATCACAGATAATCATAATAAAAATGTTATAATCCTATGCGGTCCACTAATAATTTCTAGGTATTTTTTATAAGAAGCACTTTTTTATTCTAAATGGAGTGTAAAATCTCTAGCAGTTGCTAGCAGTGTTTTTTATGTTTCTGAGCAAGGGACTGCATTAGAAACATTTACATATCATGGACTGATGCCACAAAGCTTGTATAAAACCGTAAACAGGTACTTCCTGAAAAAAACCCCACATTTTAATACAAATCAGAATTAGGTTTTAAATGGAATTTACACACAGAAAATGCAGATGTGATGAAAGTATATATTTGGGGGTCAGTTTCAGTTTGTGGTGATGTAGATTATTTCCACAAAAGTCAGTAGCTAATGACAGCTGTTCACTGTACTTGAAACAAAAATGGTCACATAGCTTCTCTTCAGCACATAACTGGAGCCTGAAATAATGCCTAGCATACTTGCTGTCTAGTTTCTGATAAAAGATAAGACTCCTTATTAACTGTTAAACTGTAGAAGTTTCATAGAAATTAGTCCCTGAATAATAAAAGCAGCTGCTGTCATGAAAACCAGCAGAAAAGAAACGTGCCTATATAAAGCCAAGAATAAATGAAGAAGGAGAAATGCACCTGTTCATTTAAAGATGAAGATACACTTCCTTCCAGACAACTGATAACTGTACTTCA
Source organism: Himantopus leucocephalus (assembly GCA_003993805.1). Lineage (NCBI taxonomy): Eukaryota > Metazoa > Chordata > Aves > Charadriiformes > Recurvirostridae > Himantopus > Himantopus leucocephalus. The sequence goes on from RSEF01000031.1 coordinate 53,709,738, forward strand.
GGGATATGTGGTTGTTAAGTTAATAAAATGCATTTGTTTTCCTTCCAGGAGTTCCAGTGTCAAGTGCGGTCTTCAAGTCGATCTCTTTGCATCTTAGCACAAATACAATCTTATTTTCAAAACTAGTTTACCTTGTTAGATTTTGAATTTTCTGGGTGATGAGGGCAGAATTTGAAGGTAAATATAGGTAGAAATAAGATGTTTTTATGAGGGAAATGAATGAATAGTAAGTAATGATGAGGGAAATAAGACAATTAAATGAAAATAATTAAATATTACAATGTTGTTTTTCTCTAAAGAATAAAAAAATTAGCTTGGGAGCAGCCAGCTGTGAGGCTCCACTTCTCACATTAGCTTATTCGGGTCTCCCACCCAGCCCTGTTCCTCTGTCCTTTCTGGTGATGCAGAGGAGTCTTTTATTGTACAGCCTAACAATCAGGACTAACCCAGCTGATCAGGTGTCATCACTTCAAAGCACTGTACAACTGTGTATCAATGATTCCCCGTTACACATCTAGGAACCAGGTAACTTCTAGTGGAAGTAAGACACCTCAGATGTGAGTCTATAAAATGTGGCAACCCACAACTTCCACTCTGGGTCTAGTGAAGGGTGTGCAAAGCCTTTCTCTGTCATCTGGGGTCAGTAGTAAGTTCAGATGCACATCAAGAGTTAGCAGCACTGTGTCACCACAGCAGAGTACAAAAAGATTTCGGTGCCCCAGTTACAAGCATTTCACCTCCTGTCCTGCACCAGTGTTTGAAGCAGGAGCATTAGGAACCCAAGATGTTAGCAAAATACATCACTGTCACTACTACTTTCTTGAAAAATGGGTCTGCCAACAAGTAGAAGGAAGTTTGTTACATGTATTGTGAAAATCATCATATTTGACATTAGACTGGATATGGTAAATTGTCCTAGCAACAAGAATGAATTTTTTTCATTGGCATTCAGCAGATAAGGGGACAGGTTTCGTTTGCAGATGAGAAATCAAATGTTTTATTGCCCTTCTTTGCAGACAAGTAAGAAACAGAGGGCAAAGAAAGACCATCTTGAAGTCGCCTAGCACCATCTGCATGCAGAGAAGCAGAATGTTTGCTTACAACTAGCATTTCCCTGGTCTGCCTGCCCCCACTTTCCGGTCCCTCAACTGCCTCATGTTTCTGGCCTGCTACCAACTTTTTCCTTCATCCCACATCCTCGGCTGCTGCTTTCTCAAACATACCCAGACTTCTGTCTATGCCTCCCCATGAGTTCTGCCACCTTTTTTCCCTTTTTCCTCACTCTAAGAAATGGCCTCTTTTCCTTCACAATATCCGAAATCCACCATCTCTGGAGCACTAGGTCTGAAGCACAAGATAAGAAACCCAATAGAGAAAGGACAGCTCTGTGGCTCACCGTTGGCCATACAGGTCATTCCACAATGCCTTAGTGCTTACTGATCGACAGACTTTTCTTCATATTCAGTCCCAAGTTATCTTTTTCTACAAGCTAAGCTGTTACTCTTGGATGCAGTGTCCATATAACATCTTTTTACATAGCAGAAAACTGTTACCAGTCAGCTACCATAAGCTTAAAAACATGATGTATAAAGATTAAATTCCTTTGGTTTTTTCCCTCAAGATCTTTTCAGTTTCTTTATTCCTGTCTTAAACTGTGCTCTGCAAAACTGTACACCACTCAAGCTTTGCCAGTGCCAAGCGGAATAGAACAAGCTCATCCTTGCCTTACATACTTGCACACTCCCTAATGTATCGTATCGCTGATTCATATTCATATTTCTGGTCCCTTGTAATCTCCAAGTTCTGTTCTGTAATAATATTTTCTATACAGTTACTTCCCATCTTGCATTTCTGCACTGGAGTTCTCTCCTGTGAAATAAAGCATTGTCAACTTGCCTTCATTCCGTTTTGTATCACTGATTCCAGACCACCTCCTCAGCTGGTCAAAATCATCTGGAATTCTGATCCCGTCTTCCATCATGCCTGTAACTCCTCCAGCCTCTGCATGGAGGGTCTACGCACTTGTCCTTCTTATAGCTGGAGAAGGAAACCACAGATTTTGAGAAGACTGCTTTAGACACAGTAAGTAAGAATAGCCTTCAAGCTGCCTCATACCTTTCTTTCACTATGTCTTCATTTCATATTCAGCCAATACTCTGCTCACGTAGAAAGGATATCTTCACAGCTATCAGTGTTCTAGTTCATTCTTTGGCACTTTGAATTTAAGTTTTAAAATGTAAAATTCTATTTTTCATACTGCTGTGCATGCAATCTGATCCAGTTTCTTACCAGTGACATACAATTTTTATTTACAGCAACTATGAATGTGTTGCTTTATTTTTGTCATATTGAACTACACCTTGTATTTCACAAGAGATGCTATGTTGTGAGGTAGCTACCTCATATGAGTAAGGGATCTTCATAATCGTCTTTCTAATACACATGGAAATTAAACAATTTGTTCAGTACTACGGCTTCTGATTTTATTTTCACATCAGCGAACATCGCTATTTGCCATCATGTCACTATAAAAGAAACATGTTGCTGCTAAAAAGAACATTCTCAGGGACAGAAAAAAAAAAGCATCCTTACTGTTAAATCTTAGACTGTAGGATGCTATATAGCAGAGCTCAGAATGAGCTTTAGAACAAGTGCTGTAAAGCTTAGTGTAATGCCTTGCCTTTTAAGAGCAGATACCTGTAGCCTAAGGAAACTAAAAATGGAGATGTGTTACGAAAGAGGGAGGGACGTAAGGGTGGAAAAATATACAGCAAAGGAGGAATTATGAATATTTAACTTCTAAAATCTAGGTCTAAGAATTCAACCAACATTGTTTCAAGTTATTATTTATAATTAATGCATGTATTACTGTGCAGCACGTGGATATCTAGGCTAGTCAGAAAGCAACTGAGTCCACTGAGGTGCATAATTAGCCCTGACAACTCTAGTGTGATACTAAATCACTTTACATTAACACTGCATTGTTTTGTGTAATCATACCTCAGTCAGTTAGTGCTTTTACAGAGAAAAACAAACAAGCAAAAGAACCCTGACACAGGGAAGAGGACTCAGGAAAGGTCCTTGGCCAACACTTCTGTGACTGTACCAGAGCTACAGAGTAAGAGATTGCCCAGCAGTTTGATCCAGCTGTACGCAGGAGTGCATTTCCAGTCATCAAACTGACAAGGACACATGATATGTTTTTAATATGGCTTTACATTTTCATACCGATTTTGTGCATTATGATTTGCTCTAAGAGTGACACGAACAAACAGCGCTTGAACATGCACGAAATCTGCCCAAGCAAAACTATCCCTTTAGAAATCATTGGATTAATTTTATTTACAAAGCAGCTTGTTGCTTTACATCAGAAGGTTCTCATATTTGATCTGATTTTGAACAGCCAGGATGAGGTCTGTAATCTCCTTGACCCTCAAATTCAGCTTGGGACAAGGGAACAGTACAGTGATTTCAAATACTAATGAAATTAGGAATAGAAAAGACAACATATTCACTCAAAGAGAAGATATGGCTGGCAGACAGCCATACAAATGGCTTTCACGTAGCAACAGATGAGTTTGAAAATTAATTAAAAGCTGAAGGTACAGCTAATAATAAAGCCTTCGGGTGCAGGCCACAAATAAACAATTATTTTCCATATTAAGTTGGCAATACTTAGGTGTGAGGAACGTGCTAGTGATATTCTAGTTTACCCGCTCTACTCATAAGAGTTAATTTTAGAAGGGGTTTTGCCAGCTCTGAAAATGTAAGGGTTTGCACGTCACAGCTACCATACCCAAAATCAAGTATTTATTTTTAGCTATTATAATTTGAGCCTGTCTTTTCAGTTTTGAATTCCTAGCATCTCCATTTCATGCGCAATACGAGCACCGCTGCCAGCTTTACTAAATTTACAAACAGTGGCATTTTGGTTTCCGGAGCAGAGCTTTTGCCATAGCATCGCATTAAGAACAGCACCAGCTGCACTAGGCATCTGTCTACTTGGAGATCTTCTGCCCTAAAGATCTTACCATTTAGCACAAAGAATAACAACATCACTACAAACACTGAGGGCTATACACAGTAAGACACTCTCCCTTCCTACACTTGCAAATGAGACTGGCTGGGAATCATCAAATTTAGAGGCAGAGCACGTAGTGGTGCATTTATTCCTGTGGATTTTGTGGACCCTAACTGCCCTTATTTTTAAAAGCCCACCTTCACTGGTCACCTTATCAGGTGAGGCATGGGGACTGGTTACCACAGACCTGGCTGTGTACTCCCTTCTGGAAACACTCTGGTGGACCAGCAGAAGAACCAGCGAGAACTCCTACCTCTACCACCTGAAACCACTGCGGGACGATTTGCCCTCACTTGTTCAGTGAAGCAGGATTCACACAGCCCACAAGCTTCTGCTAGCCGGTAGGAAACACACCAGAGGAGAGCAGTATGTGTGTTAGGTAACTAAAGGCTAGAGGAAAGTGCTTAGTCAGCTGTGCTTCTCATTAAAGTCATGGCAAGCTCCTTGGCCTTGAAGGCAAGAATTCTAGCTAATCTGCTAAGTTTAGAAATAGAGACCTGAACATGGATCTCCTATTCCTGGAAGCATATTCAGAAGGTCATTCAGTATCAGGTAATTGAGTCTACCAGCCAGGGAGTATCAAGGACAAGGGTGCTCCATGACAGAGGACAAGCAGGAAGCCAAGGGCAACCACAACACTGGCAGGGATAGCGATCTCCCCACAGAGTGCAGGGAAGGTGACAGTACCCGGACCAGTCAGCAGCCCAGTGACTGCCAGACAAGTGAAAGGTGATGACTCAAGTTTAAGGCCAGGCCAAAAAGTCCAGTCAATAAGCCAGCAACAGCACGAGGGCAGCTCTATCTGCACCACAGCTCAGGCAAGGACCAAGGGCCTCTGGGCTGAGCTCCAGGACCAACACGCAGACGGGGTGCACATGGGGGTCCCAGGTGAGAGAGGGCAATTCAGGGCTGCTGGTGCACTCAGGACCATGACCCTACCTCCCCCACGCTCCAGATGAGCATTCTCACCACTCATTTAATGCTCTCCTTTTCTCTCTGGCCACGTAAATATGTTGTATGAAGTACAAAAAAATTAATTTGCAGGTACATTTGCTTGCTTGTTTACTATACAGTACCTACTGCCTCGATGTGAGCAGCATGGAGGGACTGCAGACCGTCCAAGTTCTGAGACCATATTCAAGACCTGTACTCAACTCCCTGCTTCAAACGGGGGAAAAAAACAGGTTTGAAAGCAAACATACAATTGCTCAGGTGAATGTATCTAATTGCAGACATATCCAAACAGCAAGGAGTGAAATAAAAAAACTCTAATGAAAAATCTCACTACAGCACAGGTTGAGGGTCAAACCTACCAGTAATTTATACTTTTAGTTACAAAGCTACCATGCGTTAACAGAGTGCAATTACAAACATCTTACAGGGCATCTGCTTACTTGATCCGTGTACCAGAGATAATATGAACAGACAGCCAAACCAACCTCCTATTTACTTGACTCTGTTCAGGAAAAATGCGTCTTGAGCATGCCTACTGATTCCAGCTCTTCAGATCCAACAGTGCATAGTCAGGGTCAACCTGCTACTGGTTTATTACTGGAAAACTAGGTGCCTGCTGATGTAAAACACCTTCAAGACATGCTGTCAGTCCTGAAGGCAGCACGACTGAAATGCCTGAAACCATTTTTCACTGCCTGAGTCTTTTCAGTGAATTTACCCAGACTGCTTAAAAAAGTATTGGGAAAAATCTGAACATCCATCTGGTCCAGCTAGTAACACTGGACTATGCTATTTCAGCACTGGTTGTAAAACAGCTTTGTCTGCTCAGGGCATCCCGAATGGCAAGGCACAAGGGATATCTGTTGTGTCACAGACCTAAGCACCAACGTAGCACTTCTTCCAAGTTTGTGTTTTCTTATCAGTGACAGGAGTATTGCTCCCACCCACAGAATAATGCAATGTTGGCTCATTCACTGGTTTGCAAAGCACGTAAGCGTTCATCCCAATGAGAACTGGAGCTACGTAAAGGTCTTCAGTCTTGACATAATAGATTGCTTCCCCTGAAATTACTAGGAAGGCAAAGTCACTACACTATCAGAAAGGCTTGATACAACCTTTTCCATATACTTTGAATATTATATCTGCGTGAATATATATTGCAAGAAGATATTTGTAAATCTCATCTTCCCTCATGTTTCTGAGCCCTGACACTGAGCTCTCAGACCCCACATTGCAACTGCACAGCAAGTATGAACTCTCGGTTGACAAAGGCCACTTCTCCAAGGCACTGCCAACAGCCAGGCGTGCCGACAGGACCGCAGCGCCCGCTGCCCGGCTGCGGACGGCGGGAACGCCGCCTCACACAGCTCCTCCACAACCCGCCGCGCCTTCACACTCAAGATGGCGCCGTCCCACCCAGCGGCGGAGGGAGCGGGCAGGGCCTGGGGACGCGGGGACCTTCCTGCCACAGCCATGACACACCCAAGCTACAGAGGGACGAGCAGAGGCGGCACACCCGCTCCGAGGCGCCCCCGGGAGCCCCCCAGCCATACCAGGGGCGACCGGGGCCGGGGTACCCGCTACCACGTCCTCTCCGCTCTGCCCGCACCGCGCAGGCTTCTGGGTAACGGCACCCCACACAGAAACGACACCACGCGACCGCCTCCGGCTTGAGTGGCAGTGCTTTCAGCCAAGAAGCGAGCGCTCCGCGCTCGGAGGCGGGAAGATCATCGCCAGCGCCCAATCAGACGGCGGCGCTGTGGCCAGGAGGGCGCGGGTTGGCGGGCCCCGGCGTCGTGCCGCGTTTCCAAGGGGAAGGGAGCGCGGCGGGGCTGTGTGGAGGGACAGGCGACGCGACGCGACGCGGTGCGGCCCGGCCCGCCGCGGCCCGGTTCGCCTCGGGGACGGCAGCGGCAGCATGAGCTTGGCCTTGAGGTTGGTATGAGCCGGGCGGTTCCCCCTTCGCCCCGCCTTCGGGCCCCCGGGGGCGGCCGTCGCCCTCAGGGCCCCGCTGTCCCCTCGGGGGGGCGGGAAATGTCGGCGGGAAGCGGGGTGAGGGGGGCAGCGGCGGGGCCTGGGCGCTGGCGTGCGGCGGTGAAGGTCAGCCGCAGCCTCCTGCCGCTTCTGTCAGACCCCTGCGGAGGGGGCCGTGGGCGGATCGGGCCCCACAGCCGTCTGTTCGCCGAGGAAGGGGAGGGCCCCTCGCGTCCGGCCTTGAGAGGTTCGCTCCTGGGTTGCCTGAAGTAATACACCTTCAAAAAGCCTTTTTATAGGCGTTAAGTTAGGGTGTTGGATTTTGTTTTGTTTTGTTTTTAAATTCAGAGTCAGTAGCTGTTTTATAAAGGGGCCCGGCTTATGAAGCGTACACCTGGCAAATCCTTGTCGGGCGCAATTAATATGCTTATGTGGCATATGTGATCCTTAATTTTCAAGTCTTGAGAACATCACACTTCATATGGTAAAAGGGGTTGTAGAAGTGGCACAGAACTCCTTGCAATCGAGCACTGCTCTGTCTTTTGAAAAAAAAATCTTTTATGCTAAGCACTAAATAAACACTTGTGTAGCCAGATCCTTGCTCCAGAAGGGTTCAGCGTTAATCTGCTTTCAGGCTTCTAAATGGATTTCATCATTGCAGCTCACAAAACATGGCCTCTCTGGATCTGAGCTACTCTTCCAGTCCTAATTATGTAGCCAGCTCAGAGTTATTTTAGTCCTTCCAAAAGCTATAGTAATCCAAAGCCTTTGTGAAATCACACTGTCCCAACCGGTCTGCTAAGGACTTCTCACTCTTTGAGAATATTGTGGTCTGAGGTGGGTCCAGCTTGTGCAGCTTGCACTTTTCTTGCCTATATTTGGAATTTTTACTGGTGTAGCTTCAGTGATTGTTGAAAGCTACCACACAGCTGTGTGTTTAATCTTTGGTTTTGATTAAAATTAGCAAATCCTTAACAAAGGAGAAGAAAAAGCAGCTCATTACAGAAGATTTGGAAAATAAATATCCTTAAAAAGCAGTTTTCTGTTCACTCATCAGTAATTTTTATGCATTTTACAGTAGGTGACACAGTATGCATTTTGTCTGATGCAAACAAACAAATGAGCATAAAAAAACTGTTCCTGAGAGCATAACCTAAATTATACAATAACTTAGTTTAGAAAGGACTTCTGCAAGTCATTTAGTCCAGCTTCTGCTCAGAGCAGGTCCCACTTAAAGCTAAGTGAGGTTTTAGCACTTAGCACCTTTTCCAGTTGCATTCCAAAAATTTCTGATGATGGGAGACTCCTCTGTCTCCCAGTGCAATGGTTCCAGCACAGAAACAGTCGCACTGGAAAAATGTTTCCCCTTAGATCCAGCTGCAGTTTCTCCTCTTGCATTTTGTCGTCATTGTCTCGTGTTTTCGCTGTGCTCCTCTGAGGGGAACCTGTCGCTCTCTTCTGTGTAATAACCCTCTAGATAGTGTAGGACAGCACTTAGATCTCTCCTTAGCCCTTCCCCACCTAGTCCCTCTGCCCCACACCCTGGTCTAACCAAACCCAACTCCCTCAGTTTCTCACACACCATGTACTGCAGCCACCAGGCATGGTAGCCTGCCTTAGACCTCATCCATTTTCTGTACTTCTCTCTTGTACTGGGGTGTCCACAACTGGACGAAGTGCATCTAGTGTGGCCTCCCGATCAGAGAATGAAGGGGATTTACCACTGCAATTAGCCATGCTCCTCACAGCGACAGTACGCTGCTGAGCTTCACACATGCCTGCTTCTTCCAACAGTGTACCTTGACTACTGTAGCAGTCTTAGTTGATACCACCTGTTATCTCAAATGTACTGGTTTTCTTTTTTTAAGAGTTCTTGCTCTGAAATGGACAACTTCCAAGCAATTGCTCTGGATACAGCAGTGAATCTCACTGATGTGAATAAAGCACAGTTAGAGCAAAATTTACACTTTACTAGCTTGGTCCAAAGTATCTCTTACTGTGCGATCCTTTTCAGTTTTTTTTCAACTGTTGTTCCCAATATATGAATCGTATGTTTTCTGTCTGTTATGTGGAAGTTTAATCTTATTTCTAGACTAGCCAAGGAAAAGAGTGTCTTTGAGCAAGATTTGCTGATTTGGGGGACTTGTCCGTTTTGTATATACAAAAATCAGAGCAAAAAGTCTTTAGAAGTGTGTGTGCGCATGCGCAATTTAAAGGCTTAAAAAAAAAATCCGTAAATGCCATTTATCTAAGAACTGTTACTGGCAACAAAGCCGATTGTGGCACCTAATGCCCACTTCAGTAGCCAGACAGGCCAGTTGTCTGTCCTAGTTAAGCCTCCAGTGGCCTGTCTCTCTAAAAATTCTTTCCTGTAAGCTACAGTTTAGAAATAAAGTGTTTTCAGGAGTCTTATCATTTTAGCTGCTAAACTATTTTGTAACCTCAGTATTCTTTTTAACTGGTAGTTTTTCTACTCTCTTTTTTTGTTGTTACTTGTTAACCAAAATGCCTGTGCTGATTTTATTTTGGGTGGGGGAGTGGAGGTGCCATTCAGCTTTCAGGAAGGAATTGTCTATTTCAAGAGGTATTATAAACTGGGAGAAGCTGGGAAAAGGTTCAATGTGATCTGTGCAATTATGGCAAGTTTCTTTGGTGGAAAATGTTATCTGCAGTGATACCTTCCCAGTAGAAATTAATTACACTTAATTTCTTTCTTCTTATATAGGAATGAGCTTTCAGTAGACAAAACTAAGAAGAAGAAAAGAAGGGAACTGACTGAGGAACAGAAGCAAGAAATTAAGGATGCCTTTGAGTTGTTTGATACAGACAAAGATAGAGCAATAAATTATCATGAATTAAAGGTAAAAGTTTTTTTGCATTTAAACAATTTTATAGCAGATGATATACATCTGTTTCTTAGCGAGTTTTTGAGATTTTGGCTGTGTCTTTAAAGAATGCTCCATGTTCAAGATTTCTTGCTGGGCTAAAGGAGTGAGAATATCGGGGCGGGGGAGGAGGGAAGGAAATACTTTATTGGTGTAAGAATGAGCTTTTCTTCCCACACTGTGTACTTGACATGGTAACAGAATTGCTGTCGCATTCTGCATAACAGTGGTCTGAATGCTCCCCAGGGTTTAGCTTGGACAGATGACCAAGTAGGAACAGCTCTTGAAAAGCTGTTTGTTTCTTTTTAAAGGCACTATATAATCTAAAGCTTGATGTTGTGAAAATCTACACGTTTCAGATACTTAGGTAAAAGATATAAATCAGACTTACAGAACTGTTTATTAAAGTGTCTTTAAATCTTTTATGAAATTTTATGCTAATTATACTGCATCAAGAGCAAAAAGCAGCTTTGGAGAGGCCAGTGTTTCTATGACATATTGGGTGAGATTATTTTGGAAAGGAGTACTTAATCCAATCTGCTGGCTCCACGTTCTGGCTCTACCAAGTAGCTCACGGGGGTGGGGGTGGGGGGCGGGAAAGTCTTATTTTTACTCTAATTGTTGTTACAGGAATGTCTTAGGTGTAGCAACTCCCTTCTTTCTATTTCAGAGTTCGGGTATTTTATCTTTGCTGGAAGCCACAGTGATTGGGGTAGTACTGGGGACTGTTTTGGGACTTTTTTCCAGTTATGGTATGCTTTGAATTCCCAACTGTCAGGATTATTTGCAAAGTTGTTTCTTAGCTGTTTAGTTAACTATTGTGCCCCTGAAGATAATACAGAAGAAAATAAATATATAAAGAAAAGAACTATCTCCTCTACAAAAGCGGCATATAGCATAGATTTTTGAAGGGCTTCATCCAATAGGATTATGGTTTTCCACATCTGTTTTAGTGTATGTGCATCAATTTGGAGGAAGTCAAGGTAGTGTTTGCTGAGAAATTGCCAGGTGAAATGGGAAACTAAGTGTGTACTCCTAACCTAATGGAAGAATAAAAACTGGGTTGGTTTATATTGTTCACTGGAACAGCAGTGAAGTCACTTGTAAGTGGACTTGTAAACCCATAAACACATACAAACTTAGTATGAATAATGAAAAAGTATTAATTTGAAGAATTATTTTAAGTTTTATCTTTGAAAAAGGGTCAGTGCTTGAAATATTTTTGGAAATGAGGAAAAAAAATAAATCTGCTTGTCCTAAGAAGCATTTGGTCCTGTCCGTAAAATCCCTGAAAATACAAAAGATAGTTTTTCACTGTAACTGGATTTTCCATTTGCTAACAGTAGTTTTATGCGATTTTTGTATCCAAACTTTTTTCCTTTTGTTAATTTTATTTATTATTGTTGCTAAACTGCTGATATGCACCTTCTTTCTTGGGCAAGAAGGTAATTGCTGAAAATAAAAAGAAATCTGTTAAATCTGTATTTTAATCTTCATATATGGTTGCACTTCCATTTTATTCCAAAAGGTGGCAATGAGAGCCTTGGGTTTTGATGTGAAAAAAGCTGATGTACTGAAAATACTTAAAGATTATGATCGAGAAGCGACAGGCAAGATCACCTTTGAAGATTTTAATGAAGTTGGTATGTGTTTGATTGTGTACCTTTTAGAGAAATTTAGCCTATAGTAGTGACAACAATTTGGAAGCAGTACTTTGTGTACTTTTTCAGTTATTTAGTACTATTAAGAAATAGAAGTGGGAGATTTAATTTCATATTTTTCTTAATAAAAGTCAGTAGTGGAGGAAAATAAATTTTTGTATTCTAAATACAGAGTTTGATATGTAGAGATAAATGATAGCCACATTATAAAAGGAAATAGAGTATACACAGTCCTAATCTTTTTCAAACTTACACAAAGGAATAAGTGCTAACGTAAAATGTAGATATTCTTGTGTTGTTTATGGATTTTATAAGGTTCTCTTTCCTGCTGTGGAAAAAGTATTTGGCATTGAACTTCATGGGAAGGAGTGTGTACACAGACAAACTGTAAACTGAATGCAGACTTCCTAAATAATAAAGATAAGAGAAATTGAAGCAGATGTTAAATATTTTACTTCAAGCATTTTCAGCTGTTGATAAAAACAGTGGAATTTCATTAGGCTGTTCCTTTCATCTGAAGATTTTGTATTGCACAGTTTGACATACTTTGAGCACGTAGTGATCTGCACAATTTTTCAAGATTAGAGTTTAAGTTTCTTTGAAGATTTTTTGGTTGTTACACATAATTTATACTTTTGCATACAGTATGTGTTTACCAAAAAATTAGCTGTGTGGGATTTTTCCATGTATGGCTTTATCTCTCTATTTCATTATTCCAGTTCCTGTATTCAAGGTATTAGATTTCTGTAAATTTTCTGGGGAAAAAAAACAACACAACAAAACAACAGAAAAATTAACCAGTGTAGTACATGTGTATTTGCTGTTGGCTGTCAATAAGAATCTACTTAATGTGGTAAAACAGCTATTGATTGAAATGTGGCAAATTTTAACAAATTAACAGGTTAGGATTGGGCAAAATGTGTTGTTAATGACAGATAATATTTTTGTGGTTGTATTCCATGTTAGAGCAAATTATAAGTCAGCTAAGAACCAAAAATAAATCCTATGAGGAAATATATGTGATCAGTCCTAATTTAATTAAAAAAAATAAAAAAAAATGAAGTGAAAGTATTGATTTAGCAACAATAATAATGTTATAATTGCATTATTATGCTATAATATTATATTATCAAATATACTGTAATTACTATGTAATTCTTTCTTAACTCTTGATGTTCAGTCCTGTCAGTGTTCATTGTTTCCTGGTTCTGTCATCGCTATCAATATGGGCAGACAATAAGTGCTGTGAGAAGCTAGGAAAATTCTTGTAGAAAGTACAATACATACTTGGAAGGTGATCAAACCTGTCCCAAAACTTGAATTGGATTTGAGTGCTGCTCTGACACAACATGACCTTGACAGAGAATTAAACACAATACTACTTCTAGCAGAAAGATTAGGGAGTTAGAGAAAATAGGTTATAGAGGCTTTAATTGTGAAGATCTGCTGAATATAGCTAAGCAACTCTTAAGCGATCATTTTTTTCATAATTTAATGTTATTTATGGTTTTAAGTGCAGGAATGGCCCATCTGAAATGTATAAAGATGCAATTACATTTTGTCTTATTTTGTACAGTGGTGCTACCTATACTATTTAAAGACTTAGTGTTTTAATGTTCTTCAGCTAACATTGCAGATGTCCTTTTGCCACAAAAGGTAGAATTTTCAAATAATGTAATACTATCATGCTGTGTAGTTGTTTTAAATGAAAATATTTAGATTTATTATAAATATGAGGTGTTTATGTAGACACATAAATTTCATTACTGTAGGGAGCTTATATGAGCTTGAGTCTAACTTTCCTGTCAAGTTTGCTAAGTCAGAGCAATCGTTCCATCTGCAGACAGTAGCAGAGATGGTTCTCTATGCACAAACGGGGCTGATGTGTTTTTAATGGCTTGATCAAAGTCATAAATAGCAAGCCCTGTAATACAAGACTAGCAGGTACAAAGATGTAAAGATATTTATGGCTAGTTCCAGAAATGTCTGAAGTAATTACTAAGCAAATATTCTCTGTGGCAAGTTTGTCTTTTCTGTTACAGAACCTGACAAATGGTTGTGATAAAGGGAATAATAAAGACCAATTAATCCTTTCAGAATTAACATCTTGCGGTTCATATCTGTGTTCTTTTTATAACCCCTCAGCTTATGATTTTTGGTTTTTTGTTAGTGTGGTTTGGTATCTAAAAGAGAGGTTCTATGTGAATGTTTTTCATTAATTAGTGTTTCAATGTCCTCTCCAAGTCAAAATTCCATCCTGTGCAAAACATATGAAATAAAAAACATTAATGTCTGCATCTGTCAGAGTGGATGTTTTTGCTGAAAGGTAGGTTTGGAACAGAGTAGGCATGTGTATACTTTTAATTCCAATTGAAAAGTGTGTTGAAAGCATGAGTGTGTCTAAATTGCCGTGTAGCTTTCTTGCAACAGGTTTGTCCCAAAGAGAATCTCAGCTTGGGAAAAGAGAGATGAGAAGGACAGGTCAGGTAACAGCCAAACGAATATGCACAATGAATTGAAATATACAAAAATGAAAGAACGGGTGAAATTAGAAGTCTGTGTTCGTCATATTGCCTCAGTCTGCTAGGGTGATTCTGAGTTTACTCTTCAGAATTTTTTAGTCTAACTTAAGTATCCTTCTTACAGTGACAGACTGGATATTGGACAGAGACCCACAAGAAGAAATACTCAAGGCATTCAAATTGTTTGATGATGATGACTCTGGTAAAATAAGTCTGAGAAACCTGCGCAGGGTTGCTAGAGAATTGGGTGAAAATATGTCTGATGAAGAACTACGGGCTATGATTGAAGAATTTGATAAGGATGGAGATGGAGAAAGTACGTGTTAGCAAACAAAAACCCATACAGTCTGTTCTTAATTTTCTTCCCTTTTTAAAGAAGGGTTGTTAAAATGTCCTCTTTGGTATCCTTCCTTTTGTATAACTTTCAGTTCAAACTTAATTTAGCCTAAAAACAATGGAAATTGTTGTTTTTGACACCTACTAGTTCTGGAAACACATCTTGGAGTCTAAAAATCAAGTTGATTTCTCAAGTTGATTCACCACTAACTCTTATTCAGCGAATGTCTATTAAAAGATTGGTGAAGGTGTAGTTGAAGGTGGAAGTAATTGAACTGGCACATGGGAGATATCATGTACCTACATTACATTATTTTTTTTTCTTTCTTAATCAGTAAAAGGATTAAAGTACTAAGAGAAACTCTTTTGATCACCTAGTCAATACTTCTTAAGTGGTGATGCATGCATCACTGTTGTGATCTCAACGTGTTAGTCAGATTGGAGTATTAAGCTAATAAATCATGCTGGATATACCCTGGGTCTATGCAGGACCAGCTTAGATGTCTCTTTAACATACTTCTGAACTTAGGAGTGCTGAGGAGCACAGTGTGAAAAATGGCTCAGGGCAATTGACAGTCTGTAGCGAGTGGACTGCAGATGGGATTTATTAGCTAGATAAAGAATGAATTAACAAATCCAGTTTGATGCTATGCTTATTAATTCTTCATGAGCACTGAAACTTGGGGTTTTTTTTTCATTAACTTGAAAACACCCTTATGCTTACACCAGAATCCTTAATATCTGACTTTCAGGCACCACTCACTTGAGACCACGTACATAAATGTTGCATTTTTAACACTCATCGAAACCTACTTCTGAGTTTTTCTTTCAGGATGGTGACTCGTCTGAGATTTCACTAGCAGTTCATCAACTTTTCCAGTTACAATAGTGTTTCTACTTGTGAGCCACCACATCTGTTGGACTCAAAGATCTCACTAGTAGTAAAAAAAAAATAATTGTGGTGTTTTCAGCCTTGTGACAGACACTACTCCCCTGTATGCTCTTTGAGATAGGTGTTATTCCATGCTTAGGAATACAGTTACTCAATTACTGTAACAACCCCTTTCCTTTCAAGAGGAAGAGCTGGACTTTTTAAGCATGGTCAGTGGTGAGGAAATGCTACCCTTCTGTTCCATTGTAGTGGTGTAAGTAGACAAAGATAGTGAAAGGTCAGTGATTCAACTGCCAGAAAAGTGTTAATGTTGACACTGTTACTACTAACGTAAGTGTTGAGGAAAGTGTGTGATTTCTTTCATTTTGGAGCTATTGTTGTCTGATACCTTTCTATGGTCTGAGGCCATGGTTTCTTAATAAATCCATACTACATAATTCTGCGGTTCCTCCACACTCCCAGTTGTGTCTTCCCACCCCTTTCTTGCACTGGCAGTATCTGATCCCACAGGTAAGATGTTTAAGGCAGCTAAGACAGGAGAAAACTATTCATTTAGGGTTTTAAGTATTATTTTTCTTGCTTAGATCCCTGAACTGTCTCACTGCTTGATCAGATTTTCTTGGAGCTGCATCCTGAGAAAATAGACTTTGTTTTTCCTCAGTGTTTCGTATAGGATAGTTGAAGCAGGTCAGTATAGTGAAAGCTGCAAATCCTGTTTTCGGGCACCTCTCTGTGTGTATGACACACAGGATTGCAGCTGTGAATTCCAGTAGACAATAGGATACCTATTTACTACTTTTTCAGTAGCTGTGTAGCAGGCAAGGATGCCTGTTTTCTCAATCCATTAGATTGATTGCTAGCCTAGGTACGTACTTCAATTTTGAGCTTGCTTTGCTTTTAAAAGGAGGAGTTGTAAGGACATTGCATTGCTAGCTTTACTCTTTTTTTTTTTTTTCCCCAGATTCATTTTACTTTTTTTTTTTAAGGTGTAGCTGTAGAGGTGAGCAAGAGTAGAAGTCATCTGCAAACACATTTTGTTCTGGGTCTCTTTCCTGGAGCTACCAACTGAGATGTCAGAATCATGTATGGTTTTCTGTCATGCGGCTATTTGGTCGCTATAAATTGAATGTGGACCATTAGCTCCTTTCAGGAAGGTTACTGAGTCATAATTATTTAGGGTCAGTGCTCTGTTTTTGAATTAAAATTGATCAGCTGAAAGTGAGTGGCTCAGTTTCCTCTTACTCATTCATCCATTCATTCTCTTTGTTAGAGCAGTCAAGCACAAGATCAAATGTGGAAGATTGACAGCATAATGTTTGTATATGGTGCTGTTTATCTCTTAAGTTTCTGTGTGTTTTCTGTTCTTGGAAGAAAACTGATGCTGTTTCTAGCTTTTTAAGATTCGTTCTGAAGAAGTAAATAATCCTATGAATCACTGTTCCGTTTAGCTTCAAACATCTGGGTCATGTAGCAAAATCTTGCTGTCATCTAATTCTTCTTTTCCTGCCAAGAAAAAATAATCTGAAACTATTAGTTGGTAGCATTTGTAATTGATACTTCAAATATAGGAATAATACCACTTGCGGTTTTACACGCTTCTTACGTTCGAGAGATTGTTTTGCTCATAGTGAAATAAGGTCTGTTGTGTGATACCCAGGCTACTTGAACCCTTGTGTTTCCAGCGAAACCACTGATCTGTACTGGTACACTGTACATAAATTTCTGTAGAAGAAAGTATTTTTAACATATTTCTGTCTGCCCTAAAAATGTAAATAGTCTTATTTTCTTATTCCTGGTCTTAGGAACGACTTCTGTTTTGGAGCGTGACTATTTTTAGAAACTCCATGCTGTCAGTTCATGTAGTTTTGGTCTTGTATGGATTCATCTGTAGGAAACACAATCCAGTCTTGGGTCTCAGATATTGGCACAGAATTAGGGGGAAAAAAAATAACAAAGCCTCCACTGAAATAATATGCTGCTTTAACTCTCCAGAGTCCAAACCAACATTTACTTTATATTAGCTGTGATACTGGTTCATTCTTTTATGATTACTTATGTCGTGGAATTGAGGGAAATCTGACACTAGGAGAGACTGTGATTGCTTCTGATTTCATTGTTCTTAACTTGTGAGTAGATCTTAAGTCTGAGGAGGATTAACTAGGATTACCTGTGTTACTGGGACTTGTAACTACACTTCCCTGCAGTTTGTTTGAATGTTACAAAATTTGTTTGTCATTATAATACTCTTATTTCCACTTTGGAGCATTGTTTAACAAAGATGTTTTAAACCAGGCGGTATTTTGGGGAGGATGTTTGTATTTGTGCTGTTACTATGCTGTTGCTGCGATAAAGCTGTGGAAATGCTTTTCAAAATCATACAGACAACATAGTGCTTATGTGTAGTAGAACATCGTGTAGCTATATGACGGACTGATATTTCAGAGTGTAGGATCCTAAGCTAGACTAAATCTACTTGTTCCGTATTTTTGTGAAATGTGTTGCAGCAGGGCAGATTTTGGTTTATTTTTTTTTATTCTTTAACATAGTTGAATTTGTTTAATTTTCTTCTAGCTGCAAATGTAGCTCTTACTTTGCAGTCCTTTGTTTAGGAATAGCTTGGGCACGTTGGCTGGGACAGATGATTGTCAGTGAGAATTCTTCACACGTGTCTGGTCTTGTCCATACCACTGACTTACTCTAATCATTCCCCGCTGCAGTAATTAGTTGCAGAGTGAACATGTTCATTGGTTAACTCTTTTACAGTGGCTCTGTTTTAACATATGAGTAAGGTCAATAGCTCAGGTATAAGTGCAGCAAAATAATTAATGACTGCTAATTAATTTATTATTATGTCTTAATTTCTTCAAGTACATTTGTGTAAAATTTCTGTTAATTATAACTGAAGAATGAAGAAAGTTCAGATGGGGAAAAGCTTGTCAAAAGTCCATTTTCATTCGAGCTAATTTATGGAATCATTAGTAAATGATCTTAAAATTCATTCTGTGTTTGGCAAGTGTTACAGGTTTTAGAGAAGAATGCCATCATTGGGAGGAATAGAGAAGTTGGACTTAAATGTCTGAATCGTGACACTAAGAATAAAACCAAATTTGATCATAACTGGAGCTGCAGCATTGTTGCTTAAAAGCACTGATTTAATAAAACTTTAACATTAAACACATAAATATTTTTATAAATCTTAAAAAATCATAATAATAAAGTATTGTGTTTTGGATAGCCATCTTTTTACATACTTTTCTCAGTGTTTTTTTCTATCTTGTTTTACTTTTAGAATATTTTTACTTTCATATAGAAATAATAATTGTTGTATGTGACATAGATTCTGGCTTAAGTATTCCACGTAATTAAACTTGCATTCTGACTCTGCTGTTTCCATGGAAAAAAAAAGTGCAAAATCTCTGTAGTTCTAGAACCGAAAAATCCGAACTTGTAAACCCTGATTAGTAATGGATCAGACACAACGAGTACTAACTGGGAAACCTTTAAGTAAAAAGTGCAATACAGATATGCATTATTTTCTTTTATGGTTTATGAATGTTTGCTGCTTGTCTAACGATATTCTCTTTTTCCACAGTCAATCAAGAAGAGTTCATTGCTATTATGACTGGAGATATTTAGCATCAGAAGAAAAGAAATGAACTCCGCAGAAAAGGGGGGAATCACTGGCAGCTTCCATTACAACGTTTTGTACTTCCATTCATTTCTGTAGCTGGAGTCATGCAGAAAATTAGTTTCTTCACAGGACCAAAATAAAGACAGGTTATATGCACTGGTAGTTCAGTATTTTGTATCATTAAATACTATCACTAGAATAATTGATATATCATTTTAGAACAAGTAAGTAATGCTGCATTTCAGAATGTTTGAGTACTCATTTGTAAAATAGTTTTATATAGGATTTCTAAATTGTATCATATTACAAGAACCTTTTGAGGTTGACTTTGTGTTAGCATTAGCTGTGGCCTTAGTTTTGATACATAAGGTTTGACAAACTTCCATTTTAATAAAATGTTCTTTACAATTGCTGCCTGAAAGTCTTGTTTTTGTAGTTTGATCTGAACTGGACTATAATGTAGGAGACTTCAGGGAAAATAATTTTTTTCATTTTACAGGCTTGTACTTTTGCTGTTCTAGATGAACCTTAAATGAGCAAGCATCTGCAGCCTCAGATATGAAATTTATAAACTCTGTATTACCCCTGTGTGATAGCGAAGGGCAGGCATCTATGCATGATGATAAACTGTATCAAAAGTGTGCTTAAATCATCCAGATGTCAACCAGCAGCTCTCTCTTCAGTGTCTACAGGTTTGATGGCTGTGGAGACAATGACAACTGTTTACGATGAGTAGGTGCTCTTTCTGCAGTATCTAGTTAGAAGAAAAGCATCGCAGGGAATGAGCTTTTAAAGCAGTTGAATAGACGGATGTATTTCTAGTTTGCCAAGTGTCTTCCAGAAGAGTTCTTGTGCGTTGATTTTCCAGATTTCCTGCCCGTTAGTTGCAGTTTCTTCTTTTTAAGTTTCACTCTCCTTATATATAAAAAAATGTAACTTTAAATCTTGGTTAATCCTGTGTTCATCTTTATTGTCAAAAAAGCAGCTGCCTTTTAACTGTCAGTAATCCTGGGCTTATGAACAGGTTTGCACTGCACAAACAGAGCTTGGAATTTATTGGAGACAGGTTAAGGTCATCAAAGTTAATAGATTTTTTTCCTAATATTTTTCGAGTGTCTATTGTAATGTTCTTATGTGTGAAACAGTGTGTTGCTCTCTATTAAGCCATTAATACCAGTCCATTCATACAGAAAGTTAAAGCGATTCAAAATGACTAGCAGTGGCTCCACATAACTGATCAAGTAATACAAATAGACGCCTCATGTAGAACCCCAGTGAGGTATGTGGCCATCACCTGGGATCTCCGTGCTGGATCACTCTCATTCGGAGAGACGTCTTACAATTAGCCTTTACTAGGAAAGGACATTCTTCCTGTTGAGGTATTTTCATTTTGATTTTTTGCAAAATTAATTGTGAAAATGTAATGGGGAAAAATGGTAGGGATAAAATTAATATGAAATTTGTGGGAGTGAAGGAGTAATTGGTATTTGCCAGGAAATTGCAGTCTTCTTAATGCTCAGTTAATGCCTCAGTCTGAAAATCTGAGTAAAAATATCAGTATGCTATATCAGAGGCAGATTTTATCACCACTTTCTTGCTCAAAAAGTAAACAGCATGAAATATTTGCAGGATGAAGATTGGTGTTTATGGGGAAAAATTCTGCTACGTGTAGTATGGTCATGCTTTATATTAAGTATAATAATTGGGAAAGGGGGAAAATGAGAGTTCAAGGATTCTACCATGCAAGAGAAAATCTTGCTTGGGAATAAATACAGCAAACTTCTTACAAGTGAATTAAAATGCTTTAGAATCCAATAGCAAAAAAAACCCCCAACACATAAAATGTAAAGCTTATTTTAAAAAAAAAACTACTATTAAAAAAACCCCACCCAACTTTTAAGCAGTATTTTGCAGTCTTAGCAGGTTTGTTTGTGAGGTGAATATTTAGGAGAAAAGATTCAATGTTAAGGACTGAGCCTATGAACTGCTCTTAACACGTGTTTTCTAGGAACAGTGTGGGAATCGTCCAGTTCTTCAGTTTCTGGCTTTGCTTTTAATTTCTTATGTAAAGTATTGCAGGGACATTTTTATTTTCTGCAGACAGTGAAAGTGATAAAGAACTTAAAAGCTCCTTTAGGAGTCATCAAAAAACTTTTTCCCTGAGTATCACACCCTTATTCTAAATATGCCAGTTTTCTAATACTCTGTGGTGGCTTTTATGGGGATGTCACCGTTCTCTTCCTCTGTAGGTGGCTGGTAATTATTTCTTGATACGTGTCGCTTTCTGTTTGTAACTCTTCCAGCAAGATGCACTTTGTCTCTTCTGGATTGAGGCCTTATTTCTTGCTTTTGCAGTGTACTTGAAAAATCTAGCTGTCCCAATGTTTGGTTTTGCTTTTTCTCTACATTTCATTGTTCAGGAGGTTTTTGCATTCCAAAACCATGCTTATTTTGTGCTGCTGAATGGTGAGCTGTTTTATGTACTGGGGGTGTTGCAAGTTCTGTTGGATTTTCTTGATATTCACCGACTGACAGTAACTGGCAGATCGGAGTCCACAGCTTGGTAGGGTCTGAGCTCTGAACTTGCAAATGTTTGCTTGGCCCCAGCATCAACTTGGCATGTTTTGTGGGATTCACACCTATCCTGGTGCTTTTTGGTAGTTTCCTTGGTATATCATAGGATACAGATTCCCAGTTTTTGTCTTTTCATTCTTTGACATCGGAGGAGGAAGAGAGTAATTTGGTGGTGCATTTAAATCTTGTCTGTTGTAGAACAGTATCAAGGTTCAACAGCCATCGTTCCGTATTTAAAAGCTGCACTGTGAACATGTGCCTTATTTCTAGACTTACAAAGGTGGGTTAGTGTTAAAATACTGATCTGGAGTACCTGGGACAAACACTTCTCTGTCGCCTCTGCTATGGAGGGCAGTGATGTCTGGTAGAAGTCCAGAAATGGCATCTATGGGAAAGTCATAATCCATTGCACTAAAATCCACTGGCACTTATCTTTAAGAGCTTGCAGTAACAGCGGTTTAATTGTGCCAACTAGTCCATCACTTCCCTAATTAATCCCATGCAACTTCAAGGGAATTGAGAATCTCCAAACGAATAAAAATACCATGTTGGAGTGCACTGTATACCAAATGTTTCTCTGCTGACTTATTTTAGAACAGTCTTTTCAATACTAAGTTTGTCGTGTCAAACATTTTTTTTGGTTTGTGTTTATTCGTGGGAGAGTGTCTGTGACACAGTTAAGTCATCAAAAGTCAGGAAATGCCACCGTTAAGGTTATATGTACCTCATGGTGTGGAGGCTCTGCCTGAGTTCAGAAACACCTCTGGAGCGCTCTGGCGATGTGGCTGTCTCCGCCACATCCAGCAGAGCCTTGCTTAACTGTGCCCTTGAGGCTCAGCGAAGAGGAAAACCACGGCATCTTGGCTGGCAACGGAGGCCGAAGAGGCAGTTTGTGAAGGGAGGGATGAGACCCAGCTGGCTCGGAGGAGAAGGACAGGGTGTCCATGCACAGGCCAGTGCAAGAGGAACGTCAGCCCAGAGGAGAGGGAATCTGGGTCCATGTTAATCTCTCTGCCCCTGGGCTCCCCTCAAGTTCATAGCACAGGTCGTGGGGACATCTCCACTTCTTGCACCCTGGCTGCCACTCAGGAAGACACTCAACCTCCTACGATGCCAGTCGAGGTAAGAGTGGTGGTTATGGCAGGAACCTGAATGTGGAGAAATCTTTCAACTTTTGAACTTCTCTCCTAAGCAAGTTTTGCAGGCTATGTGGAGTTCTGGGAGGTAGCAGCTCAGTAAACTTTGTTAACAGAGGTTTTTATCACGAATTACACAAGAAGAGAGGATAAGGGCAGTTGCACTAAATCCAGTTGCCCTGTGGATTGCTTGTAGTTGCTCATAACCCCTCACATAGTCGGGTTTTTTTGGTCAACTCTCATCTCGCTGCTCACATAAGCAACCTTTCACTTGTTTTTGTCAAACCGGGTCCTGCTCTCAAGCAGATAATGGCTGTGTCTGCAGCTTGCCTTGCTGCGCACAGAACCCTGTCTGACATGAGGGCTGCATTCTTCTTTGACTCTTCCATTAGGTCAAGAGTTTGTAGAAGGCAGCGGCTGGCGTGAGCAAAACTTTTGTAGAAGTCATTTTCTGTAATGCTCTTGCAGCGGGATAATTGCCATGGAAGTCAGCCTGCAGGGATGCTGAGAATGTTTTCATCCTTGAATAACAAGAGAAAAATAATTACACAGAGGGGAAAAAAGAGGTCGGTGTTTTGAGTGCTCCTACCTTCCCTAAGGTACACCAAGGGAGAATCTGGACAAATCCATTTGGACAGTCCTGCTGAGATGTCACACGCATTAACAGAAAATCAGGAGAAACATTATGAACATCTAGAGAATCTGCAAGTTTCTTACTTTTATGATAGCGCAAATGGTTCACCCTACTGTAAAAACTGTTGCTAAGCAAACTGAACATATTGGCAATTACCAGCAGTCAGAAGTGATAGCTCTCAGAATATATAATAAGTGGGAACTTTCCATATGTAGGTCTTTTTGAAACGACGTATGAATGTTTAGCCAGTGGAGGTTGGTTTTGCCACTTTTTAGCCCTTACTAATTTGAAAACTACTTCACTTAAAAGGGATTATTTAAAGGCATTACAAAGCAATAAATAAATAAATTTAAAGGAATGATTCCTTTAAAATATTCTTCCTAAAGGAGTAAAGAATGGCCATAGAAAAGGACTACTTTACTAAGAGATGTACATTTCCAGCTGCATAGCTACACAACGCTTTAAGATTGCCTAGAATATTTTGCAGAAATGTTTGTTAAAACATCTGGATAAACTTTTGTCGCAGAGCTTAATTATGAATGCGTTTTTTTAATTATTATTTCATAAAATAAACTTCTGAAAGGGTCTTTTTTTTCTTTTTTTTTTTTTTGAAGGAAGTGACCTTGAAGTTTGACTGACAATAAAGTCTGATTTATTGGTGTGGATAGATTTTGGACAATTTGTGTTGGTAGGAATTTGCAGTAATTTACAGCGAGTTCTGTAACCCTTTTTTTTTGGCTTGAAGGCTTTCCCGGGTGTTGGGAGGAGCCCTTCGAGGCCCTCTCCTGGAGGTGGATTAAAACACAGCATCTCTCCCCGCTTTAAATGGGAATGTAGGGTAAGGAAGAAATGTCTTAGGAAACAGTTAACCATTCGAAAAGGAGCTGTGCAAGCTCACGTAATAAATAGATCTATTTTAATCCAGTTGTGATGGGGAAAAACCCACCACCGAGTGCTCTCCTGTTTAGTGAAAGGCACTATCCTACCTGAGACTTCCTCAGCTAATAAAATTGGTACTGATGTCGAGCCGTGTGAGTGAGCTAATTATGCCAGTTTATAATGGCTGCCACATTCATAAAAACAGTTGCCGTGCTAACGCTATCTAATTCATTAACTTGTGAAACACCGCATATCATGACTTGGAAAAGTGTTATTGTGCCTCATTTTTGTGGGACAGAAAAAAAAAAAAAAGNAAAAAAAAAAAAAAAAGTAGTATGCGTTGTCTTTCCCACACTGTTCTTTCTGACAAATGTATTACAACCTGGCCAGGGCAACCTTAGCAGAAAAATTGATTTATATTATTGTTATTTTTTTTAAAACCTAGGCGTCTATGAGGTGCAGTTTCCGTGCCGCATTAGTGATGCTCCAGGAGGATTTGCGACTTGATTGCTTAATGAAACAGCTCCGTGGGAGTATATGTCACTCCAGCTGTGCTGTATGGTTTAAAAAATTCTCACAAAAGTTGGCCGTACCTTCTCCTGCTCACATTTCTACAAGCAGGCAGCTTCCCCTTGGCAATCCAATGCGGTACAGCGCGTTGGTAAGAGGAGATTTAAGAGGACAGAACTCGTCAATTATGGTTTTTCCCACTAGGGGGACCCATTGTTATGACTAAAAAGTGGGATCTGCAGTTACAAAAACAGAACGAGCATAACCAAATGTCAGGTGGAATTTTTATACCGGAATCTTTTCGCTCTCTCAGTGTGTACACACACCTTAAAAACCCGCGGGCCTCTTCCACCCCATATAATTGCCATTTTCCAGCTAAGGTGCAACTTCTGTGCAGCACAAACAAAAACTTGAGCGTTTTGCACGTACACAAAGCTCGTGTTTCCACGTTGGGCCACCTTGCAGAGGTATTCTGAAACAAAAATGGGCAGAAAAAAGGATTTGGTTGCTTGTGATGTGCAGAATTTACTGAGGAAAATACATACTGGTTCAAAGATGTGCTAGTCATTTTGTTTTCTTTTATGCCTGGGTGGGGGAATCACAAGCCTCACCTCGTGCAGGTAGATTAGGCGAGAGCAGACTGAAAAAAAAAAACAAACAGCAAGAAAACGGGGTGGAGATTTCTGCACGTGGTGTTTTTTGACCGATGTTCGCTTCATCTGGTGGTGTTACGCCTCTCCTCCTTCTCCTCTGCCCCCATCTGGGCCCTGTTATTCTCCTTATTGTTCTGCAGGATGAATTTGGCACCCAAGCTCTAAAAAGTTGCAGAGAGCACGTTTCTTGGGTGTGCCAAAAGGAAAAGCTATGGAAATTATTACTTACTGCCTAGAGTGAAGTTGTTTTAATGCTGTTTCTAATGCTGCTGGTAACCGTGCTTTTTCTCAGACAGAATGTAAAGCTTTGTTAGTTCTTGTTATTTCACGCATTTAATATTTTAAATTCTCCTAGGTGTGAGGGGGGGATACAATGCAGAAACTTTTTTTTATTATTGTTTTTGAACAAAGAGCATTTGAATTTAAATATGCTCAAGTGAGTGAAAATTTATCCTGAATTAGTGATCGCCTAAGTAAAATTTTCTCCCCCTGCACGAGAGACTGACAAGCAATTCTGCTGCATGACTGTTTAAAAAAAAAATATTTCAGCAAAGTGCCTGGTTCCTTTCAGTGGCCCCATTTTGACACATTGTGCAGAGCTTTGGGGTGAAATACTGAGATTGCGTCCCAGCAACTCATGGGTGGGCAGCTTGCCCTCCCCAGTGAACCGCAGGAGGCGGGCATCTCGCTCACCAGGGTCTCAGCCCTTGCGACGTGATGAACCTTCAAATCCCTCTGCTACCACTGGAAAATAAGCACCCGCGCGCCCTCTCGGGAGCAACACTGACTTCCTAAATCACATAGTTGCTTTTGCAATTATTACCCTCATCCTGTGCGAGGAACCTTGACGTTCTTCTACGTGTGGCAGACCTCCAGGTGGTTCTATTTTACTATGTATTTATTATTCATGTGAGTTTAAGAAGGGGATACAAACTATTAAACTGCAGGCAATTTTGTGAGGTTGTGATACGGTTAAATTAAATTAATTGCGCCCACTTCTCCCCTATTGATATTAAGGTACCACGCGGTGATGAACCTGATGTTGGCTGTTCTGTGCATCCAGCACAACTAATAATGCCAAATACAGGGTGGAAGGCAGGCGTTTGCCCTCTGCTTCAGTGAGATGAAAGATGATGGACAGCAGAAACGTGGCAAAGGCGTTTTCAGCGTGGGCAATATTTTGCAGACAGGGTGGAAATCAGGTGTGTATAATTTCTCCAGTCCTGCAGCACTGGCTCTATCCGTGACCTGTCCGGCAGAGTTGCACCGGAGCAGTCGGAGAGGCAGCGGGTGAGGTTTTGTACCGCCGGGCTCCGCAGCAGACGCCGGCAGAAGGGACATCATCTTCTCACTGCAGTCTGGTACCTCGGTCCTCTCCCATCCTTTCCCAGAGGATTAAGGCAGATAAGGTGCAAACTCACACTCCTTCTGCATCTTTTGTTATGGAACCACTCATTTTTGGCACGGGGGCTTCAGAGACAGAAGGGATGTTGACATCCGAAATTACCGCGGCTTTGCACCAAGCCTGAAATTTGTTGAAACCTTGCGTCGTGCTAATTAAAGTTTGAGCTGTTAAGCTGATACCTGTGGCCTGGCTGCTTCTTCAGGTTCCGACGAGGTGGTGGAGCTGTTGCACCTCCTGTTGCAGCCCCAGGGAGTCGTGGAGAGGGTCTGGGGGCTCTCAGTTTTTGTGTTGCAGTAGTTTTAGGGGCCTTCCGCGGGATCCTCCTGCAGGCAACATCAGACAGCGAGTTGACCACGGTGAGCACATCAGGCTAGCCTGCGTTGGGACACATGCTTAAATGTGAAGAAATGTGTTAATTCAGATTCTGTTCTGGAAAAAAAGGACAACATATGCAATCTAGCAGGAAATTACTAACTGTGGAAACTGCTTTTAAGCTGCTGTGGAGACCTGTGATCAATAATAATATGAGATAAAAGAATAAACGAGCTGTAATACCCCAATAATAATAATATGACCTTGTTTTAATTCAGCACAGGCTAGTAGCATTTTATTTCTTGTTGCTTCTGATTGCTAAATGACCACCTAAAAATGTGCAGGGGGAAGGTATTTATATCAGATTTCATTTATGATCATTGAAAGGTTATTATTTATTTGCATTGGCAGATCTAAAAATCAAAATTAATTTAATGTGCTGTTAACCTGCTTTGATTGCAGTCTGTAAAATGTGTGCTTTAAAAAACTCAGGAACCTGGTGGCTGCTTATGAGGCTGTTTTTCTTTTCAGCTTTGGAAAGAAGTATTTACATGGAAGGGTAATGATGCTAAAATTAATAAACTAAGGAGTCTTTGCTCGGGGGGGAAGCGAAAGAAACTTGTGTGTTCTGAAATTGATTAAAATGCATTCTCTTTGGCTAGAACTGAGTTGGTGCCAAAAGAGTGGTCTCAAACTCATGTGGAAGATTTATTTCATTATTTATTTGTTTGTTTGTTTGTTTTCATAGCTTACAAAATCTCTGCGTAAATAAACAATATAACCGAAATCCAAACTAGCCAGGTCAACAGCACTGTTTACTTAGCCCAATGCATACAATTAAAAAACTAATGCAAACAATAATATAATTATTGCAAGCTCTTACTATTTTTTGTAAACCCTTCCTGGTGTCTGACAGTTTCCTACTCTTATTTCATATTCTGAGACAAATTACTAATATGGCTTAAAAATCCCTCATTTCATTTGCTGTAACATTAATTGCACTTTGAAATAAATACAAAGTTTCATAAACTGTAGAATTACATAAAATTTGCTGTTTTCTGTGAGCACCTGCTTTTCCTGCTCATTAGAAGCAAGCTTTGTGAATAGTAATTGGCATCCTTACTCAGCCCCAGAGCTTGATCCAGGACTGTATGATGGATTTTACTTCTTTGCTATATTTGCATTTTTAAATCCTACCTTATGAAAGAAAAACAAATGTAAAGGGTGGGAATTCAGTGAAAGGAACCCAGAAAATCCATCAGGATCTACTAACTTGCCATTTCATCTAAATATAAAATGTGCACAGCAGTTGTACAACTGTATGTTTATATGCAGCTCTGCATTTTTGACTGAAAAAGAGAGCTTTCTTAATATAGCCTAAAGTGTGATTTCGCTTGGAAAAGTGAATCTGTAAACTTAGCATCATGTTTATTGTCTTAATGACTTTTCAAATTCCAGACTTGATTTGTACACTGGCACAGCAACTTGTTTATCCTAACTACAAGCTCCGTCTGAGGTCAGCAAGTCTCGCTACGTTCAAGGGCCCGAAATTAATGCAATAGTACATCTGTGGGAACGGTTGCATAATTCAACATCTTATCAAGTCACCACATCAATCCAGGGTTGCGGTATACAGGACTATAAAAATGCCGCTGCCTTTCTCCAAGTTCCTCCACCCTGCATTGTGTTTTCCTGTCCTCCTCCCTTCTGTTTTCCACACAAAAGGGAGTTCACTGAAATGCCCGGTTTGCCCCCAAACTCCTAACCTTTGAAAGAAAGACTGGGAAAGCAGGAAGGCTTTCAAAGGAAGGAGGTACTGAACTCATCTTGTTTCTAACCCAAGGCTTGGCTGTGTTAGAGCCATTCCCCAGCAGCAGCATCCTTCTCATCAGAGGGCTGGAGCACCTCTGCTGTGAGGACAGGCTCAGAGAGTTGGG
>RSEF01000031.1:53746997-53760351 GCA_003993805.1 Himantopus leucocephalus
GAAAAAACTCCCCAGAATGAATATTTCAGGGATTCTTTAATTATGCATTTACCCAATGGTCCTTACCAGAAAACACATAGTATTCACCAGATTGAGTAAGTAGGTAATCAAGTAGTTATTAAAACAGGAATTCTTGACACATTATCCCATAACACAGCAGTTAAGTTTATTGTGTCATGGTCTACTTGGAGCATTTTTAGCCTATGTATTTATATGTGCACTTAGAGGCAATCTTATTATAAAGCACTTAGGCCTACTGAGCCAATCAGATTCGCAGACTAGGAATGTGTTATAAACTCTGTAATTTTGCATACAGAGCATCTCATGCTGTGAAACTAACTGCTCTTTAAAGCTTTTCACGTTACTGTTAGACCACCTTGCTTTAATGTCTGCTGAAACGCTGGGAAGAACCTAATAGCAATGGAAAAAAGTTTGTCTGGGTCTTTCTCCGGTCTTTGGCTCACACCACATTTTCTTATTTAATTTCATTATATGCGGTATTTTGAGACTGCTTATATTATCTGATACGTGTTGATATATGTCTATTATTTTGGAGCTTTCATTTGTCTGTGTATCATTCATTTCACCTTTTGAGCAGTTGTATGTATTATATAGTATACTTTTTATGTATACGTATCATATGTCACACATGTATAAGACGTGTTTATACATGTACATACATACATACATGTCTATACACATATATTTATACATATATATTTTTTCTGCTGGTTGTATATATAGACCAGTGTGTGTGTGTGTATATTCATATATAAATAAAAAAAATCCACTAGGATTACTCAGGCCCGTGTCTGGATCTGATAACCTGGGACGAGTCAGGAAGGAAGAGAGGAGGCCGGTAGGAAACAGATGCTGAAGACAAAGATGGGCACTGATGTGCAATATTATAGGGGAAAAAAGTTAAATGGTGGAAGGACAAGGAAAAAAACACTGTCACGAGAGAAAGAGCTGCAAAAGCTAAATATTCTAGACTATAATAAATGGGAAGTTAACTGGCAATATAAGGTTTCCAATTTTACCCAAATGTATGTGAAATATCTGCTAAATATTTCACTCTTATTTTATAGCTAAATATTTTTACATTATGGCTCTGTTGCTCTGGGAAAGTAGAGGGAAAGAAAGAAGCCATGGGGCAGAGGAATTTTTTTTTTATCTAAATTTTTTAACATTTTGATTTGAAGTCACATGGAAGTCTTTAAGAACAGAAGTTATAAACTTTTAAACCATGGAGTTGCTGTGTCTATCTGTCTGAAAAACGTGTCAGTCCGTTTGATTTCCTCACTGCCGAATGGGTGACGTTGTCTGTTATATTTAGTTATGGATGATTGTGTAAATCTGAAAAAATGTCTGTGGGAGGCTTTGACATAATGTCCTGAGCAGTCCAGGGCAATAGCACAGACATAATCCCCACATGGATCTTTAGTTGGCATCCAAAACACAAGGTGGACAGGAGCTCTGTGCAGACAGGTGGAATCATTGTATGTCTAATCCACGGTACACCTGCCGTAGCTGACAGAGTCCCAAACAGAGTTCATTGAGGATTTTATGAATTTTTTATTTTTTCCTTAAGGCAAGTTTAGAAGCTGTTTAAGTCAGTGCTTTTACAACAAAACCGTTTTCTGAAAATGGTTTCTTTCAGTTACATTTTAATTAATAAATGCTTTTGACAGGAAGTTTTGAAATCGCTAGACTGAATCGATTTGACATTCTTTAAAACTAAAAAATCCCAGTTCAGCAATCCAAGCAACTTCTTTGGAAACTTAAGGTAACTACAGCTTAAAAGCAGCTAATATTAAAATGGAAGTTTTAGAAAGTTCTGAAAAGGGGAGAATTGGAGAAATTTCTCACATTTCAACTGTTGGTTTGTTTATTTTGCTCCTTTGCTCTTGCCTTTGAGGATTTCCACTGAGATCTCACAGGTCTGACTGCCAGATCATTAGGTATACGTTCACATTCCAGTGACTGTCCCTGATAACGTCCACTTCTGAGAGAGCAGCGATGATGCCAAAGTTACATTTATACCGACGGACGTGTCAAAGAGTGAACTGGACCACCCATAGGTGCTGTAGGAATATTTTTCATTTCAAACAGTTCAGATGTGCTGGTTTGGATGCTTCTCACAAAAAAAAATTAAAAAATTAGACTTTGTTATGTCATTTCAGTTGGACCATGTTGAACAGCTGCTTGCCTTGAAGGAATACGGGCAGGTGTCTCAACCAGCAGCTAATGGCAACTGCTTTTTAAAGCCCCCCTTGTCTGCCTGAGATCCTTTGCCTCTGTAAGTGCCTTCGTAGCAATACTATCTCACCTGGACCCAGGTCAGGAGGTGTATTAGCAGTTGGTGAAGCCAACCCAGTGGTCATCTGGAAGGTTATAAGGAGAAAGGGAGGGAGACCATGCTGTTTCATGCCTCTGGTTGGTGGGGAGCGCTCTGCTTCACAAAGCAAAGGTTTATGGAAAACCCTGTTTTCCTGAGTGCTAACACACCTGGGGGTGCTGAGAAGAACTACTGGGTTTGCTTATTTCACCCCCTTCCCTGTAGGTCTGTCTTTCTCTGTTCATTACTCTCCATGTACAGCAGCTGTGCATCCATCCCTCTCTGGCAGTTTGGTAGCTGGTTTCCAAGAAAGGTTATTTAGCAGACTTCTCTTAACCTTGGTCTTCTAAACAAAATGCACATCATCATCTGAAATGGGCCTGCAAAATAGTTTTCTCAAAATAATATATATGGAAGCCTCTCTGGACAAGTGGTTGTGCCTGTCCATTTACACGATGGTTTTACAACAGCCTGTCCTGAGATGTTCCTTGTGCTTCCATTCAATATGACCTTAAATATTTTATCAGGGCTTAAAATACAGGATTCTATCCATTTACTTAAAGTTAGTGGGTTGTGGTTTTTTTCCCCTTTCTATTCATTTATAGTTTTCACTCTATTGCACAGCAGCTGTATTTTTTGTAAGTTTCTGCATTTTTTTAAAAGAAACTTATTTTCAAGCAAACAAAAAGCCTGAATGTCAAACATAAAGTGTTTCCCCACTTTATTTAAGATTCCTTGGTCACCTCCAAGAGCTCACTAATGCCAGCGTGCTGCAGACAACTGGCCTCCTAAATTACACCGTCAGCTTCCTGCCAGTTCGTGTGGGTATTGCTCCTTGGCGCAACCCCCCAAACTGAGTCATTTCTCACAATAATAAAAAAAAAAGTGGCTTTGTGGGACAGAGGAACCTTATGTCCCCCCGCGAAGTGAGCAGCTGTGTATTTCTGTTAACCTCAGCGATCCATTCGCAAAGGTTCAGAAAGCTATCACTGGAAGGAAAAAGTCTAGACTTTTTGTCTTTTTTTGTTTTCTCCCCAAGATGAAAAGAGGTATTTTCTTTTCCAGGGAACAAAGGCTTGAACATGCAGCCATAAGCCTCCTCCCATTCATCGGTGGTTTGGGAGGGGTGAACACAGAAGGCTGTGTTGTTTGCTGGCCACGGCTCTCCCCATGGGCGGTTTGGTGGAGCTCCATCACTTGGCCAGGACTGCAAACACAAGTGGACTTGTGATTTTCACCCACTGGGCCACGCTGGGCGTCCACCATGGCAGTGTGGCACCAAGTTGCAAAAGTGGATTTTGAGTGCCCTACAGGCAGAGGGGAGCAACTGCCTGTTGGGGAGAAAACAGAATCAAAATTAAATCCCCAGCACATGAGATAAAGACATGACCAGTATGGAAGTGCAAACCCCTCTCTCCTGCGATTTACTGCTGTGTTGGTGGCCCTAAAGCCCCACTAATGATGGCAGTGCATAGGCTAAATGCTTCTTAAAGCACTGAATTTTCAAATTAGCCATTCTTGCTTTTGATGGCATTGAAAGTCCAGGTCACTCCTGAAACTGGTCTTCCCATCTGCTCCCTCTGAAGGCATCCAGCCTGAGTGGTGTGAGGTGGTCCTTCCTTCCTCCTCACCTTTCCAGGCTTGGCCCCAGGCTCTCCTCCCCCATGAGTGGTCACCCCATCTGCAGCAGACCCACAACTGCATGATGACTTTTTGGGTGAATGATTTTTGGGTTCTGTTTCTGATCAGATTTGCCACAGGTAATAATTTTTTAACATTTTTTTGTCTGTGCATCCCTTCCTCCTCTTTTTTTGAGAATAAATGATTTCACCCTGTTTCTTTATCACTTTTATGATCTGATCCTGCCAATAATGCTGATGCGGACACAAGAACTGCAGTTATTTCCTTCCTCCTGTGATGTCCAGGAGTGATGGTGCTCCTGGAGCAGAAGAGCAGTAATGAGCCAATGCACGTTATGCTCTCACTGGCTCGTAGCACAGTAGTGAAGTGAATAATTTTAGACACTGGAGGAATTGTACCCATGCACATTGTTGTCCCCATTGGGCACGCTTGGCTCCTTCCCCACCTCCTGCTCCTGCAGGCACTGACTGCTGCATTGGTCCCAGTGGTAGATGCTCCCCCCCTTACCTCCATGGGATCGGGTCCCTCAGGAGCCTCTGAAATGATCCCCCTGTCCCTTTCCTGTTTGTTTTTTTTTTCTCTGAAAGTCATCACAGCAGAAATGGAAGGGAGGGATACCATCCAGAGAGAACTTGACAGGTTTGAAAGGTGGGCCAGTAAGAACCTCGTGAAGATCGGCAAGGCCAACTGCAAGGTCCTGCACATGAGCCAGGGCAAACCCATGCACAAATCCAGGCTGGGCAGAGAATGGATTGAGAGCAGCCCTGAGGAGAAGGACCTGGGGATGTTGGTGGATGAGAAGCTCAACATGAGCCAGCAATGTGCGCTGGCAGCCCAGAGAGCCAACCGTATCCTGGGCTGCATCCCCAGCAGCATGGCCAGCAGGGCGAGGGAGGGGGTTCTGCCCCTCTGCTCTGCTCTGGCGAGACCCCCCTGCAGTGCTGCCTCCATCTTTGGAGCCTGCAACATAAGAAGGGTATGGACCTGTTGGAGTGGGTCCAGGGGAGGGCCACAAAGACGATCAGAGAGCTGGAGCATCTCTGCTATGAGGACAGGCTGAGAGAGTTGGGGTTGTTCAGCCTGGAGAAGAGAAGACTCTGGGGAGACCTCATAGCACCTTCCAGTACCTAAAGGGGGCCTACAGGAAACACGGGAAGTGACTTTTTACAGGGGTATGTAGTGAAAGGATGAGGGGTGATGGCTTCAGACTGGAAGAGGGGAGATTTAGATTAGACATTAGGAAGGAATTGTTTACTGTGAGGGTGGTGAGGCACCGGAACTGGTTGCCAAGGGAAATTATGGCTGCCCCATCCCTGGAGGTGTTCAAGGCCAGGTTGGACGGGGCTTGGAGCAACCTGGGCTGGGGGGAGGTGTCCCTGCCCATGGCAGGGGGGTTGGAACTGGGTGATCTTTAAGGTCCCTTCAAACCTAAAGCATTCTATGATCCTATGATTCAATGAAACAAGTCTGAGGTCATGGAAAGAGTCCACTGTTGGAAAGAAGGAATCTTGTTGTGTTTTAAGTCTTCATGAATCCATTTTTATGGGCCTCTTTTTGGATGAGGATGGACATGCCAACAGCTTCTAGTGTTGTAGAGAAGGGGAAAAAAACCCTAAAACCAACCCTGTGCACACTCAGAAAATAAATGACGGAGGTCTATTCATTTTAGAAATAGTGTTAATATTCCTGGATAGATTGCACACAGCTTGAAATAAACAAACATACACAATAGCAATTTAGACGTAATTGTATCTCCTTTTTTATTTAGATTTATACAATGTTAACTGTAGAAAGACCAATAACGTCAAGAACTGTGGAAAAATATTTTTCATTAGGAAAAGACTTACTGGAAATTTATTCTGTCCCCGAGCTCTGTGAACATGCTGGCAGTTCTGTATAAAACAAAGCAAATACTCAGGTTGTGAAAAGTTGTTTTCTCTCTGTAACTTCCTGAATGTTACCCTAACTGGATTTTCAAATTGGTTTCTGTGGTCTGCAGCTATGCACAGCAGAAGAAATTGCAGGCATCTCTTAAGCTGAAGGAGTATTTTTAGATGTTTTGTGGGCTGTGTATCAGTTACTTTATAACATAGAGTTAGTAAGGAATGCATGAAATATATTTAGTGTCTTTCAAGAGTATTTTAGGAGCATTTGATTCTGACACATGGAATATAATTTAGAGAGATGCAAGTTACATCATTATAAAATTATATATTGAGAAAACACCACCACGAAAAAAAAAGAAAGAGCCAACAAAAAAGCCCGTGAAGAAAATCCTTTGAACCCTACCTTGAGGTATCCACCCTTGAAAAGAGTGGAAGTTTTCACTGAAAGGTCTTTGCTTTCCATTCAAAGGAAGCTTTTGAAGGATTATACAACCCATGATTTTTCTATAAATTATTGTTGTATCAGTCGTTATGCTAATGCCAGTTGCATTATTAGCTGACTGTTCCTTTAGCCTTAAAATATCTTTCAGACGTCTTCTACTTCCCTTGGCTCACCATGTCTCTTGGCTTGTGTGGAAAAAGGAGGTAGGAGAAGGCCCCTGCTTTTCTCCTTTACATTTTATTTTTTTAATTACAGGAAAAAGGAAAATGCTTTGTTATTAATAGGTTTTACAATTACTTTTGGGTTTTTTTGTTGTTGTTGTTGTTTGTAAATAATCAAAACAGAATTAATATGTTTCTTAATATGAATAACTGATTACACCCAGGCTTTAATGTTTTCCTGAATGACATTGCAGTGAATGGGTTGGCAGGAGGGAATTACCACCTTTCCTTCTGTTTTTATCAGTGACTAGGTACAATGATTGCATGGGGGTAACTATAGCTTTCTATGGGAATCATTAGGAAAAAATTTAAATGCCCTGCCTATCCCGAAGAAAAGCTGGACAGACTGAGAAATAGAAAAACCTCCCCCAAATTATACCAACCTTGCCATTGCTGCCAACATGGGCAGCACAGATGAGCCCCAGCGAAGTAACCAGGAGGAATTTTCCACAATGACCTCTCCTGCAGGCTCAGTCCTCGTCAGTTCATTGTTATTCAGTGTTAAATTCAGATACCTGATGGAAACAGCAGCTGGCCTAAGGGCCCAACAGAGAATCCTTCATCTCTGAAGTTTCTTATACGGAGATAAATTGGCCCTATTTTTTTCTTGTTCCCCCCAAAATTGTCTTGAGTGTATTACTATGACTTGATTTTGAAACCAGTCTGAAAGAATGGCCAAACTGGTGGTTTGCCCCTTCTGATAAATATGAGGGTCTGTGAGCCTGGAAAGGCTCTACTTTGGGAAGCAGGGAGGAGATCTTCTTCTTTGCCCACCACCTTCTGGTGTGACTTTCACCAGGAGGACCCAGTGATCTACCCAAAAGCATGTCCTGGGTTCCTGAGAGTCGTCCTTCATGGGAGTGAGGTGTAGTGGGAAGGCTCGCTGCTGATGGAAGGGATCATTTCTACCTACATTAACCATGCCCAAAATTTACACCTCTGCTTGCAAATTTAGTGTCTGAGTGTACAGGTGCTTATTTGCAGAGACCATCGACCCTTTCAACCTACTTATGCAAACTCTGGGGAGATACGCATTTTGCAGTCACCATTCAGACAATGAAGCTCTGGTAAAAAAGAACGTCTCTCGACTGAAAATTTTCCACCCAGATCTCAGGAGATGTCTAGTAGTGACTGGTTCTGGTTGGAAACAACTATTCTTAGATCCTTTTAAAATTTCTACTTTCAAAATGAGCCATAACATTTCAGATGTTAAAAAAAAAAAAANAAAAAAAAAAAAAAAAAAAAAGAGCTCTTAAAAAGGTAGTTACTCTGTCAAACCTCACTGAATTTCCAGATTGCTATTTCTTCTAACCAGTGCAACTGACCCATCCCTTCTGGTGACCACTGAAGAACCTCAAAATACCGACTACAAAGTGACTTCCTTATCCTAAAGGGTTGTATTTCCCCTATTAAGACGACCTCTGAGCTATAAGCAGTTAGGTCTGCCCTCGGGGCAGCGCTCGGTAAAGCTTTGCCAGGCTCTTGTGCCGCTGCCAAGAAATCCCAGCACAGTCCTGTGTTCTGGGATGAACCTACAGCGACTTCGAGACTGCTAGGAGCTGCCTGGGGATTAAGTTTTATAAAACTCGAGCCCAAAACCAAGCTGAGAAGAGTATTGTGAGAATATATTTAACTCTGTGAGGGGCTCAGGCATTGTAAGATCATACTGTGGAGATCACATACAAATCACAGTAAGCTGTCTAGTCTTCTCCCTGTCCTCCTCCTCTATGAAAAAATACTAATGTCCCCTGCTTGCATATCACAGGACTAGATTTTTTCTGACTAATATAATGAAGCTTTATAATGTTTCTCACTGATTCCCGTACAGTGCCTCTCTTCCATGAAAATTGTGTAATATGGTGAGATTTTTCCGTAGTCTCTGCAGATTACGACAAGCAGAAGCCAAAGGCTTTGCTTTTTTTATTTTTTATTCTTACTTAATTACAAGAAATTCAAATGACTCATTTTCAAGTGAAACTGACAACATGTTAAACTCTGAAGCTCATTGCTTGCTATTTTAATGTACAGTGGCATTAATACGTAGTTTGTTTGGCAGTGGCCTATAGAGGTCATTGCTAAAGGATCAACAGCAAGGGAATAAAAACACAGAGCAATTACTGGAGATTCCTACTTCTATTACCCCACTTGGCGCACTGCTTCAGCTGGTGCCGTGCAACAGACATGGCAGAAGTGTACATCAGCATCAGCCCAAACAGCCTAAAGGAAGCTCGTGCAATCAAGGGAGAGTGCTGGGCACCGAATAAAGAGTGACTAAAACCCAGTGTTAGGCAAAAGCTCAAGTCTGTGTCAGTCCGACAAGACAGTTGACCTGACAGCAAGGACAGTAAAGCGTATGTTTAAATACTCAGGTAGTATAGCACAGTGGTGGTTCTTGACTAATTTGAATTTTCATATTTTGTCTTCACGCTCCTTGAGGAAGCCCCAGAGTGAAGACAAAGTGAAGAGTGAGGGGCCTGGATCACAGAATTTAAGCAGACAAGACACATGCAGCTGCTGGGAAGAGAGCATTAGCAGAGACTATTGGCAGCTTTCAGATAGGACAAAGCTATACGCATCTGTCCTACAAACTACCCTTTACCACAGGACACTTTGAAATAGATTTATATATCTATGCGTGGAGTTTTCCATTGATCTACCTCTTAAAGAATATCATATAGCTAACCGTAATAGGGAAACCTGTCTCCAAAACAGTTTTGGGTTGCTTTCTCAGAAAAGCTGTTGCCGCTTCTTAATATTTCTGCTGCATTCCCAGCTAACCCAGCAGCATTTCTGGTTGTGGCATCAGCTGTTCATCTTCATAGCAGAAATCTGGGGCTTGGTATGAGGTCACCAGCAAAGAAACTTGGACGACACTTTCCGCTTCTTTCTACTATGATGTTTTTTAGGACTTAACTGAGTCTGGAGAGGTGAGATAACATATAGTTCTTAGTTAGCTACGTGAAAAGTGTCTTTATCAACACACCTGGCCATGCTCCAGGGTAAGAAAAAGCGTTGTTTAAGGAGAAAATGAAAATAAAAATAGAAATGTGGGAACTTAGAGGAATTGTCTCTTTCTGAATGATTTGATGAAGTTATTTTCTATTAGTGGAAACTCGAATGGTGAGCTTAACTGAAAATTCACGGTTTAGGTGAAGATGATCCAGTCTACTAAGAAGCCTGTTTTGTTGGTATGACCGTTACATGTTTGGTCTCTCTTCTATGTTTGCCAGCCAGACTGAAGAGTTATCCTCTTTCTACCCCTGGTCTATGTTACAATGTTGATGGAAATGTACAGACTTTGGTAGTCTTCAAAAGAAGCATTTCCAGACACAAAAAGTTTAACACACAGGCACATTTGTGACTTGGAGCAAGCAGGAGATAGAAAGAGATTTGTCATACACCAAGTACGATGGTTTATTTAGCTGTTTAGAGTTGTGGTTGAATTCATTGATCTCTAGCTAGATACATCACAGATAAAATGACAAGTAGTATGCAACAATGCTGAAAAAGATAAATATCATTTATTATCTTCATGAGGATCTATGCGAGAGATAGTTTCGCAAACACTCACTTGTCAGGATGCTAGATATGATCACTGTCATAAAGGAATTAGTTCAGGCATGACAATATTTCACGTTAAGACAGAACGGGTAAAGCTTTCTGGTCAGTGCTTTCTTTGAGATGCATACAAAATCAATTTTCGCTATACTCCACACGACACATTAACTATGCTGGATTAAAATACTACGACAACCTTAAATGTATTGAAATGTTCAGAAAGCAGCAGTGCTTCCCCCTTGGTTGTTATTTTGGTCATTAAGAGATAAAGATCAGTAGCATAAGTGAAACAGTATATCTGTGGCAAGTGATAGATTTATCTGCCAGCACACAAATACGGCGTTCGAATGCTTTCCAAAGTTTGGGTTTTTCAGAAGCGACATCATCACCAGAGGCCTCAGGGCAAGGTGCTCTGTCACTGAGCGGTGGGTGAGCAGCTGGATGGCGCGGTTCCACCTCCAGCAACGTTATCTGCCGGAGTGCCTTCCCCGGCGACCGACCGCAGGGCTCCAGGTGTGACATGGGGTAAGGTGGCAGCGGCGGCTCCTGTGCCCCTGCCCAGCTGTGCTCCCCGGGCCGGCGGTGCCGCAGGGTGAGACCTCTCGGGGCGCAGGACCCTCCGCAGCTGGGGACGGGAGCCCAGCCACCTCTCGGAGCAGTTTTCCCGGCTGGCACAGCTGCTCCGCTCTGCCCTCCGCCAGCCGAGAGCCTGGATGCCGGCATCCTTGTGCTCTGCACCACCGGTGTGCAGCTCTCGCCGCTGCAGCAGCTCAAGCCAAGGAATTAAATTTAGCAACTAAATACTGGAAGCTTTTCCAATTCTCCAGGCGGTGCCAATATTGAGAGTCCTGGGACATGCCTTCCCTGCTGCATTAGACGGCACGGTGCTTGAAGCGTGCCCCTCGCAGGACTGTCCTCGTTACCTGACGTACCCAGACGAACGTCAGCTCAGGTGGGCTCAGTTCAGGTCTGGACCAACTATTGGACCAGCTGATGAAATCACAGCCAGCTCCTTGGCTTCTGGTCTGGAAAGTACAGGATGGGCGGCACTTTCCCAGCTGGAAACATCAGTACAAAGGAGCAGACGCGTGCTGCACGTTGCTTATCACGTATGGCATGCATGCCTGTGGCCTCTGCTTGAGTGACTTTGGAAGCACACATGGGACCAGGAGTGGAAAAAGTCAAAGTTATTTCTTCCCCCATTGAAAAGGCAGAAAAAAATACAGCTCCACCAGTGCTAAAACCCTCTGGACTTATTGGGATTATATGGGGAAAGCAGTAATGGCTCTTCTCTGCGGGTGCCACGAGAAAGGAGTGCAATAAAAACAGTTGCATTGTTCTGACACGATTTGGTTTGGAAGCACTTCATCTGGTAAAAACTTTTCATAAAGTATGATGGGAGTCACTAACAACGGAGCTGTCACAAAGCTTGGGAACCTACTACATGAAAATAAAAAATGTGTGTGACACGGCTTTACCCAGATGAGGCAGGGAGAAGGTAAAAACACAGAAGAATCTGTAGATAGTCTAATGCTGATGAGCCAATTTTCCATTTTTAGAGAGCTCACTACTATCTACAGATTAGAACAAAATGCTGGGAGAAAAAAGGGAATAAGTGAGACAGGCAGACAGAAAAAGAAAAAAAAGAATTTGCCAGACTACTGACTACATAAATAAGAGCTCTGATAGTGCAGATATGATAGACATGCAAAAGGTTACCAAAAGTCTAATTTTGTAAAAATTGGAAGTATGTTTTAGGTGGGAAATAACAAAAGACATGCTTCACAAGTAAAAAAAAATAATGCAAGAAACTAAGCACATTTCATCACTTTCCAAGGGTTTGAAGGATGAGGAGGAAGAGAAGAGCTAACAGGTACTGAGGAACTGAAGCCAGAATGAATGGACTCTACTAGCTTAGTCACTTTTATCAATTTCAGTTGTATATGAACTATATGTATGGTTAAAAACACACTGTGGAAATTTTTGAGTGTTTTTTAAACAAAGGAATGTTAAAAAAGCAGACGTTCTTTATTAAATAATGAGGTGAATGAGATGGCCTCATGACCACAGTTGCATTCCAAGAGTAGGGGTACATCCAGTTGAAGGAGGGGTTAAAGATATCCAGGGAAACAGAATATTTCCGTGGTATAGAAAGCACAGCTGAAAAATCATCTGATGAACCACAACCACAATTTCCTTTCACCTATGATAGTATTGAAAAGGGAACACTTCCCACTACCTACTGGGGGATATTTTTGAAGAAATGGATGCCAAATATTCTCCAGTGATTGATGTAACCGCAGAATTATGTCATGTGTCTTTGGGGAAAAAAAGAGCTCCCGTTCCTTAAATTGGTTTTGCAGACGGGGCTGTGTCAAATGTCTTGCTGCTGAGGTGTGTCCCAAGAAAGCCTACCCTATTTTTGTGGTTCGAAGGTGGCGACATGGAGCTTCAGGCTGCTCAAGGGCTGTTTGGTGCCTCCTGCCCACCCCATCCATGCTTTTGCATGCCAGACGGGTTTATGTGAATTATTTCCGTCGTTCCCTTCTGCAGGACTGGGAAAGGTGGGTGACACACACATGGTGATGGGAAGGGTCTCGGTGCGGGAGAGCACAGTGCAGAGTGGTCAGGGCTTACACTGGCTCTCACAGATGTTTTCCAGGTCTGGCTCAGGGTGCATCAAATTTGGTGTTGCCCAAAATTGTCTGTGCCACTGTGCTGACCCTGGAAGAAGTGTGCTGGCATTTAATTTAATTAAAATTAGAGGTGCCTCTGTGGGGCCAATCCATTACTTCTGTGGCTGAGGCACAATGAATTTGGACCAGGATTATCCACTGGTTTGCCACATTTCCAGAGTTCATGAATGACAGTCTCTGCCTCTGTCACTCCCCTGCGACCAGAGACCAAATCCCACCTCTGCCCTAAGTCATGCCCTACTGCATGTTGGTCATCATCAACATCCCACCTCCTGGACACAGGACACCCTGTGTCCACTCCTCTCCCACCCCTGTGTCCTCCTTCCCTCTCCTCCCCACTCCCATGTCCTGCTGGGTTACCATCCTCCCACCTCCACATCTTCTGCTCTTTGCTAACCTTTTGCTTTCCTTCTTGGACAACCACACTCTGCAGAGCGCATTTATTTCTGTTGCAGAGAGGGGGAAGGAAAGATGCACAAGTTGTTCCTGCTCCCCTTTTTCTTTTCTTTTTCTGGTCCCAGGTAAAAAAGGCAGATCACGGAATCACGGAATTTTCAGAGTTGGAAGGGACC